>JAJMLH010000008.1:0-463432 GCA_030569615.1 Ogataea rishiriensis | reverse complement strand
CTTGTTCTCGACGAAGCACTCCTCCCTTCACTCTCTGCGTCATCACCGGATGGAACAGTTCCGCCGACTAGGGGGATTACCTACTCTTGCTGGTGGTTATTCACGAGGCTCATTTGCGTGCGCTTGGATTGCGAACCGAATTGGGATCTTCAACGTGGATCTTGGTCTCTAACTGTACATTGAAGGGTGCTCTTTGGAAGGAAGTTGTAAGAAGGCCAATAACAGCGATGCGCGAACCTTGTTTAGATCTGACGACTCTTTTCTGAATGTAACTATGTCCATGGAGGGAACTTGGGGGATAATAACTTGTCTTTTCTGATCAACAGGGGAGCTCCTCTGTGGATCTCGTCAAGACTGGGCAGGGCATAGTAATAAACAGAAGAGTCGACTTATCGATGATGACATGGGGGAGCAATTCAAGTTGTTGGCTGACGAGCAGCCTAATTCCAGTCTGAGTACTTGGAAGTGTGTAGTTGAGCCAGGTCCTAGAAGGTTTCAACTGAGGCAAGCATGAAGGGACACCGTGGGTCGGTTTGAAGGAGACGCCACTGGGGTTAAGGGTACGAGCCAGCCGGTAATAGGGCTGTTCCAATTCGGGGTGATGTGGGGTTTGGAGGGGGGCTGTGTGGAAGCGAGACTTCGTTAGAGGTGTTTTGATTCTGAGTTACCAGCGATTGATCGGAGCTGTTCTAGTGGAAGATAGACGTAAGAGAGGCACCGTAGACAAGCTTGGATTCTGTTCTTGGGAAGTTGTCATTTTGGATTGAAAACGTTGGAGAAAGCTGTTGTACTGTCTGGGCACTATATCTGGTAGGCACTAGTTGTTGTGTGGATGCTAAGTTTGACTGTTGTTGAGGTCCCCAAAATAAGTGTTGTTTTTGTTTGCTGATGCTAAGAGTACCGAGCGTCGTTGCTCATTTCATTTTATATATGGTGATTATTAAAACTCATGGGTCTTTCTTCTATCGATACTTCCTCTCCCTTTGGAACGTAGAAGCAATCGGCGTGGTATCCCTGTAAATCTTGTTGGTGTGGTTCTCCACGGTCATTACTGGAGACTCGCTTGAGTTATTCAAAGCATCTCTCTGTTTGCACTGCCATTCCTGTTGACGAACGTGGTAACAAGTTGTATTGTAGACGTTGTAGGGTATACCTAAAAAGTGTTCAGGAACTATTCAGGAACTATTCAGGAACTATTCAGGAACTATTCAGGAACTATTCAGGAACTATTCAGAAACTGATTGGCAACTTTTCTTTGCACAGCGCTTTTGATCACCACATTACATATCTCATCTTCATTCGTTGTTATACCACTCCAGTCTCCGTTAGATGATTCTAGTGAGCTGTAATGCAATTTTAGCCAACTGCTTCTTAAAAGCCGCCTGCCTCCTCCTTTCTCACAGCTTCAAACTTGCCAATCAGGTATTGACTTGCTTGCCGCTGTTGTTCACCCTTTAGTTGTCAGTTCAGTTCATTTCTCAATGCCTAAGTACGTTCTATCAAATGGATAATTCCAACGAATGCAGGTCTCTGTGTTGCTCACGAGATCCCACGCTGTGGTAGATCCTCAGTCAACTCTTCTGTTCATCTGTTGATTGAGGTGTCACTCTGTACGCCGTGCTTTCTCTAAATAGACTCTGGTCACAATTGCCTGATCTTGAAGGGTTCTTCCATTGATGTGATCATCATGACCTCCAAGTGTGGTCTTATATATTTACAAGAAGAAGAGGGAGGCATGATGATGCTTAAATTAGTTGCTCTCCATTTTCTCCACAGCCTAGCGACTGAAGCTCGCATTTGTACGTGTCAGCACAGCCATTTTTGGTGTACTGCCGGGCGCTGTTCATTCCAACCAGTTCAAACTTGGACTTGAACTTTGAAATTGGCTGTCTCTTATCATAAGATCAACTTTGTTTCCAAAAAAAGCAAATCACACTAGCTTTTGAAATTAACCAACATATCAAAGTTTTCTCAGACATACCACCAAAAGATCATGACCTCATCCGCACCCTCATCGTCAATAATAGACTCTTCAAACACCAAGGAGAATGAAGTCCTCTCAATGTTTTTCGATGACAACTTTGTCCCCCACGATTACTTGGATGCCTTGTTTTCCACTTCTTTAAGTCTCTCCAAGAACTCCATGAGAAGTAAGACCACAGAGTTTGCTTCAGCAAGGTCTCTTAGTGCACTTCAGAACAAATGTGCCACTTTGCTCACCCACTTTGACTACTACACGAACGAGTTGACAAGGCAGTTCGAACAGAAACTGCAAAACCTTCAAAGCTCTTCATCAATCATATCATACTCATCAACCTCATCTTCAGCATCTCCATCGAAAATGGCAGATTCTGCTTTGACAACAACTGATATGGTGGGTATAACAAGGCTAGAATACTACGTTGAGAACCTATCATCCTCAATCAACTCGTTGAATAGAGACCTTGCAGACGTGAACTTCAAATTAAACGAACAAAAGACAAACAACACAAGAAATTTAGATACAATTACAATCTTCAGAAAGTTCAACCAAGTAAAAAACCGTCTTGAATCAGTCCTAAACGTTTTTGAAACGGTAAGGGCAATAATAACAACCTCCACAATTGAAGAAGAAAAACTACTTATCAATGGTACCAACATCAATACGCTGGGAAACGACAGTTCAGAGCCCCAGGCTTTAACCTCAGGTAGAACAGAAGACACAAAAAATGAAGAAGAACGTTCCATTGTTGATTTGGATACCTTCACGTCATCTTTGAGTATTCTTGAAGAGACCATTTTGGAGCAGATCCAAATGGAAAGAAAAACATCACAGAAGGATGCCAACTCGGATCTTATCGAAAAGATCGATCTGATGATTGGACTTTTGCCATTCTTCAAAAGTATGAATGCTTTCTATTCCCCATATAACCATTTCGTTTCATTTTTGGAAGGGGAAAAGAAGAGGTATTTGGCAAGGTTTGAGAAATGATCAACAGCCGATTTCTTACATATGGGCTTAGCATTTGACCACAGACCAGGCTACATGCGACCAAAAAGTACAATTTGCATCTATAATCTGATTTATTAATGATAATTTCAAAGGAAAGCAAAGATTGTTCGAAAAAGTATTATGCGTAAAGCGTAAGGTAAGGAATGACAGGCCACAGTGGGTAGAGAAGAGAAGCAAAACCAAAAATAAATGTTTATAAATGGGCATAGGCACTAGTAACCTCGAGCAACAAAAAGAAGAGATGGCCCTAACAACAAGCGAAAGAAAAAAATACAATCAACGTAGAATACAAGCAGTACCAACCAAAACAGAAACCAGACCAAACTTAGAAAAAGAAGAATAAGAAAAAAAGAATGAGAAACTTGATAAAACTTTAGCAAACGGCAATTCAAACACGAGAAGCTGATTCCTTACCTTCAACAGATGAATATAGCGTAGAATCTGTTACTTCGCTGTTTGCAGAACTGGCACTCGTACTAGCGCTTGACCTTGACCTTGTTCTTCCAAAAAAACCCTTCCAGCCACCAACAGACAAGACATTTTCATCACTGGTCTGAGTACCACCGGTACCGGTGGAATCATTCACATCCTCCTCATAGTTCATCTCTTCATCGCCGTTACCAGACTCCTTTTTGCCCTTCTTGCTGAACGATAGGAATGAAAGATATCCTAACATCTTGTTGAATGCTCTTGTTGGGAAGATCCTTTCAACCCAAATGTCAGGAATGATTCTGATGAAAAGACCGGCAGGAATGGATAGCAAACCACAGATGACGGCAGTGGCCCACATGGCACCGGTTTGACGAGCAACGGAGAACGCAGCACCACCAACATACATGATCAATACTTGGAAACCACCGATGATACAAACGATCAAAATGAAGTACCAATTGCTAAAGAACCTATTTGTGAAGTTCAAGTTTGATGCGGTAATTCTATCACGAACCTTGGTGATACCATCACCTTCATCCAATTTTCTAGTCAAGAATAGATTGAAGAATTGTAACCACACAAAAGTGTTGAACGTACAGGCGGCCATTTGGGTCTCTTCATGCTCTGTCATGTCTCTTCCGAAAAATATTTGACCACCGGCGAAATGTAGAACAAAAGTAATGATCAACTGCATCACCGACTGTCCAAGAATCATCTTCCACATGGATGTAGAAATCAATGGGGCATGTCTACCTGCTGGCTTACGATGTAAGACATCGTCATCAGGCTTATCGGTGGCCAAGGCTAAAGCAGCCAAAGTATCCATGATCAAGTTAACCCATAACAATTGAACGGCAGTAAGGACAGAAGAATCATCCGAAGAAGCAACGGCAGAGATAAAGGTTAGAACAACGGCAGTAACGTTCACCGTCAACTGGAACTGAACAAACTTTCTGATGGAGGTGGCAACGGTTCTACCCCATTTGATGGCATTGACAATGGCAGCGAAATCGTCCGTCATTAGAATGATATCGGAAGCTTCTCTGGCAACCTCTGTACCTGCAATACCCATGGAGAATCCAACATCGGCTAGTTTCAAAGCTGGGGCATCATTGGTACCATCACCAGTAACGGCAACAACTTCACCTTGCTTTCTCAAAGTATCAACCAAGATTCTCTTATCGTCAGGACTTGATCTTGCCAAGACACACAGCTTTGGAACAATCTCCATTCTTTCCTTTTGTGACAACTTACGAAAGACAGGACCTTCCATGCATGCAACTGGATCGTTGTAGGATTCTTCATTCAAGATACCACAGTTTCTAGAAATGGCACGAGCAGTAAGAATGTTATCACCGGTAACCATTCTAACTCTAACACCAGCAGTGGCACATTTGGCAACGGCCTCCTTGACACCGGCACGCAATGGATCCTGAATACCAACGATACAGTCCAAGGTTAGACCGACGGTTTCGTTCATCTGATGGGATTCTTCACCACCACCAATGACAATCTTTGGAACGTTGTTGCTGCTTTTCTTGTTGTTTGCATCGGCAGCAGCGGAGGCAGCATTCACATCATGGGCCAAGATTGATTGGACTGGAGGATGTTCACCAAACAGTTTTGTTGGATCGGCAACGGAATTGTCTGATTCATCCATGCATTCAGCTGGAGGCCATTGGGTTAAACCCTCGAAATCCCTGTGTGCCAAACACAAGGTTCTTAGAGCATCCCCTGCGAGTGTAGTGATGACACCATTGACATCCTTCTGCATCGATGAAGTCACAGGTATCGTTGAACCGTTCGATAAAGTTCTGGAGTTGCACCTTGAAAACACCAATTCTGAAGCACCCTTGATGTACAACCTGAAACTACCACTGGAAAGTCTCATCACTATTCCACCCCACTTACGTGAAGACTCGAACGGAATCACTTGAACGATGGACGAACCATGGGAGTTACGGAACTGTTCCAAGGTGTTCTCATTAGAGATGGCGTTGAAGCCATGCTTTGCCATTAGCAACATTGCTATTTCTGTCTTTGATCCAACAAACTCCTCCTCCTCTTGTTCTTTTTTTGCTGTTGTTTTCTTGTTCTTAGTAAAGAGTCTTGATATGAAGCCCTCCTTGTTGGATGATGGAGAAGCAGCAGCAGCTCCAACCTCATCACCCTCGATGGATTTCTTAGCTTCGAATGCGGTAGAGTTCAACATGACGTTGAGCAATATGTCCGTCTTCAAAGATTCGGCGATCGTATTGATTGCAGCACGGCTTGAAGAGTGCTTATCTTCGTTGGTATTGATGATGGTATCATCAAACGATTCCATACCGACAACACCCTTGACGATTCTCATCTTATTTTCGGTCAAAGTACCAGTCTTGTCCGAGCAAACAGCGGTAGCACCACCCATGGTTTCACAACTCTTCAACACTCTGACCAAGTTACCATCCTGCATCATTCTAGTTGTGGCAAATGCTAGGGATAGAGTGACAGCCAATGGTAAACCTTCAGGAATGGCAACAACAACGATTGTGATTGCCGTGATCAAAATGTTCAAAAACCTTGTACCCTTTTCAGATGAGGTAAGATCGGAGTAAGAATTATTCAACTTTGCGACGAATTTGAAGAATAGCACAAAGAATAGAATGACGGCAGCTAGGAAACCAAACTTAGAGATACCATCCGCCAAACCTGCCAATCTGGTTTGTAGAGGAGTGGATTCTGGTTCGTGATTTAAGGATATCATGATCTTACCGTGCATCGAGTTAGGACCAACAGCAGTGACTACGGCACAACCTTGACCGCTTAGTAACTTTGCACCAGAGATCATCATTGGATCCAAAACACCCTTATCACCAATGTCCTTTTCCGAACCATTTGTAACGTAGGATTCCAAGGCGACTCTTGCAGGGAATTTTTTGATAGTGTTAGTCTCACCCGTTAGTGAACTCTCGTCACATTCGCACTGACCAGAAACCATGATTGAGTCAGCCGGTATCACTTCACCTGTTTCCATGTAGATCAAATCACCGACTAGCAAGTCATTGATGGAGACGTACTGCTTTTCGCCCGATCTATAGACAATGACGTCTCTTTCTTCCTTTTGTGCGTTCAACTTGACAAACTGTCTCTCCTTGTTGTAATCGTTGGCAGCACCAACTATAACAACGATGGTGATGGCCACAATAATGGCAACACCTTCCACCCATTCCACCTTTGGCATTGGTTTTCCTTCAGCGTCGTATTCTGTATCTTGACCAAAGGTTTCGTATAGACCTAAAGCCAAGGACACCACTGCTGCGACGGAAAGCATGATTAGAATCTGATCTTTCATTGCCTCGCAACAGAGCCTCAAGAATGATTTTGGAGGTCTTTGAGGGAGCACGTTTTGGCCATACTTGGCAATGCGTTGTTTGAAATCTGGGAATGATGGGGTAAGAGTGTTTGATTGAAGTCCATTCTTTTCGTCCGTGTTGAAGTTTCTCACTATGGCATCTATGCCTCCCATCTCCACCAATTTCTTGATAGATTTTGGGTCATGTAGTTCACCCAGGTCTTCGACAGAGAGGGTGAAGTGATCTGGATTGAGCTCGAGATCATCATGGGGCGTTGTTTGATGAGCACCCGTTGACTTGATGGCCTGCATGGTGTATGATGATGATGATCTATAGAGTGAGAGGAGGGAAATCTATAACGATTGGAATAAAATCACAGAGGAATGTATTTTGCTTGGAGAATGATTGATTGATTGATTGATGAGGTGACGGGGAGTTTTCTAATGCCTTTGCGCGGTTAATTGTAGAGAACCAACTATTCCAGCTTGCGAAAAGAAGATGAGTATGTATATATATGATGACGATCGGTTTCAATATTGTTGCAGTTCCAGCTTTAATTCTAGTCTTGCTATTTTGATGTTTGTCGTCTCTCAATGTCGGAAGAAGAAGAATAGATTCAGCCTCTTTTTGATTTTTGTATGCCGGTCAAATTTCAAACCGAGAGAGAAAAAGAGGATTTATATTCTTGGAAAAATGTAAAGGGAAGAGAAAGAGCTTTGAAGAAGAGGAGGGCAAAAAGGAAGCGCAGTTAGTTGGTCGGTATGAATTGAAGCTGAAGAGGCATCAAAAGAAGAAGGGGTTGATTGCCGAAGTGGGTTGTAATTGGTGATCGTGAAGGGTTAGCTCATAGTTAATGGAGGGTAGGGGTCTGTCTCTCTGCATAAAGGAGAACCCTGACAGTTTTTTTAATCAGCAGCTTCGCCTCGTTTGGGAAGCGTCTTGGAGCCCCACGCATTTTACACATTTTATCTCGATTTGGCTTTGGATTTGGCTTGCATTGGCCCCTATCAGTCACCGGTGAACATAGCCCACATCTTACGCCACCGTTTAGCACAGAATCGTGACCGAGTGTGCTCGGTGAAACTCAAAGGTGTGTACACGAAAGTGTTACTCTGATGCTCGTATGCTACGAGTATACTCAACCATCCGCCATCAGTTGTAGATGGAGGCAAACAACAAGGGCAAATGTCAAGAAGCTACGCTGTGCTGTGCCTTGCTCTTTTGCCAAAATATGGCTGAGTATTGTCAAGACGCCAAGCAAGTTAGCCTGTCTATCTTCCACTCAAGCAGCAGCTCTAAAACTGCTGCTCGACACCAACCATACAGCACATTCTCGCTCAATTTAACACACACAATACTGAAGCGTATACAGCTTTACAGGCTGCTCGTACACTACACCAGAAAAACTGCATGTGCCCTCCCTTTGCTATACAACCGTCGGCTCAATAATTTCGAATAAGCATTCGGAGAAGTCCCGGTAAGACTAGATTGCACCGCACTTTCATTCTCATCTCGAACCTTCCGATCCGCCTCAGTAATTAACAAACTGCCAAGTGGACTTCCGGACCCGGCCCGACCACGCTGTGTAAGATCTACGAACCCCTTCATAGCCATCCAAGACCTTCGAAGTAGGCGCTGTAGCATCGCATTGTCTAAAAGTGGGTTTTACAACCAACAGCTTCAGCTGTTACTTTTATCAAGACTCTTTGCTCGTTGCCAATTTGAGTCTTGCATTTGTCAATCTTTCTTTCAGACCCTTGATTATCCATGCATAAGCGCGGATCATCCTTTTACCTTATTGATAGATGTCCATTTGGGCCTGTTAACCTCAATACGGAGTGAACTCACACTTTCAACTTTGAATTGACAAAGTTTTTGTGTATTTAGTAGTAGTATATTAGCATACGTTAATTACTTACTGATATAACTAGATTACGCGACAATAGATCAAATTTGCAAATCTTTTGCATGGTAGCACCAACCAACATGCACTATTTTCTGGAGATCACTCGACACACATGCAATGGAAAACTCTCTGATTACACTTCTCTGCTGAACCTAACACCACCAGTGATAAACTCTGGCATAGAAAGGCTTAGATGCCATCAAAACCTTCGCCTCAAGAACCTCAGCTCTCAACAACTCCAAATCTTGGCATCTTCTGCCGCTATCCAGATCAACCTGCTCCAATGGAATGAGGAACGTGTTCCAAGTACCCTTGTAAGTCTTGTAACAGAGATAAACAACAATCATAAGAGGAATCGACAAGCAGTATTCAAAGAAGGCTTCCGCTGAAGATCCTCCACCCAACGGCCAAGCAGAAACGTATATCTCTCCAACGATCAACAGTCCATTGATCAACAATCCCAGAAATCCTCCGTATATTCCAAGCTGTGAGCGATACAACAACTCATCTGTACTTCTTCCTTGAGCTTTCAATGCCCATCTGAATCTGATTTGGGCAAGACAAATGCTAAACCAGGTGAAGAAGGAAGATATGGAACAGAGTGCAAACAACCATGTAAAAACAGTACCTTGGTTGGAAGATGCCACCAAGAATCCAAGCAACCCAAAGATGGCACTGACAATAATACCGGTCAATGGTCTTCCCTTTCTATCAACATAGGCAAAGATCTTAGGCAAGCTGCCAGATGCACCCAACGACTGAATGACTCTTGAAGATGCATACACACAGGAGTTGGAAACCGACAAGACAGCAATCAAGATGACGACATTCATGAAGTGTGAAACCTTAACACCAAAATTGCCAGTGTTTGCCAATGCAATAACAAAAGGTGAAGCAGTAATATCTTCACTGGTTGAACCGTTGAGCAATCTTGGGTCGTTGTATGGAACCAAACAACTGATGACAACCACGGTTGTGATGTAGCAGAGCAAGATCCTGACAAAGACTTGCTTTGATGCTTTGGAAATGGAGTCCAACTTTTTCGATTCTGCAGCAGTCAAAATGACCAACTCGGTACCACCGTAGGAGAAAGCAGCAGAGACAAAAGTGTTACAGATGGACTTAAAAACAGGCTCGACAAAGGCACCTGGATCATGCCAATACTTGGCACCTATGTAACCAGTACTGTCGGGTCCACCACCACAGATCAAAACGATACCAATGACAATGAAGATGAAAACGGCAATCACCTTGATGGCACTAAAGACAAACTCTGCCTCACCGTACCATCTGACACCCAGCAGGTTCAAAAACACAACAAAGACCCAAAACACGGCAATCCAAACAGACGATGGAGTCTCTGCATCCCAGTAGGCAATGGTCATCGAAAGACCAATCAATTCGGAAGGGAACGAGATCAACCAAGAGAGGGCATAGTTGGTAGCAACGGTGAATCCAATGGCTGGATCAACAAACCTTGAGACATGGGTTGCAAACGAGCCTGAAACAGGATAGGCAACAGAGAGTTCGGCGGCAGATTGGGTCATACAGTAGACACCAATACCAACAAGCAAAAAACCAATTAGCAAAGCTCCCGGACCAGAAGACAAGGAATATCCCAATCCAATGAATAATCCTGTACCAAGTGTTCCTCCAAGAGCAATGAACTGCATCGTTCTATCGTTAAGCTTCTTTTGATATGGTTGGTTGGCCAGTAGGACGTGCATCTGTTGTTCTTCGGTCAACATGTCAAAGTTTTCAACATGGGAAATGTCAGGGTCAACCCTTTCAAAAGATCTCAAGAATCGTCTCGTTAATGTTTGTCCTTGTTCATCTCGGACAGGAGAGGATGAGATATACTCCGTCTCGTAGGATTCCTCCTTGAACGATTGTTCTTTATACTGGCTCATTTTTTCCTTGAATATTACTGAATATTATGGAAGCAAAGCAGCAGCCGTGAGTAGGATAGAAGAATTTGCCTTGTTTAGTTCTGATTCGTTTCAAAAAAAGAAAAATTCAAAACACAACCTGATTGTTCTCGAGCTGTAACTATTCTCCACTTTCTAATCTCCAGCAACAGCGTGATTGATGTCTAGGAGAAACAGAATCCATAACATGAAATCTAATCTTTTTTTTTTTTTGACGACAGTGTGAGAGCGTGAAGCCGTGCGTGCGATACCTAAGCCTAAGCTTGGGTGTGGCTCGGTCTCCTGCGTGCGGCTGTGAGGCGGATTATTTCATTTTTCCGTGTGTTTGCAGGAAACTCACGTCAAATTTTGTAGAATAGCAGGGACATTCCTAGGCTTGGCTGACCTGACCGCCAATTAGCCTTGGTTGTTGGTGGTAGTGGTGGTATTAGTACTTTCCCATTCGTATAAGTTACGGGCAATGCAGTGTTGCAGTGTGAGGAATCAGCATGCCCAAATGGTGATATATAAGCCATAGTTTCAACGGGCATTCAGCCAGTTAGTCTTAGATAAAACCACACTTTACCCGCGGTGTGCACATAGTAACACCAATCCTGGAAACGAACAGAAGGGCGTAAGAATGCCAACATTGGGACCACTGCCTAGTTTTGGTTCGTTCAAATACTCTCTCTAGATCTCCTTTGGTAGGCAGGTCCTGAACCAAACACCGATTGCCAACTCCCAACCTTGTATTGACAACACTTCAACCAAGCAATTAGCCTCTCTTTCTCTGACAAACCTTGTTTTCACAGCAGACTTGGTTCAACGTACAGAGTCTTGTAGGCATATAATAGAGACATAATAGGAGAAAGCTACATAGTTATTGTATGCCAACAGGCCGCCAATTTTTTTCAGATCTGGCAGCTGTCTATTGTAAGCACACGTTTCTTTCTCTCTCTCCAGTTTTGACAATGTGTCTAATGTTCATGCAGCAGCAGGCAGCAGCAAGCAGCAAGCAGCCATGCCAGAGCTGATCTGAAAGACCGAGAATGACTTCCATCTGCTTGTTACGCTGCCATGTATCTTCTTGGCCTGTACAAAAACAACAATCGTAAGGCTATTGCTACAGCTTGTGTCTCTCCATCCCCCGTACATACGCCAATGCAAGTAGTAGCACCATATACCCCAGATTACATCAGACAGTAAGTTCAAAACGTTCCATCTACCTTTTGACTGAGGCAAGAGAACAAAACCTGTTTATACTTTGGTGGTTGTTCGAGGCGGCCGAAATGCCAGATCGCAATAAGTGTCCTACAGCGCGTGTAAAAATGGTTGCCGGTCAATAGGAGAGAGAAAGATTTCGATAGATCCTCATGTATGGATCATTTCCGTATTTGTCCCCGGGGATTCGCCTTTATCATTCGAAAAACAAAACATTCGTGTTTCCCCAGACCAAATAAGGTTTCTGTTACATCTTGCAATACAAAGGTGTGTCTCAAATCATTACAAATATATAAAAGAAACGAAAAGATAGAAGACTGAATAGGTGGATAATAGTACATCAAAGGTAGTGAACAAACTGGGATGGATGTATGTAATGCATGCAAATACAACCAAATCACAGGAAACAAAGCAGGTAAAGTAAAAGATAATAAATGAGAAAAATAAAGGTACAGTAAAAAAAGGAGGAGAAAGAAAACAGAGGTAAAACTTCTATTAGAGCAAATGGAGGGGGAACGAGTCCAATCCCAACCTCAGGTTGGAGCAAATTGTGGTAGCATAGGTTGAAACATGGTTCGGATGGAATCAATCGTGAAAAGACCATCGTATAAAAACCAAACCTTTTAGTTGCTACCCTTTTGAGTCATGTTCAATGGTGGCAAGGATAGGTTATTAATAGGTGGTAATGACATTTGCATAGCTTGAGCCTGAGCCTGAGCTTGAGCCTGGGCCTGTGCTTGTGCCTGTTGTTGTGCTTGTGCCTGTGCTTGAGCATGGGCCTGTGCTTGAGCCTGTGCTTGAGCTTGAGGTGGATTCTGTTGGAAGTCGTAACCGTAGATGCCGTTCATGTATGGCATATTCTGTTGTTGTTGAGAAGGCTGTAGCTGTTGTTGCGGCTGCTGTTGTCCCTGCTGCTGTTGTGGTTGTTGTTGCGGTTGCTGCTGCTGTATGCTCTGTTGCTGTTGCTGACGACTCATGGCAGCATAGAGTTGAGAAGGGTCCATCATTTGAGACATGTAGAAACTTTGAGCTTGGGATGGATCAATCTTCTGTTGAGTAGCCTGTGGAGTGGTTGCCGACTGTTGCTGTTGAACAGGAGCCTGTTGGTTTGGCTGAACTTGACCTTGGGCAGACTGGGAGGACTGTCCATTGGCATATCTAAAGTTCTGCTGGCCATTCATCTGGTTCACGAATGACATGTATTGAGTTTGGTCGTTCATGGCAGCAGCTTGCTGGGAGATGTTTGGCGATAAAGAGTTCTTGCCATTGGCTGGTTGGTTGGAAGAGGCAGAAGAGGCCGAACTTTGCTGCTGGTGCGTACCGTTTGTAGACACAGCGGTGGAGCTAGCCAAAGTTGGATACAAATCCTCAGCTTTGAACTGCTGCTGCATGCCTAGCATGCTAGGCTGGTAGTACATTCCTTGCTGTTGCTGGCCAGCTTGAGTCTGAGCTTGAGCTTGGGCCTGTGCCTGTGCTTGAGCCTGTGCTTGTGCTTGAGCTTGTGCTTGAGCTTGTGCTTGAGCCTGTGCCTGTGCTTGAGCCTGTGCTTGGACAACAGCCTGTGCTTGCTGTTGTGCTTGATTTTGCACTTGAGGAACCACAACGGCAGCAACTGCTTGACCATTTGGAGGAACACCTGTAACCTGTGGATAGAACTGATTACCAGCGGCCAAGTTGAAGGCGTATGGATGGTTTGGGTACTGAGCAATGTAGGATTGAACAGCCAAGTTGTGGTTTCTGATTGCCTGTTTGGTGCTACAGTGAGGACAGTTCTTCTTGTTGTTTCTTCTTGGGGTGTACTTGTAACCTGGATACTTTTCCGCGTGTCTTTTTTTCTCCTCTTCAGCCTGCTTGTTCCAAAAGTCCTTATCTTCTGCGGATAGGTTTCTCCAACGACGGCCCAACTCTCTTGAAACATCAGGGTTAGTTCTGATAACGTTACCTTCTTCCAATAGAGCCTGATGATGTTTCTGTCTGAATAGAATGAACGCGTTTCTTGGTCTTGGAATCCTATTTCCTTCCTGCTTACAGGTACATTTCTCGAACAACTTGCTGGAGTCCAACTGAGGAGGTTGAGGTGGTGGTGGCACTTGCAGAGCTTGCATTAGGTACTGCTGCTGTAGCTGTTGAGGGTATTGGCCTGGCTGCTGGGCCTGCATCTGTTGTGGGACGCCCATCTGTTGATACTGTTGGATTTGTTGTTGCATTTGCTGTTGGTATTGAGCTTGCTGTTGTTGTTGCTGTTGCTGTTGCTGTTGTTGTAGCTGGAGTTGTAATTGTAGCTGCTGCTGCTGCTGCTGTTGTTGTTGCTGCTGCTGCTTCTGTTGTTGTAGGTTATCTGGAATCTCTAGTTTGACTTGAGATTGATCTGGAGAAGTGGCTTGAGAAGTGGCGCCTGTTTGTTGTTGTTGGTTTTGCCCTGGTATCAAACGTGATAGTGGAGGCAGTGATGTAGTTTTACCGTCTTGATGATGATGAGTCTGGCTCTCTTGTGGGTAGTGTTCCATTCTTTTGTATGATTGTCAAACAAAGGCAGTGTGGGTTGTGAATCTGTCCTTTTGTTTGAATCTGTCTGAACTTCCTGTTTGTTATGGGCAAGCGAAGGTTCTATACAGAGAGATTGAAGAATGGAATCACTGTTTTGAAAAACGAAAAAGAGAGAGAGAGAGTGAGTCAAAGAGACAGGAAAGGGGAAGGGAAGGTTAGGGAGGTGGAAGAATGGATGATAAACAAACGATATGCTTTCTTTTTTCAATGGGGACCAAAGTATAGAACCGTTGTTTTTTTGTTTCAAGAGGACAAATAAGAACAGAAGAGACACTGCTGAGATTCTATATGAGTCTTATAAGGGGAGGTCAATCGATACTGGATTGTTTGTGTTGATTGAAGAACGAAGGTATATTGTCAAGTCGGCAGCCACGTATATTGTCTAGCGAACAAGAGGGAGAAGGGAGAACGAAAGAAGAAGAGGGTGGAATGAATGCAATAAAGAAGAAGGATTAAAAATAGTTGAAAAAAAGGAGAGGCATAGAGGACGATTGATACTGTTGGCTGACAAAAAGCAATTTCTGCGGCTTACCCGGTGGTTGGGAAGTTTCCCCCCCTGCTGATATCACCACGCCCGGGCCATGTTAAAAAGTGAATCAGCGAGAGGAGAAGAGACGCATTGATGGGGCCAGCTGAACGTCTATTGTTCTGCCAATTTAAACTTTTTTTCCAATTGGTGCGGAGCCGCATGCACGTTTGTTCATCAATTCCCTGATGCTCACTGGGCGGTCATACGAATACTATTGCCAGAACTACAACAGAGGTGTAAACAAGAGTCTTCATCTTTGATCCTTTCAACTGTCAATGCTGGAAGTGTTGGTGTGAAGAATGCAAACAGGACAGAACCTGGAACTCGCCACAAAGTTTCATTGGACCCGATCCTCCACCTGAAACTCCGACAAAGAGTGGCTCGAGAAGACAAGACCCGAGGCATCAAGCCCTTTCCGTACAACGTTGTATGTCCAGCAAATTAACATTCAAGAGGGTGTCTCTCTCTGGCTCTGGGTTGCATGCATGCATGCTGTTTGTATGCTACCCTGCTACCCTGCTACCCTGCTACGTGCTACCCTGCAACGTGCTACCTGCTACTATTACAACAACCCCCATCGGACGAAAGATGTTTCCCTTCTTTGTCAAAGGCCCTATTCAAACCACAGACTGATCAGACACAGAGATCAATGATCAGTGCCTTCGCCAATGAATCTGAAGTTGCAAGAATCATGCTTAAAAGTGGGTGGGGTCCATTGAAATGTGATAGTTGATGCAATGCATCCACCTACCATTTAACAACAAAAAGACACTTGCTTGAATGCTACTCTCTTCACTTCTAACTTGAACATCACAATGTGAAATTCCAGGTCGGGTCAATCAGAACGTGAATGTTTTTCCGTGTCTTCTTTCTTCTTCCAGCCAGATTGTTTTGGCCTACAATAAAATAGCGTTGAGTGGTTTAATTGAAATAGAAATGGTGTGCGTGAAAGCGGCTCGACTGCATCTCTGTAGACTTAAGAAGCGCAAACAGCATGCCTAAACAGAGAAAGCACACACGCTATGCTTTCCTTGAGAGGCCCGGGATTGGCGAGACTTTCTTCAAAACCCCGCCTGTGTTTCACTCTCCCTTTCAAGGTAATACTCACCATACTAGCTAAGCACAAGAACCTGTAGGGTGTCGTCAGTGGCTCGCTCTATGGCAAGCTGTATTAGCGAGAAAGAGCCGTGAGCTAAGAGGCTACGCTCTACCAAGGATCAAGGAATTACGGCACATTAGACTCTCTCGATTCTTTCGCTCACCGCAGTTTCAAGTTTTTTGCCAGACTTGGTATTGTTCAGAAGTGTTCCTGGCGATCTGGACTGCACCGGCACTCTGCGATACCCTGGCTGGATCTGTATGTTCCCTGGTCAATAATACGTTGCTATTATATGGCTCTCACAGATTCTATTATGAATAAGCATCTTCACACAATTGATCTCTACCCAGGTTGAATAAAGCCTATAGTTCAATTTGCAGCTGGTGGTGGGATTTGCCAGACCCCCCCCCTCAAGACACCGTTCTGCTCTGTACAAAAGCGTTGCCTGCCTGCCCGTGCGGTTGCATGGCCGTTGAGAATCAGCGTTGGACAACAAGGCGTGTCGCATGCGCACATACCTCGGCGGCATCAATAAACCTCTTGTGAAACAAGTAATAGCATGTGATTAGAGTTGCGAGTCTTGAGGTGAAGCGATTCACATCGAATATACTGAACAGAAGTCTGTTTTTCGATCGTTATTCAATTAACCATAAGACCCTATGAATGTTAGGTGTGTATACATATAAATATGAGCAAGAAAGTGGAGGAAAGGTGGTGATATATGGAGAGGAACGAGTAGGCGCTGCTCTATTGTATGCAAACCGATGAGCCAGCTGTGGTCGTGTATCCTGTCACAAGTTTAAGCTTTTAGAGCTTATACGTAATGCGGGCCACAAGACGTCCTGGCTGTCTCTGCTGACTTTTGTGATGGATGGATCCATCAAGCGCAAACGGTTCCAGTCTTGATCGAAACTGGTGCTTGTCTCGAAGTCCAATACCTCTCTCTATGCATGCTAAGCTTTCACTGCCAAAAACTGTAGTGTGTTACCTCTCTGTGTGTAGAGTAGAGAGGGAAGTGCTTTGGCAAAGCGATGAGTAGAGCTGATCACCGCGTGTCCCCGCCTTTTTCCGTTCTCGTTCCCTCGATGATCCACAGCTTCTACTTTTGACAGATCAACGGTGTTTTGAGAATACTGCCCTACAAGTAGATTTCTCTGGCACGATAGATTCTCCATGGAAGGTGGCTTTCGAATTGGACTTTAAGACTCAGTCCGTTGTCACAGCTTCCTACTTGGAATTCCATCAAACTCTAGGCAAAGATATGCTACCCAAGATCAACTTGGTAGGTTGGCAGTAGCGAGTGATACCAGGACGGGGGCGCTTTTGGGCGACAGAAATGAGGTGAGGTAACTAAACTAAAAATTGAATAATGGGCTTGCAGTTTCTCACCTATTTCAATAACGAACACCTCATTCTTCTTTCGCAAGCCATTAAATTCCAACTCTGGTCATAGTCCTCATCCAAGACAAGAATCTCCAAGGTAGCACTGTTGATCCATTCCATCCCACTTTTTGACAAAAACCTGTAGAGCAGACTAAGGATTACAGACTTGGGGATTCATTATGACAAGTGGTTGATTCTTGATTTGTTTTACTCATTGCTCGACTGGATAGACAACCGTTACTTCACAACTTCATCATCCATGTGGTACTATATGCATGTACACGATATTCTTTCTAGACAGAACACGGTAAAAGCCACAGGTGAAACTTGGTTTTCGAACAAAACAGTGGTGGTGACTATTGTTGTTGTTGTTGTCTCTCATAAGTTTCAGATTCCTCACCCGGATTAACCATACAATAAGAGTTTCTTGGATCAGAAGAAGAGCCCGGCGCTAAACATGCATGTACATAATCGAATCTCGGGGTAGCAAGGCGGCCATCAGTAACGCGCTTCCTAGCGTGTGAGGCAAAGATCGCGTTTTCTCTGTTACGGAGTGGCTAGGATAGATACCGTTGAAACATGGATCAGATACAAGAACAAGATAAACAAACAAGGGCCATCCATGTGTATAATCTAAGAAAGGGCTCACTTTTGAGTGGCATTCAGGCTTTGACAATAGAGGCCAAACTATCATCAGGTATAAAAAAAGACTTTGCTGTTGTGGTACGACTTGGGAGATAAAGCGTATATTTGAAGAAGCTAAAAGTGGTTTGTGGAAAATCACACTACTTTCAACGTCTTACGAGTGGGACAAACAAGCCACTATGATAACCATCGTGCCAATAGAGAGTCGAGAAGAGGAGATGAAACCGTGTGATGGCTTAGATGCAGGCTGATTCGAAAGTTTCGAGGTGCTACCATCAACACCAATCGACCAACGAGGACTGGTAAGATATGTATGTACGTATTCACAGTAATGTAATGTTTATTGACCCTTGCGAAGAAGGGCGGGACCACACAGATTGAGTCTTTGTTGGTTGTCCAAAGGTGTGCTACCTGGCCTGACAACAATGAGATAGTAAGGCAGAGAGAGAGCAATGCCACATTGATAGTATATATGTCTAGTTCAGAATGGCTTTGAACAAAGTACACAACCGCTTTCACCGCCAGCCTGTCTATTGCCTATTGACTGGACACACAGCTACGGTGAGCTTAGCAAAGCGCACAGAGAGGAGGTTCCTCTGCTGCATGCATCCATCACTGGTGAACGAACCAAGACAAACTGTTTCTGGTCATCATCAATCCATTGGAGTGTGTGATGAAAAGTTTGCAAATGTGTGTTTGCGGCCCTCCGTACGACCCAAAACAACAGCCCTTGTAACAAACTGGTCAACCATGGGGTTGTAAGAAGAGATCATTGATATAATGGCAACAAGGGAAAGCAGAATGCATGGCAGGACGAAAAATGGCAGTGCTCTTCCCGATCCAGACGTGCATATTCCCAAAGCGGACTTTTTACACAATAGAGCAATTGTTCCGAGCACTTCTTCGAGTGTCTCCAACGACCAATCACAGAGCGGTGCTTGCACCTCCCACAGAATTCTCTCTGGTTTGTTTACTTTTTTCCACATTCATTCTGCGACGATGTTTTGTCCACTTGTTTTTTGCTTTCTGTCCACCATCTCCATCCCCAATCTTGTTGAACCTCCATCCATCTCCTCTTTCCAATACCTCCTTCACCATTCCCAGTCACTTTGTGTCTCTCCTTCGAACCTTGTTTTGCAATCTCTTTACTCTGTTCACCGTCATCTCTTCATCTTCAACACCAACGACAACAGATCAAAAACACTTGATACTAGATCTAGCTCCTCTAAGTCTCTGAAAACAACAACAACAACAACTTTTACTTCCAAAAGCAACACCTGTTTACCTTGAACCACTTGTTTACTCACCACAGTCATTCATTTAAATTTATTTTTAAACAACTGGTCAATCATTCTAAACATTTCCTTCGTTTCAACTCCAACTACTACTCTCTTTACAACAAGATCAAAACAACAACAACAAAACCCCAAACCTTAGATACCTATCACCACAATATACCCCAAAATGCAATTCAAGAACTTTGCCCCATTCCTATTGATGGCTTCATTGGCCCTAGCCGAAGAAACAACAACTTCCCTGATCACGGTGACAGTTACACAGACTATTCTGTCTCCATCTGAAAGCACTGCTCTATCTCTCTCATCTGTTTCTGCTGCTTCTGCTTCTTCCGTCTCAGCAGCTTCAGCTTCAGCAGCTTCTGTCTCTTCCGTCTCAGCAGCATCAGCAGCATCAGCAGCAGCATCAGTCTCCTCAGCTTCAGCTGCATCGGCCGCTTCTGTTGCTTCAGTTAAATCAGCATCCAGTGCTGCTGCCTCAGCATCATCTGCTTCAGCTGCTTCAGCTGCTTCCGCTGAGGCCTCTGCCTCTGCTGCCTCAGTTGCATCAGTCTCTTCAGTTTCAGCTGCTTCAGTTGAATCCGTTGCGTCAGTCTCCTCAGTCTCCTCAGTCTCCTCAGCTTCAGCAGCTTCTCTCGAAGCCGCTTCACTGTTGAAGGCTAAGGGTCTATTGGCTATTGCTTCTGAAGTGTCGAGTAGTGCAAGCAGTAAGGTTACATCATCTTCTGCCGCCCCATCCTCCTCCAAGAAAGTCTCTTCTGTGACTTCAACTTCATCCGCCGTCAAATCCTCATCTGCCGTCCCTTCATCTAAGGCATCCATTGTCGCTTCTTCATCTGCCTTCAAGACTACATTGTCTTCATCCACCATCACCAAATCATCCACCACTTCAAAGTCGTCGTCTTACTCGTCTGCTATCTCCACTTTCGATGATGCATCCTCTACTGCCTCTGAACAATCCTCTTCTACCTCCGAAGCCAAGGCTAACGGTATGGCAGTCGGTGGTGGTTCGCTGGTGTTGGCTGGTCTTGTGATGGCAGCTTTGATCTAAGCAACATCCATTGATACCTCTCTTCCCTATCTTACATTAATTTTTTTTTTACTAGTTCTCTCTATTTAAATTTCTCTACTTTCGTTTTAGGCCAAAGTCTCACCCTTCTGTGAGGCTGAAGCTTACCTTTTACCTTTTCTTTACCACTGCTTGCTTACTCCGTTTGGGTATTTTTCTCTCTCGATAAACAACCCCTTTTTCACTCTCCTGTTTGAATCTTACCGCACCCCCTATTGCTTTCAGACCCCACCTCTTCAAGAGTTTGATCCCTTATAAACGTTACACCTGCTGATAGGGTGATTGCCTTTTTTGTCTCTAGACCCTTTCTTGATAATGTTATATATAGTCAACCTTTTGAACGGTCTTACTTTTTTGTTTCGTGATTTGCTATCACAATCCTCTAACTTTCTAACTGTGTATTTTCGATAAACCCCTATTCTTATAAAAAGGTTTCACTGATTTTATTTACCTTATTAGTTTTGTAATCGGGATTGATATATTATTGCAGAGGCCGACTAATCAAACTAACTAACACTCACTGATGAGTATCCTTTGCCTATTATTATACAGACTCTCTCAACTCTTGAGATCAATAACGCAAGAGTATAGAGCATTACGGCTACCGGCAGGTGCCTTCACCCACCTTCCTAGTCTGTGTTCCTTTGACAGCGTTGCAAACACTCTTATCCTTGATCCTTTTTCTTCTTCTTCCTCGTACGAATCAATCCTGGTCACGATACCTCTGGCGTTAGGCAAGACACCCAAAAGACTGAAGTTCCTTAGTTCTTTCTCCAACTTCCACACTTTTAAATCGCCGTTCCATGAACCGGAGATGAATATGTCGGAGTATGGAATCGCATGTAGGGATGTGATCCAGTATGGTTGAGGCTGTTGGACTTGTCTTTCTGCCTCTGTCAAATCCACCTCTGCAGATGCCTTTGTTGATTCTATTCTTGGTTCGAGACCGTGCGTTTGTCTTGCCACGAATAATGGCTTCTTCTTTGCCAATGACCATAATGAGATGCTACCGTTATCCGAACCGGTGACAAAATGAGAGTCATCAATCATGCTAACACATTCAATACTACCTTCAGCAAAAAAGACGCTGTCCTCCTTCTTGCTTTCAACATCAAAGTCCCTTTTCTTCGGCTTCTTTTCTCCAAAATCACCACCTCTGAAAGTTAGCCTTGTCTCTTCGGAAATCTTCCAAAGCATGGCCGTCCTGTCTCTAGAACCAACAGTGACACATCTTTCCTGGCCTAGAGCAGCAATGTCAACAACCAAATCCTGATGTCCGTACAACGTTTCCAACTGAGCTAGTTGGTTGACGCTATAGGTTCTAATTTTCAAGTCTGCACATGCAGCATATAGTTGATCAGTTCCTCTACGGAAGACCAACCCTAGAACTTCTCCCCTTCTATCCCTGGTTTCCATTACCCTTATCGGAGCCAAGTTCTCACTACTCCAAACAATGATTCTTTTATCCTTACCACCAGTGACCACATGCTTCCCATCGGGACTGACAGCAACAGTGTAAATCTCATCGCAATGGCCATTGTTCATCTGTTCTTTTGACACTTGTTCAAACTTTGGTCCACCTTTGGCATATCTGACTCTCTTTGGCTTCTTGGTGATGTCCTGGATGTCCCACTTGGATAGTTCGATATCCTTCGAGGTTGTATAAGCGTACGGATACCTGACCGAGACACCCGTTAGCCCAACTGATGACACCCTATTGATGGATGGTTTGGCCTCATCGAGTAACAGTCTTTCTGCCAAATATTTGTAAACGTAACCTTTCTGTTCAGCAACGTCCTTTTGTAATCTTGATGCAATGATCTCATTGTCCAAATCTTGGGCATCAAAGTCGTAGTTTTCAGCTTCGTTTTGTATGTTGTCTATATACTGTTTGGCCAGCCTACGACGCTTATCGGCAGCACTTTCTCCTTTGTTTTCCTCGTCACTATCAATGTCTTCCTCGTCCACAATTCCAGCGTCGTCATCTTCGGAATCGTCAAATATATCGCTTGCCACTTCTTCTTCGTCTATATCGCTAACGCTTCCTGTGTCAGAATCACTGGCAACGTCGTTTGATGGAGCAGATGTGGTAGCGGTTCCTCTTTTGCCATCTTGCACTTTTCTCTTCTTGTTATCTTGAGTGTTTGTTCTCTTGTTGTCCGATGCGCCCCTCTTGCCCTTGTTTGCCGTTGATGTAGGTTTGTTTCTTCTCTTCTTTTTCGAAGGATCCACAAAGAACGAGTCTCCAGCCATTATAATTGTATTGATTGAAGTATAAAACTCGGGTACCTTGAAAATTAGGTAACTCTCTTTTGATTTCGAATGATCACAAGAGTTCAACTGCTAGTCTCGTTTAGTTCTCGAAGACCTTCTTTAATTACTTATTCAACCTGTTCTGATTTACCATATTGGTAAAATTTTTTAGAAAGCAAAAATAAATTTCTTCGTGAAATATTTCAACAGACAGTATCGAACTGTACGCTCACAGTTATTTTTCAAAAAAGTGACACAGCCGTGACGACGTGAAGTGTTGACGGTTTTCCAAGACACGAAGTTTTGATCTGACACGCGTAAGTGGTTTTCTCTCATCAACAGAGTAGGCTGTATATCAAGATTAGATCGCAAGAGTTTGACTTCTAACTCGAAGTTTTCATTAAAAAAGACGAATTAGCAGTCATTGGTAGTCTCAGGCAGAACAGCAACCTCTGAATCATGTCAATCTCAGAGAACGTCAAGCAGGTGTTTGTTTCAGGAGGAAGAACCTATGTCAAGCATTCAGCTTCGGGAGACAAGCTTCACATCTGCAGCAACAACGGTATTCTCAAAACTTTCGATCTTAGAAACTCAGAACAAGAACCGGAAGTGTTAGATGTGCTATCTAAAGCTAACTCGTTTGATCTAAACTCGAGCTCACAGTCAAAAGAGTTTGCGGTTATCACATCAAAAAGTGGTGAATGTGAGCACTATGACTTGAGCAAGCAAATATCGATTGGGAAACTTTACAGGTCACCACTGGCACTACGGGATGCTGTCTTCACACATGGTGGATCCATGGTGTTGTGTGGTGGCTCAGACGGTGAGCTGAGGCTCATCAGTTTGAATCAGAGCCAACCTATAAAGTCACTGAACACTCTCGACCAAGTGACCTCGATCTCTTACAATAACGTTGGAGACCTAGCAGCAGTTGCATTGAGCAATGGTGATCTGGTGATTTACTCATACTCTTCATCAGATCCTACCAAAGTTCAAACGTTTACGAAAATTGTGGCCGAGAAAAAGTCATTTGATGATGATGACAGTGATGGAGATGACGATTTTGATCAGGACTTTGATGACGAACAGGGAGAAATAAGAACAGACAGTAACCTCAAATTAATAACAACAAGACCAGACTGGCATCCAGAAGGAGACTTGATAGCCATTCCAACTGCAACCAGGGAAATTCATGTTTACGATAGAGTTGACTTTGATGAGCTTGATTTCAAGTTTAAAGGAGATGCGCACGATAAACCAATAGTCGATTTGAAATGGTCTCCGAACGGTAAGTATCTTGCTTCTGTTGGACTGGATAACAGGCTGATAATCTGGGAAACCCATCATAGGAAAGCAATCAAGAGCTTTACCCTTCCAAAAACAGCATCCTCTCTATCCTGGGGTAAATCAGACGCCAAGAGTTACGAGATAATCGTTGGTACGAACTGTGGCCATATCATCAGGTTTGACTCCATTGTTAAGCAGTCTAGCGCCGGTGCTGCAGCCAACGGATTCACCATGGAGGAAGCTGAAGAGGCAGGAACAGACGATGACGAAGGAGAAGAGGCCGACGAAGGAACAAATAACAAAACTTCACATAATGGAGGAAAATCCAAAAGCAAAGATACGAACTTGGAAGGAGAGGGAGATGACTTGGGCGACGAAGATTCCGAGGATGACGAAATCACAGGTTTGTTTGGCGAAGAAGGAGAGGACGACTTTATTGTTGATGATGATGGTAACGGATATGTCGAAAAGAAGAGACCAGCGGTGGAATCACATTACTCCAATGGGTTATCAAAGCATAGAAAAACAACTCAGGGTCGTTCTTTGCTCCCATCATCACCCTCCAAAACACAAGTATTCGAACCAAGACCGTTCTCACCTGGTGGAACACCATGGAACTCCAATAGAAGGTACCTAACAATCAATACCGTTGGATATGCATGGGCCGTGAAACAGGATGCTTACAATACCATCACAGTGTCATTCTTTGACAGGGGTCTACACAAGGAGTACCATTTCAGGGATATGAACAACTTCAATGTGGCTTCTATGAACGAAGATGGGATTCTCCTAGCCTCAAGTGGGAATGGTGCTGCCTCTTCATCTTCCAAGAATAGCAAGTCACAACTGAAAAGGGCCACGATAATGTTCAAGTCCCACGATCAACAGACAACATGGGAGAGACATTTCAGGTTACAACCTACGGAAATAATCACCTCCGTGGCTTTGAGTAAGACAACTATATTTGTCTCCACATCCCTTGGATTTGTCAGAAAGTACAGTTTGTTTGGAAGAGTCGAAAGAATTGAAAAAACTGCTCCCGTGGTTGCTTGTGTCAACAATGAAAAGTATCTTTTCACAGTGACTTTGAGCTCTCCCACAAGCTTCAGTTTCAACGTTCAGGATCATGATGGAAAGTACTTCCAAAGAAATGAACACTTACCACTCCAGCTAGCACATTCGTCAGTGACATCTGCAGGTGCACATCCAGTTAAAGGCTTGTTCTTCTCGTTGGATGGTGATCCATGTGTTGTTGGTTCTGAAGATGACATGCTGCTCGTCTTGAGTAGGTGGAGAGATCCATTACAGGCATCATGGATCCCAATGCTTGATACGAGGGCTGGCGTGAGTGCTATTGCTGCTGGTGATAACGTCAAGTGTTGGCCATTAGGTTTGTTCAAGGATCAATTCAACTTTATAGTTGTTAGAGGTGCTGAGTATCCTTCGTTCCCATTGGCATTGCCTGGAGAAATTCCTGTCAGACTTCCTATTTCAGATGTAGTTGAGCTCAGTGAAGATGACGAAGACGACGAAGATGAAGATGCCGATTTGTTCGGAGAAGGCATCAAAAAGGAGAAGAAGAAGAATGCTCAGAGGAAGGAAGATCCTGAAGAGCAATTGGCCAGATCGATTGTCTTGGGTGAGTTGCTAAACGACGCCATCAGTAACGACGATGTGCTGGATGAAACAGCACAGGAGAGACTTGGAGAAATGAGTGTCCACTATGACCGTTCATTACTACAACAATTTGGAGATTCATGCTCTGATGGTAACCTGTTGGACGCTCTTTACTTGGCAACTAGAATGAGAGAGGATAGAGCTTTGATGGCTGCTACAAAGATGGCGGAAAGGCTAGACTTGATCAATTTGGCTAGTAAGATATCTTCCTTGAGAGAGTCAAGGATGAGCTTTGACTAACGAAGAAGTCAGTCTCCTTCCCTAGCAGGTGGGCCAAACCCTAATTAGCATAATTTACACGAACCCTCTTTTTCGACATGGTATTGTTTCACTTATATTTATATTTTCAATCTACGGATAAATCTTAGCAATAGATACTAATACCTATTTCCCCCCTTTTTACCCTTTTTGAAAACTTTCGGTTTAGATGTAAGCTTGGCAATCTCATCTTTGGAAATAACCAAACCGTTCCTCGTGGATCTTCCAATGGAATTGATCTTCAAACCTCTATCTCTGATTTTCGCATCTTTCTTCACACCTGTTCCTATCCTATCCGATATCGAGGTCACACCTTTATCGTTGAGTTTTCTGAGCTCACCCTTGGCAGTCTTAGACAGCACAATACCGGCTTCCTTAGCTTCTCTTTCGTACTTCTCTATCTTTTGTATACGAGATTTGATCATTCCCTTTCTCATTGCTATTGGCATACTTTCAAGCTTCGTAGGTTGTCCCCCCTTTGCTATTCCATTTGTCGATGAAAGATTTCTCAATCTATTTTGTAATGTTTTTGCGCGTGCATTACCTATTGGGCTTTCATGGTCTAGGGTTTGGATCGTGAGTTCTGCACCGGAGGAGAAAGAGTCCTTCTTGGTCCCCGTTAATATGTGAGACTCATCGAGGAGCCTTTCCAATGCTAGATCGTTCTTGATGTCTTCCTCGTCATCTTTTGTCTTTGATTCTTTGAGTTTTTGCAGCTCTGCCAATTTCCTCTTTCTTTTGAGTTCAACTAGTGATATTGGTTTGCCACTCTTCAGTATCTTCTTATCTTCCTTTGAAGTTGTGATTTGCTTTGGATCATATCTGTCCGTGAACTTGACAACTACTGGGGCCATGATGTGAGGTTTTTGTTTTACAATTTTTTTTCTTTCGAGTCTGAGAGCCTTGATCTTTCCAATGTAAACCTCTCAATAGAATTTGCTTCAACTGTAATCAAAACTCCAAAAGAAACAGTAATGATGCCTTTGTGAAGCTTTCCATAACTTTTCAAATGGTTTGCAAAATATTTTTCTTGCTTAGCACTGCCCAAAAAAGAATAACCGCCGCCTTTATTTTTCAGTCTGATATGAGATTATTAACGGAGAAGCCTTGAAAACACTGTTCAAGAGATGCCGTTTGCACCATGACGATACATCTCTTTGATCAACAAACAACTACATTGTGAAACAGACATGACGAGATACGTTGGCTGTATAGATATCCATGGAGGTGCCGTGAAGCAGATAGTTGGAGGCACGCTGAAAAAGGACGATAGTGAAGATCTGACAAACGAGTCGGTCTCCACAAACTTTGTTAGTACAAAACCTTCGTCATATTATGCACAATTATACAGGGATAACGGCGTCATTGGTACACATGTGATCAAGCTTGGATCATTGGAAATG
This sequence comes from Ogataea rishiriensis, assembly GCA_030569615.1. Taxonomy (NCBI): domain Eukaryota; kingdom Fungi; phylum Ascomycota; class Pichiomycetes; order Pichiales; family Pichiaceae; genus Ogataea; species Ogataea rishiriensis. The sequence goes on along the minus strand of JAJMLH010000008.1, from coordinate 436,194 downwards.
AACGATAGAGTTGCATTAGAGGCCATCAAAACTTGGCCTGGAAAGTTACAGATTGGAGGTGGAATTAACGATAGCAATGGGAAGTATTGGATCGAGAATGGTGCAGATAAGATCATTGTTACATCTTGGCTGTTTCCTAATGGAGAGTTTGATTTAGACAGACTGATTAAGTTGTCCGACATTGCTGGTAAGGAACACCTTGTTGTTGATTTGAGTTGCCGTAGACAGTTTGTTGATGGCACTGATGAAACTCAGTGGGTCGTTGCCATGAACAAGTGGCAGACTCTCACATCCACTGTGTTGAGCAAACAGTTATTTGAAATGTTTGAAAAGTACTGCTCTGAGTTTCTAGTCCATGCTGCGGATGTGGAAGGGTTGTGCAATGGTATCGATGAGGAGCTCGTCAGGAAACTGGGCGAGTGGTCAAACATTCCTGTGGTTTATGCTGGTGGTGCCAGATCTGCCGAAGACTTACAATTAGTGGAGTCATTGAGTAACGGAAAGGTGGACTTAACTTACGGAAGCGCCCTAGACATCTTTGGTGGCAACCTTGTTAAGTTTGCAGACGTTTGTAAGTGGAATAGCGAACATTAGAATGTATGTATATATGTATATATGAGGAGATAAGTTATGCGCATATCGGTTGACATAATCAATCAGAAAAGTAGGAGAGCTTCATATGATTCTCTTCCTTGGTATAGGAAATAATATGGCATTGCTCAATCCTTTCACAACCCGTATAAATCTAGCGCCTAGGACCCTACCACCTCTGAAGGCCTCTGCCAACCAAGGTTTCATAACCGCCATGATCAACGCCATACCGAAACCTTGTACCAATGGCATAATTATCTGGTCTTTGACCACTGTGTATATCACAATATATGGCGTTATTATCGGCAAAGGCTCTTCTCCGTCCAGTGAGTTGACCGTTTCTGAGGATGTGCTCATCCGTTTAGCATTGCTGTACAAGCTTCTCTTGAACGATTCTTGAAATCTCAAGTCAGGGATATTGATGCTTGATGACATTGCAAATAAGATTGAGATGCTGATATTACTTATAAGACAATTCTGAACCTGGATACCAGTCTCTCACTCAAAAAGGATCAAATTTACAATAGTTGTATTGATAAAGATGGGGAGATGGTTTAGTAAAGATGTGTATATTTTCTATGGTCCTTGCAGCTAAAGAACACCTCTGCACCATAAACACCATTTCTCAACCTTTTCGCTTCTTCCGATTTCAATGTTGATAAACGAAGAGAAGACGAAAGTGGAAGAGAACACAGAAGGGAAGGAAGCCGTTATATTGTATCGATCCATTAGTCAACCAAATATTTTTGTCAGGTCGAACAAGTACTCAGATATATATATCTTTAACCGGTATCATCACAACTGCAGTGGGTCAAGATTATATAACAACAGCATCCCTCGTACTTTGCTCTCACTACCCGCACACACGAGTACACTTCTACCACCGCCATTCCTTTGAGCCAAAAATAGTTTAACTTGTGTTCTTGAATCACCACCGCTGTATCAATACATAGCTTATAACATAAACGTAGGCATACAATAATCATGTCAGAAGAACCACAAGTTACCATCAGAAAGACAGGAAGGGACGAAGTTGACTTCATCTTAAGCGATGTCGACCTGGCGTTGGCAAACTCGTTAAGAAGAACAATGCTCGCAGAGGTCCCAACGCTAGCAATGGATCTAGTTGAAATAACGATAAACACAAGTGTCTTGGCAGACGAATTCATATCCCATAGGCTAGGTTTGGTCCCACTAGAGAGTGAAGATATCGAGCAGCTCAAGTACACCAGAGACTGCACCTGTGAGGATCACTGTGAAAAGTGCTCTGTCACTTTAGAATTGAAGGCTACTTGTGATTCCGACGACACAATGAACGTTTACTCATCCCATTTGGTTATAGTGAGTCCAAATACAGGTTTGAACTTGGGCTCCCCAGTGATCAGAGATCCACAAAGAAAAGGTATATTAATCTGCAAGTTGAAGAGACACCAGCAGTTACACTTGAGATGTATCGCCAAGAAGGGAATAGCCAAGGAGCATGCAAAATGGTCACCTTGTTCCGCCATTGGATTTGAATATGATCCTTACAATAAATTGAAACATACCGACTACTGGTACGAAGATGACATTGATACAGAGTGGCCGAAATCCGCCAACTGTGATTGGGAAGAACCACCAACGGCAGACCAAAGGGTTGACTATAACGCCAAACCTAATAGGTTCTATTTTAATCTTGAAACAACAGGACCTCTAAAGCCAAATGAGGTGTTTTCTAAGGGTTGTACCGAGTTACAGAAGAAGTTGGCCAACATTGTCTTCGAGTTGAACAAGTTTGAACAGGCTGCTGCACCTGGTGCAAATGGTGTTGGTGGAACGCAGTCTGTGTACGGTGGTAACACCGTCTATGGTCAAGTCAATGGTGGATATGGTGCCGCTCAAGGTGGTCAAACCTCTTACGAGGATCCAAATGGTGCTACCGGTAGATGGTGAAACACTTATCAGTTGGGAGTTCTTGAAACGCAACTGCTTGCTGCTATGAGCTAAAGGTGGGACCGGACCTGGACGAGAGACGTTCCACATATACTTGTGACTCACGTTTAGTGGTGCTTGGTTCGCCTGTTTTGTACTATTACTCTTTTGCACGTACTGCCTCTAAAAAAATAAAATGAAGAAAATCAACAGCTGTCAAAGAACTTTTAATCCAAACGAGATGAAATAATCCAACCTTGCAGTGTTACTTCTTTGAGGTTCTTCGATTCTTCTTGCCAGTATGGTCTCTTTCTCATTAGATCATGATACTATCAGAGAAGATGATCAACGATCATTATAAATCAATCTTCCAAGTAGCTCTCAAGTGCCATATCAACTTCCGCGTCGATCGACCTAGATATAAATTGCGACGTCGACCACTGTGCACGCACACGCACAGTGCACTGGATAGTGATGGTGTGCCCTGTCGTCGAAGCTTGGACCTTTACCTACCCTATTTGCCGCAGATCCTTCCCTCTTGATCGATTGATGAATGTGAAAGAGTTGCCAAATTACTCCCGTGGCCACATAAAGAAAACAGAATAAGAGCAATAGACCACCAGTGACCTGTGTAACAATTCAGAAGCCAGATTTTCCACCACTCCATACGTTTATAATCACAGGTTATCATCATGTCTCAATATATTGGTAAAACAATTTCACTAATTTCACAAGCAGATATTCGGTAAGTGGATACGTTGTCAATTGACAGTTACTTAACCATTAGGTTGCATATACTAATATTAAATGGTTGATGACTATCTGTTTTTAGTTATGTTGGAATCTTGGAGAACATTGACGGTACCAAGGGTACTATTTCTTTGAAGTCGGTTAGAGTCTTTGGAACAGAAGGAAGAGTGTTAGATCCAAACAAGATTATTTATCCATCTGGAGACATCTATGAGCATATTATGTTGAGTGGCCCAGATGTCAAAAATTTGAAGGTTTTGGAAGAAGCCATTGAACAGGTGAAACCTGAACCGGTCCCAACTCAATTGAACCCAATGGGTGGCTTCTTTCCAATGGGCCAGCCTCAAGCTCCTACTCCAACTTCTACTTCTGGGCCAACACCAAGTGCACCAATTGCTGCACCAGCACCAGCACCAGCACCAGCACCAGCACCAGAATCGGCATCCACGCCATCCCCTCAAGACACACAGTCTCACCAGACATCAGTTCCTGCACCGGTTCCTGGTCCAACACCAGCTCAAAGCCAACCATCGAGAGAGTTGAACAAGCAGGAAAAGCAATCCACTTCAGAAAGTATACAACAATCTCAACAGCAACAGGGCGCACAACGGGAGCAGAGGAGACAGCCACACCAACAATCGCGTCATCAAGCGCCTCAGATTGGAAACGACTTTGATTTTGCGTCCAACAATGCCAAATTCCAAAAGGAAGAAGAAGGAAAAGAACCACAACAGCAACAGCAACAGCAACATCATGATAGTAATAACAACAATGAAGAAGAAGACGATGAAGACGGAGGCTTCTATAACAAGAAATCCTCTTTCTTTGACACCATATCTTCTTCTACCGAAGAGTCAAACCAGGATAGAGGTATGAGATGGCAAGAGGAGAAGAACTTGAACATGGATACATTTGGACAGGCTTCTTTGAGACGTGGAGGAGGGGGATTCAGAGGCAGAGGTAGAGGCAGAGGTGGCTTTAGAGGTGGCAGAGGGGGTTACAATAACAACAATAACAGGGGTGGTTACAGAAGAGGAGGTTTCAACCAGAGCAACAACAACAGCACCCAGAACAACTCAACTCCTGAATGGGCTTGAGCCCTTTTTTGCTTTTCAATTCTTGCCACTGCCAATGTACTAATAACCTTTTAGATCAATAGGGAGTTACGAAATGCTAGCACTTGGACCATCTCAGTTGGTCTCTTTTTATTTTGCTTTTTTCTATTCTAACTTACAGTTACATTACGATGATGTTTTTTTTCAAATCAGATACACTTTTAGTCACTTGCTCCCTTTATACTTTTTGCTTCTCTTTAAACGTACCTATTCTATTGTGAAAACCTGTAGATTGATGCCACTTCAAGGTGTGTGCTCCTTTAGGGTAAAGTTTTCACGGCGGTGTACGTGCACTATCGGGAGTGGTGGCTGAATTTACAGTGTAACATCACGACATGGAGAAGATGTGAATAACAATCCTTCAAAATCGAAGAAACCTGCTTTTGCTTTTGAAAAACCATCTTTAAACATATCCCATACATACACAATTTCAAATTGACCAAAAGACCAAAGATAATTGATGACCACAATATGACCTCGATCAAACCATTCCAGGCTACCGATCTATTCGAGTTGAACCCGATCAATCTCGATCCATTGACGGAAAATTTCTATCTGTACTTCTACCTTCAATATCTAACAGACTGGCCATCACTATTCTACAAGTCCACATCTCCATCGAACGAAACAACAGGTTACCTACTTTCCAAGACGGAAGGTAAAGGAAAGGAATGGCACGGCCATATTTCAGCAGTCACGATCAATCCAACCTATAGGAGAATAGGTTTAGCCTCTTACCTTTGCCAATCGTTAGAAACGTTCACCGAGGGACCACCATACGATGCATACTTTATAGATTTGTTTGTCAAGTGTAACAACAGGCTTGCAATTACGCTCTACGAGAAACTTGGATATTCGGTATACAGAAGAGTGGTGAGTTATTATGGTGGGCATGATGTGTACCCGGACAGGAGAAAACGGAGCGATGAGATTGATGCTTTTGACATGAGAAAGTCGTTGAAGAGGGACAGTAAAGGTGAATGTGTTAGGAAGAATGGAAGACAGGTCTATGTGTTGCCTGATGAGATACAATTTTGAAAGTGTGGCATGTTCAACTAAACGTGAGATTTGCCTCTTTCTTTTGATAGAAAACCACAGGAAATGGCTCACGAAAGTATACTGATGAATTTGACTTGCTAGAGCTAAAGAAGCTGTAGGTAGCATTAATACCGGCACTCATCGAATGCATCATTCAGCTGTCTTCCTTTGAATGAATTATGCATTCACCTGAGATGCAAAAATAACTATAGACTATTTGACAGCTTTCTGATAAACAATACAATATCCGTGTGAGATTAATACAATATGTTAGCTGTTCTCTTGGGTTCATTACTGCTCCCTGCTGCGTAAAGTTAGGCTACTTAATACAACTCCAGAAAAAAACGCTTCTGTGTGTATTTCATTCCATTCTTTTGACAGATATGCTTACAGATGCTACCTCGATCGTCATTATAGGATAATTCGATTAACCACGGCTCAATAAGTGAATCGTAGACAAAGAGACAAATTATGTTTAGGTGGTTCCTTTAGTCGAGTGACTCCCAGATCTGGGTGGACAGAGCACTGCCTCATAGTACATGAGCCGCACATGTTACTCCATACTTCTTTCTGTGTGACACCAACTTAACCACCAGTTAGATCCAAACGAATGTTTCTCTATCGACGGCACCACAAGAGACGATACATTCCTGCTCTTTCTGTAAATCTCCTTCCATATTTAGAGTGGAAACGAATCCAGTTTTGATCCTACCCTCGTGGGAATCCAAAACCTCAACGATATCACCAGAACCTGCATCAAAACCTCTTATCTTTCCGTCATCACCGAAAATCCATATTCCTTCCTTACTCAAAGGACGAGTACAGATTAGAGGCGAAGAGAATTTGTCCTGTGGTGACATCGAATTCAAGTTTGAAACTATCAAATTTCTCAAGATTGGAACGTTTGTTTGGAAGAGTTGTTCGTTCTGAGGTTCTTTGCTTGATTCTTCTGCCATCTCGTCCAGTCTCAAGAGGCAACTCTCAGGACTTTGTGAAGTGTCAAATTTTGAATATTGGTTTAAAATTTCTGCTATTGATGGAAACTGAATTGTTATTAGTCTCATGTACGGGATATGATTTGTTGCAAAAGTGAGAAGACCGTTCCCCAAATTTGCAATGCTCATCGGTTGGAATGAATGATTTGAAAATTCAGAGTCGTTTAGCGAGAGCCTTGCGATTTCGAGAAGTTTGCCCTTGTGAATGGTGAATGTTGAAATCATGGATGATTCCAACCTTCCAACTAGTATTATAGGGAGATTGAATTCACTCTCGATGAATGTGCATATACAGGATCCATTGGTGATTAGTTTGTAAGAATCAATTTGGTTGCACTCTATAGTTTCCTTAGAATGATTGATTGAATGAATATTTAGTTTGAGATCCCAGCCGATTGATGCAAGGTAACCGGTGTAAGAACCTGTTGATAGATACTCCATCGATGTGATTAGTCTCTTGTGCAATTGATGTTCAATCACAGGTTGTAAGTGATACTGCAGCATAGAAGTGTCTTCGCTAGCTGTTTTCATAAGTCTTGCTATGACTAACTGCCCATTCATACCACAACTGAACACTATGTTTGTATCTTGGATTGCCAAGACCAACTTAAATGCAACAGATTTGTGCAAGCTGGTTTCAACCAAGAGATTAGTCCTTGAATTGAGGTCCATTATGAATAGTTTTTTGTCATTAGTGATAAAGAAGGCAACATTCTTGGTGGTGGCGCAAGTGTCCTCAATGGTCATTCTGGCACAGGAGGAGTGAATGATTAATGACTTGAGGTTTCCAAGGGACAACTTGGATTTGGTCGTTGGACAGAGCACGCTCCATTTTGGGACTTTGATGTTTTTTGATTTGATCAACGCAAGGTTCTGTGGTGTGTAGATCTTTGGTTCATCCTCCAGATCAGCGGTTATAGAAGAGGCGAGATCGCTTCCTTGCTGTTTTAGTTTGAGGAAATTCAACCTATCGTTGATTATTGATGTGAGTGATTCATCAACGTTGGCATCGAATTTCTTGTTGAGCTCTAGCTCAAAAGTCCTCAAAGTATCATGTAGATTTCTCTCCTTTAGATGATGCGCAATCAAATTCTCTAGGTGACGGTCGCTTGCCATTGTAACTCAGTTTGTTGTTGAATAGTTGCTTGATTGAAGAGAAGGGGAACGACTAATCTAGCCACTCCTTATCATTATCAGCTGGATGCTTGCTAGGCATCTATGGTGTTTACGTTTGGGGTAATTTTTCACGGTCGATATCAAAAAGCAGCACACGTCGATCGACCTTTTATCAACATATAGCTCACGTGACTACAAGAAGGGCTTTAAGCCCTGCTCGTCTCTTTTGCCGTTAAAATTTTCACTCCCACAGCGAGAAACGACACCACGCACCGCTCACAAATGCTGTTTTCAACGGCGCACGCCCCTTCCCCATGCTATTGGTGAGTACACTGAGCTTAGAGAGTGAACCTTCTCTAGTAGTGGATGGCACGCTCAGTAGCCAATGTGCCTAACTACTATGGTAGCTGGTAGGGTGAGTTGAGTTGCAACAGTGATGATTCCACAACCACTCTCTACTATCCATACCATACTATCAACCTCCTCTTGCTTTACGACCAACAGTTGGTTCCTCTATCCTACTGACAGCTTAGGATCATCAACTCCCTTTCCAGTATAAAGAAATTTCAACCTCTATTGGAATCTTTCAGTTTAGGTTTTACATTAGATCTAGAATAGCTCTCTCTTGTATCAACACACAATTTAATTCAACATGGGTAAAGGTAAGCCAAGAGGATTAAACTCTGCTAGAAAGCTAAGAATCCACAGAAGAAACAACAAGTGGGCTGACAAGGCTTACAAGTCTAGATTGCTAGGTACAGCTTTCAAGTCTTCTCCATTCGGTGGTTCTTCTCACGCCAAGGGTATCGTTTTGGAAAAGTTGGGTATTGAGTCCAAGCAACCAAACTCTGCCATTAGAAAGTGTGTCAGAGTCCAATTGATCAAGAACGGTAAGAAGGTTACAGCTTTCGTTCCAAACGATGGTTGTTTGAACTTTGTCGATGAGAACGATGAAGTTCTACTTGCCGGTTTCGGTAGAAGAGGTAAGGCCAAGGGTGATATTCCAGGTGTTAGATTCAAGGTTGTCAAGGTTGCCGGTGTTTCTCTATTGGCCCTATGGAAGGAAAAGAAGGAAAAGCCAAGATCATAAGGAAGTTTCAATACTCAACAACTACTCTTTATTTGGTCATTATGTGGTCTTTTTTTCCCCGTTGAAAAAAAATCAATCATCATAACTACTTACGATTATTATTGAAAATATAATATTGCTTTAGTTTTTTTATAGTTTACTGGGAAGCGTGAAATAGGTATCAAAGGCCTCATGGAAGCAGGAACATGCATTACAACATGAACGGACAGACAAATTGAATGAATGAAAGATCATTTGAGAAAAGGACAGACATTTCAATGGAGAAAAAATACATCATCATGGAACTACAGAAAGAGAGAAAGAGAGAAAGAGAGCAATATAACATACTTTACAACAAAACCATCAATGCCATTGAAAAAGAAATCTTTGACAAGAGGCAGCAACTGGGAGATATGAATAATTTTCAGAATATTTTCCACCTAAAGTTCATTAAGAATATGAAACTCTTTGCCTCATTTGATCTATATCAACGAGCAGTTTGGAGGTATGAACTCATTTGATCAGAACATTTCATTGAAGAACCGAGCGAAAAAAACATCGTCAAAATCAATTCAATCAGCTTCAACTAGCAAGATGTGAAATCTCTCAACAAGGATGACTCTCCTTTCCACACAAATGTCTTATCCATCCCTTCATCCGTCTTTCCAGCTTCCATTTCCGATTCCTATTCCGATTCCCGTACTGCAGTTGTAGCACATAAAAGTATTGTAAACTCATAAGCCATGTTTTGTAATGTCACCAATGCTTAAAGTTAGGCGGGCTTCCTCCTATGAGATAAAGCTTCGTCCCGACTACCATTATGGCTCTTTCGTGAACGTCAAGCCTACACTCAAGAATGAGAAGAGTATTACTACCCCATGGAACTACCTGATCGCTGAAAAATAATGGGAAAACGATAAATCGATAAATGAAATAGAGCAAAAAAAGAGTTCAATGGAAAAAACAGACGGACTACATGGCCAGTCCTTTACCTTCGATCGAAACACCACCTTTCTTAACAGCCTTCTTCTTCTGACTCAGCATGTTCAGCTTCATGTTCAACTTCTTGAATCTTTCATCCCTACTTAACGAAGAACCAATACCCATTGCTGAAATGTTTGATTTTTGCTGTTGTGATGACATCACGTTTGGATTCACCTGAGGAGCAATCGAATAAACCGATGTTCTTGCCTCTGGAGCTGCTGCTCTTTTCCTTCTGTCTGCACTCTCCTGATACAACGACTTCTTCTTTTGAGATTTCAATGCTTCTGTTTGCTGTGCTGTAGTTGTCCTTGACTTCAAATCGCTTTGGAACCTCTCAAAGTCAAAAGAGGCAGTTTGAACCTTTTTGGCCCTGTAGTTGTCCGATCTTCCCATGATAGGCCTTGTCCAGTCACCTATCAACTTCTCGGCTATTCTTTTCAATGTTGGATCAACCTTTTTCGATTTCTGATAGTATAGAACAACCTTCCCAAGACCAGACTCTCTTAGATGGATAGTCTTGATTGGAAGTTTCACCATTTCGTTGAACAAGGTTCTTTGGATTTCAAAAGCAGGCAATGATCCATCCGGTAGTGGCTCTAACCAGATTCTAACTGCCTCCAAAAGATTGTTGTCCAAGATTGAGTCGTACAAGTTCGACTTGAGCAATGTGTCTCTCACTTGAGGTAACAACTTGAGCTTGTTTGCAGCAGGCTTCTTAAGATTGACGGATTCAATATCAAGGTATGCTGCATCTTTCATCATGTTCTTCAAATGTGCAATGGCTTCATCCTGCATTGCTTCAAGATCAACGTCGTTGTTCTTTCTTCTCTTCGTTGGTTTCTTCAAGAGTGCTTCAAACTTTTCCTCAAACTCTCTCTTCTTTCTTGTCTGCTCGTCCTCATCATCAAGGTCTCTGCCGGATGCATCGTTGGCCAATGCAACACCAGCATCTATGTCTGTCTCTGGACGAGACCTCTTGAGCTTTCTGTTCTTGCCTCTTTCGGATTCCCTATCGACGGTTGATTCCTTTCCCATATCATCGTTGGATTCTTGTTCTTGATCTTGCTCTTCCTGTGTTGTTTTCTTGTGTTTGGACAATTTGGTCACGTCAGCCTCAAGATCAGCGGGTTGATCTTCAACGTCATCCTTTTCTTCTTGCTCAGGCTCAGTGGATGTGGCTTTCTCTTCTGCCGTCGTTGTTGCTGGTATTTCTGTGGACGCCTGCACCACTTCTTCCTCGCTGGTGGTTTTCTCGATGTGTGATTCTTCTTCTGACATGATGCTATTACAATTCTTGTGGTACTACTAGTCGAGCAACAGCAGATCCGAGTTTCTCTATTGATCGTGAGTAGAACAGTTTATGTTCATTTAAACGAGTAGCTTGATTTGTGTTGTCCCTTGTGGTTGGACTTATCTCTTTGGAAAGAGTGAATGCCTCAAATGACGGTGTAAAGGTGTGCTTGTTTCTTTGCACTGTCGCTGGTCATGAAAAATTGAGGATCATTGCCATTGCCATTACCATTACCATTGCCATCTCCAGGTACCACAGTATTTTTAGCGGGAGTTCCTTCTTTCTTGACACTTTTGCACCCCTGAGTGTGACCATTCAGACGTGATCAGTACATAACCATCAAAAGGACAAACATTTCACACTCGAAAAAAATGGACGCCTACTCAGAAGAAGAAGCAGCCAAGAAGTTCAAGGCTCAACAGACCGAAGCAACCCTGAAGATCGCCGGATTATTGGCACTAGGCCTATGGTTGGTTCCAACTGCCATCCACTTTGTCAAGAAGAGTCTTTAAACTTTGGAGAGTGATTTCTGAGGTTTTTGGCTCAATGTTGACATGTCGGTCTAAAATGATGAATTGAAATGGAAAGTTTAGTCTGAGATATGAAGACGTCGAGATCAGATCATCTTCATCAATGTTGCTTTAAGGTCAGTGTGATTCTCTAGAGTATCATTTGGAGGATACGATCTTTTCATTGAGCATCTAATTACGAAGATTTTTACAATGCAAAACCCAAAACGCCGAAGAAAGGAAAAAAAAAACAATCAAAAATCAACCTGTGAATAATCTGTACCTATTTATATCTCAACAGTCTTGTTTTATTGATCGATCTTGGATTGTTGTTATTATTACATATATTGTATCTGCGGGGGTGATGATAAGGCATCGTATAAATAAAGTAGGCTCATTAACCAAGAGCTTAGAGTATCAACTCGTGGAGATGAAAAGGGATGTGGTCAGCTTGGTCCCATCTCCTGATCCAGTTTCTCCCGGAGAATGTCAACTGGCAGTTTGCTCTCTTGCAGCAGCTGTTGAGAGTCATCGACAATGCCTTCAACATGGGCACCAACAGGGGGGTTTCTAAGACCACCCTCGTTGAGGATTCTCATGATCCTTGCGTTCAGATACTGATCTGTCTCGCTCCGTTGAACTTCCAAGCCTTGAACTTTCAACTGGCTTTTGATATCTTCAAACCTGGCATACATTGATTTCGTCTCGTTGATTAAAAACTTGTAATTCTCCTTCAACGGATTCAACTTTTTAAGCCGTTCGTCTCCTGGAGCCTTGAAGCCAATGAGCTTCAAACGACGCTTCAATGCGTTTGAATACTCGACAAATCCTCCAAGCCTTTGCAAGAACTCGTTTAGAAGCATGCTCAAAGCAAGCTCTCTTTCAATCTGGTCAATCAAACCCGCATACTCGTCATCTAATTCTTGATTGATCTTCACCGTTTGCTTTTCATCTTCTCCGTGTATAACCAAATCTTCATGATGTTTCAACTTGAAATGCCCACTGGATACCAGATCCAAAGATATGCTCAGTATGTTTCTCAACGCATAAACCTCAAACTTGTCAAAGTTTCTATTAATGGTATGCTCAAGCAAAGATTCTAAAGAGGCGGTTCCCTTCTCAACATCTTCAACTGTGTAATTGACGCGTAATTTTCTATATTCCAGTTCATCAGCGTTATCTTGCTCGTTCTCGTTCTCATTCACAATAACATCGTTATCCTCATCGTTCAATCTTTCCTCTAATTTCTGCTGTTTCCTTCTCTTCAGTTCTTCTTCCATCTGTTGTTTTCTTTGGATCAATGCCTTTTCCAGAGTCTGTGTACATTCGTACATTATACCATTGATGATGTTGATGATATCGTCTATAATAGCAATCGGCTGAAATTCAAGCTGTTCCGTAAGGATCTCTGTCATTTCAGACTCTAAGTTATCTGATGCCATGCTTGTGTGGAGGAATACGCTGTTTCTTTTCGATACCTGACGCGGGGGAAGGAGTGGAATGGCCAGATGACAGCGAGCTTGACCGGGCTTTAAAAATGCTATGGCGTACGGATGCTATTGATCACACTCCTTTTGTTTATTAAGCGGGTTTATATGGAGACAACGGGTCGTACTGAGTATGGCTTGATTGACGATCAACTGGGTTGTAATATGGTTTGTTTACCTATCCGACACCAGGTTAAGCCAATTTTTAGTTGTAGTCTCGATTCCGCAAAGCACAGCCTGAAACGTTTACTTGGGATTTATTTTCACTTGACTTATTCCTTTACTTACTTGTCACTGCATCTCCCTTTTTCAAACTAAAACTTTCATGGGCAAAACAAGATGTTTTGTATTGCCATAATTCGGAAATACACAAAGAGGTTCCGATTTTACAGATTTGAAAGCAACACACGGCCGTTACCAGTGCTGGTAGCAAATATCTGCAGATGTTCAAATAATTCTGCAACAAACTTTGAGGTTTGACGATGGATTGATCGAAGATAAGTTCTATGATTTTTTAGATATTAGGAAAAGAACAAGAACTGCCGTATTGTACAAGTGATTATCTATCAATCATTTTTTGTCTACCTGAATGCGTATATTAAGAGCTTTCCTCATCACTCGAGCTCAACTCGCCACCAACAACCTTGTTATCTTCATCCTCAGCGTTCGTGATAACGTCATCCTCTTCGTCTTTCTCATACCTTGGAATCAAATCATGCTCGTCATCCACAAGAACACTATCATTAGCAATGGTCTCACTTACGGTCTCGTCTGCCCCAAACTTCTTATGCTTTGCACTGGACTCTCTAACGACAGGTTGACTTTCCTTTTCAAACCCCGGCTTTAGTAGTGTTCCCTCAATGGAAATCACCTTGCCGGCTGTGTGCAATCCCTTAATGGTAAATCTTAACTTGCCCTCAACAGGAATTTCATTCTCGTCAACCCATTGTCCAAGAGACTTACCAACATTCCCCGCACTTGCAGTCTCTCCACTCTGAAATTCATCAACTTGACTTGGAATAAACCTCCAATCGGAAGGAATGTTGAATTTCTTGATGGAGGCGTTGAAAGTATCATTAATCAATAAACCAATGTGTGATTGGGATTGCATGTACGACCAACCTTCCACAACGTCACCCACCTGTGGTCTCCAAATGAGGAAGTCAACTGTAACCCATAGGAAGCAGAAAGGATTTCCATCTGACACTTTCGCAATTGCCATTGATTTTCCAGTTGTTTCATCTTGATATTGGTTCGTTGAGGATAGCTTCAGGTTGAAATATCCCAGCACGACACCTTTGGTTGGTGTATAGTATGTCATCAACATTGGATCAAGATGCTGTCTTTTGATTCCTTCTATTGGCGATCTGATGTATGATGGTGCAAGCGAGAGGTACATGGTGGTTCTCACACGATGAAAGCATTTTGAGAGACCGTCTTTCCCAATCTTGTTTGTGGATGATTTCACGATGAAGTTGTTCGATGTTGAAGAATATCTCCTCTTTGATGGGGAGACTTCGTTGGATGATTGATCGAAAGTACGCTTCTTTGGCAGTGCGATGGTCGACATTGTATCTATAGAGGCTGTAACGCGAATGCTTAGCTATAGAAGTACAGTCACTCAGAAAATCAGGACTTAATTGGGTTTTTCAAAAGCGAACTTGACCTTGTTATGTTTCTCTAAGATCTCTCTTAAAGGTTTAGATTGATACTGAAGTTGAAAAAATATTGAAACGAAAGAGTTCCAAATTAGAACTTTTAAAATTTTTTTTCCACACGCTTAATGCGCCACATCTATAGGTAGAAGCAAACGTGGCGTATGCAATGCGCCCCAACTTTACTACATACTACCACTCACTCCCTTTTTCAAATTATTCCTTCGCTAAAACCTGACTCTTTGCACAACTCGACGGGAAACGGAAATTCGCATCTTTAGCTTGTTAAAAAAGTATGACGTATTATTAAAGGTATGAAAAATGAATAAACCTAATGAAGGAGGAATTGAAAGCACAGATTGGTATAGAGTTTACTTGTATGACATTAATGTACAGTTAGAATGAGCGAATCACCTCCTCTTGAAGAGTTTGCTCAACCTCTTTTGACCGCTTTCACCAGAACCAGAGCCATCAACAACACTCATCATTGAAAACTTACCATTTGAGTCAACTGGTATTCCAGTGTTATGATTCCTACTGAATCCTTCAAACTCTGAAGATTTACCAGCATTCAAGAATTTACTCTCCTGCACTCCAGTATCGTTATGCAGCTTCTTGAACGCCAATCCTTCCTGCGAGTTCAATAGTTTGGTACGATTCCTAAATTGTGGTTTGTAAGAGGACCATCTTTGACGTATTTGCTTCTGCATCTGTTGTGGAGTTGGCGCATCTTCGTCCTCACGATATTCTCCAACTCCGCAAAATCTGACTTTCTTCAGCAAAGCACCTTCTTCGTCAAACTGGGGTTCAACATCTTCTGGAAAAACAACCACATTACCTTGTATTAATGTTGGAGGATTCTGCTGCTTGACAGAAGATGACCGCGATCTTGCTCTTGATGATGGAGCACTTGAGTTGGCGCTTGATGGTCTGCTTGACGATGAAGATAGTTGCTGCTGTTGAGGGAAAACCATAAGTTTGTTAGCATCACCATTCACGTTGCTGTCTGTGGTGTTGTTTACAATTGTTGCTGAAGAATCGTTGAAATGAGGGACGGCCCTGTTCTCATGAATGTTCGTAATGTTATCGCTTGGCCTTTGAGAAGCCGAACTGTTGGATCTACTTCTCGTTTTGGTAGGTATTGGCGAAACTCTTTGAGGACTGTTGGTATTATTGGAAGCTTGGGAAAGAGCAATTTCCAATAATTGGTTCGAATTCGATCTGCTTCTATTGATGATTTGACTCTGCAAGCTTCTCTGCTCTTGCGCAGAGCCTTGTTTGAGAGAGTTCAAAGGACTCGATGGAAATTCCGACTCACTCTGGAGCGAGCCGGCTCGGCTTCTCACTGGGGATTGAAGTGAATGCTGCGGGCTCGTTGAACTAGAGCCATTGACCTGTTGATGCTGAGAAGGCTGTTCCACTGTTATGTATATAGGTTTTGATTTTGGCTTCTCAATAGGTTTCGCGATGGTTTGTCCGTTCTGCGAAGACTTCAGAATGTGCTGCTGAAGTCTCTGCTGGGCGCTTAGCTGAGGCTGCCCTATTCTTCTTGAGGCTAGAGCAGCTGCTGTTGCGTGGTTATTAGCTAAAGATGTCTGTTGCTGCTGAAGCTTTTGCTGTTGTTGCATGTTCAACAACTTGACAGATGCTGCTGCACCCGCCATCGCAGATGAAGACGAGGTGCCTTGAAGCGGATAGGGAAATGGAACTGGAGAAGACGTTGCTGACTGTTGTTGCTTTGGTTCTTCAGCCAGACTACCAAAATTCAACACTCTCTTGGTATCCTGAGGCCCCACTATTAGAGAGTTCCTCCTCCCTGTTTTCACATCGCTTCTAATTTGAGGACTGTTTTCTCTTGGGGATGGTGAGGAGCTGGAAGACAAAATGTGCAGAGAGTTGCGACGATTCAAACCACCATCTCTTCCTAGTGCCACTGCGGCATTCACTGGTTTCGGAGATCTCAATGAAGATGATCTTCTCAAAGCCAGAGGGCTACCAGCTGATGTAGTTGAGCTGTTCGTAACTTTTTCTTTGATAGAAGAAGTTGAAGAGTTTGAGGATGGGGACCCTGATCTTGAAATAAGCATTGTCGTCTCGTCAGTCCTTGGAGGCAGCGGTGGAGGTGACGGCAGCGGCTGAGAAGACTTTGTTTGCGTAATGGCGGTATCGGTAATTGTGAGCTGTTTTAGATGCCTCTCTTCTTTGGCAACGTCGTAGGCTTGCTGTTGCACTTTGGATTGTTGTTCTCTCTCGAGCTTCAGCTTGTCAGGAGCAACATACTGTGCTTCCATTCTCCTTGTTGCGGTGGAGCTTGAGGCGAGATCCAGCGTTTGACGGTTTTTCTCTTCTCTTTCTTTTATTGCCTGCTTTCTAATTTTCTCTCTCAGTTGATCTTTATCATAATCATGCGCTCTATTTGAAGATATGATGGACCGCCATTCAACCATCAACTTTCGTAGGATTAGCAACATGGTAGTCAACAAGCTATGAGAATCGACAATAACTTTGTAGACATCAATGATGTTATCTGGTCTCACGTGCATGATCGAGCCCTGTCTGGTCATCTTTGCGAGCATGGCTAACAATAAGTTGCTCTTCTTGGACTGATTGAAGTATATGTCGAGATTCTTCATTATTGCCCTTAGATTTTCATTAGTTCTCAGGTAATTTTCGAAGTAAAAGCTATTGTTCAGATATATCATTTTGCCAAACCTTCTGATAACACCATAAAGATCAGCAGTACGTAATAGTACAATCAGAGCACGATGCATCAGGAATGAATGATGAGGTTGTGACAGTAGTCCTTCCTTTGATCTGGAGTTATAGAACGGCTTTGATTGCTCCTTTAAATTGTTCAACGTAGCATCAAAGCTCGCCAGACAGCATTCCAAACTCGAGAGGTCCAACTGTCTTAGCTTGTTTTTAATTTGATCGTCCGTCTTTAGTGGGGCAGTCAGTTCAGAGCAAGTGAGGCTTTCAATTGCTTTCAGTTCAGGAAATTCAATCAAGTCGTTAACTTCGTCGAAGCGTAAGGTCGACTTCCCCGTTGCAGGGTCAGGAATCCTATATGCCGACCTTTCATGCAACGCCTGTTTGAGCTTGCTGTTGTATATCTCATAGGTGTTGATTAGAAGTAACTCCAGAAGTCTAATGGTATCCATGCTCTTCTTCAGATCCGGGTACTGTAATTTAGTGGTATCATAGTTCGTCGAATTGTCCATACAGTCAAAACTCACAGCATTTGTGTTCAGTTGAGGTTCGATAGATTGAGCGGGATTGAACTTGTTTCCATTGACTAGGATCTCAGACCGTCTATATATGTTATCATTCACGTTGAATATTGATCCGTTCAGTATGATGATGTACTTGGACAATGGAATCAGCGATTCTGTCTTGCATGTCTTGATGAATTCCTTGATTATAATTATGAATCTAATAATTTTCTGTGCTGCGTAATGGTATTGTATTATCCTTGCGTCCAACGAATCCAATTGAACGGTTCCCGTTGTGCCTGAAGTTGTTGAAGCAGCAGCAGCTGTGGCAGCCTGGGAAACACTGTCGGTCATCCTTACTCACACCAAGGTTGGGTCAAAAATATCTGTGATTGTAACAAAAGAGTCTTACTGGATGCTGGATCGGTCTAAACAGTGGAGAGCTAGTAATACCTCTTCCAATGGTGGATATGAAGGTGAATAGGGGAATGGGCGCCCTGCTTTCTTCTTAATAACGCGTCAAACTCTAGAAGAAACTGTATGGCGATCTCCGGATTGGCTCTGTACTCAAACAGTTTAGTGATCCTGTGTTGATGATTGAAGGCAAACGATTTTTGTCGAATAAAGGGAGTAACGAGTTGTTGTATTGCTGCTGAACCAACCTTTCTCTTTTGTTAACCTCTACCTAGTCATCTATATATTACCGCACTGCGTTCCTACATACTCATTCTCCTCCTCCTCTCTTTCGGTGCTTTGGCGCACATTCTATTTTCTCTCTCCGTCCACTTTAAAGATCTCCTTATATACGGTATGCACCGCCCTGATACATGAATCCATATACATCTGACTCCCGATTAACACTGGTGCTAATATTTAGCTTGTCAAAAACTACAACGCACACAAGACGTTCTTAGATGGATGAATCGTTGTATATTTTGGATCTAGAAAAGAAGTTGGTATATAAATATATGCAATGCACGGAACCCTATTACTTAGGATTGTTCTTGTCGTTCACCAACCACTTCCAAATGATGGCCCGCTGCTCATCAGTTTTCCACCTCTTAGTAGCTTTGGATCTTCTCCAACCGAACCGGCTGAAACCCCACCCGTATTGGCCCCAACCCATTCTCCACTTTGCCTGCCAGTTCTTTGAAGTCCATAGACTTGCAGATTTTCCCGTGCCACCGTCTCCTCCACTTGTTGCTGAAGCTCCAGGTGCAGAAGAAGATGGCACACCTGCAGACTTTAAAAGCAACGCCTGTCTCTTGATTTTCAAGTCTAAATCGGATAGCTGAGCCTTACTTGTAATATTCATTTTTTGAACAACCTTCAACTTCACAAATGAAGAAACAATCATGGCAATCCCACAAAGACAACTGGCTGCAACAACGGCACCAAATGCCAGCTGAGAGTCTTCAATGTAGTTCTTCAAGTTCATTCCATAAAATGCAGGTATCACAGTGGCAACGGTGAATCCTAAAGTGTAAATCGAGATTTTCAACTCATAAACCATCAACGAGTTTCTGTTTGCATCTAAAATGATATTGACAATCTCTTCGGTGGATTTGATGTCGTTCATCAAAGTCTCTGCTTGTTGAACAATCTCATCACACTGCTTGTAATACGACTCTAACAACATTTCAATCTCACCTGTGTCCAACTCAGCATTGTCACGGAAGACTGTAACGTTGTTCAGCTTGCTAGAACCTTTACTAGCACCATTTGCGCCACCGTTGGAAGCTAGTGATTTGATCATGCCGGCTGTTGTTGACTCGTCCAAGTCTTCTGGCTCCACCGTGATGGACCGTAAGGTGCTGCTGCTGTTGCTGCTATCATCGCTACCACCACGCTCCCTCTGATCTGCCTCTTCCTGTAACCTTGTCCGGAGACTTCCATTTTCCGTCAAATACATACTCTCCATGTCTTCATCGTTATCCAACAACTCATCAAGCACGTTTTTGATCAACAAAGCCTTTTGATAAAAGGTCGACAACTTTTTCGATCGCACCAACAAATCTCTCAACTCTGCTCTGTCTATCTGACTATCCAACTTGTTCAATATGGCATTACAGTTGCTTGAATGCTCCTGCAATTCGGTCTCAAGGACAACCATAATGTTGATCAAGATCGACTCCAATGCCCTAAACTCGTATGCCTGATTCACATTGGTTGTGCCATGAATGATCTTTGTGCGTAGTTTCGATTCAAGATCGTACATGAACAAACCTAGCTTTGAGGTTGCTTCAGGGTTGGCGGAATCAAAGACTAGCACCGAGTCGGACTTCACCAGGGCTTTGATGTAGAGTAAGTTGACGAGTATACAGTCCGATCTGACTGCTATAATTGGCGACACATCAACGTTCGAGGTATCTATCTTACGGAGGTCTCTTGGGAAAAGTCCGTACTCGTGCAAAAACTTTGTCTTTGAGAATTTCTGCGAGACCGCCTTGACATTACCGTTGATGTCAAAGATTGTGCATGAGATTTCACCTGAGTTGTCCTGTTGGTTTTTTGCCTTTAGGATCTTGGCAAGATCCAACGTTGATTCATGATGGTGCGTGGGTATTAATGACGTTAAACTAGGGTGGGCATCAAGAGGATTGCTACTTGACTTGCTGCTGCTGCTTTTGTTTCTGTTGTGCGGAACTGTTGAAAATGTGGAAGAAGGAAGGAAAGGTCGACTTATTAGCGCAGACTTTACCGTGCTACTGATCATCAAACGTCGTCCCCTAAAGCAGGCTTGGCTGCCTGTAAGAAATCTTCTCATTATAGTGGTAGTTGTTGTGACAATTGGAATTGAAGTCGATTCATGGATCTTGGTCGATTTACAAGAGAATAGGCGTTGATAGATCGTTCTGGTGTTACCTAACGGCTGATTTGACCAATTGTTCGGTATCAATGGACTCTGACGGGGAATATGTTGATGGAGATTGTCCTGCTTCTATAAACTTGCTGATTCAAGCTGATCAACCTTTGCTGAAATATTAGGATCAAACGTAGCAAACACCGAACGGCAAGAGATAGGGAGAGCCTTTATCGATTATTTTAACTAATTTACCCACAGGTGAAAAATTACAGAGGAATTCAATTACGCCTCTGCACCATTGTATAACCGGCTCAAACCTTCTGAACTGATGGATGGAACCGTGAACAAACTTGAAGAAATTGGTTTGATACCTTGACCATCACTCTCTGTGATCAGAAACCAACTGATTTGTAACGTTCAATTGCTCCATATCTCGAACATTTACCAATTTCAAAACCTTTTAACTGCTCAAGGATTCGCAATTTCAAAAACCATACCCTCCATGATCTTCTCCACGCGCTCTTTAGACGTGTTTTACTTTTATTACTTCCTCCTACACATCCCAATAACGGTCCTTGTGGATTCAACTTTTGTCATTCCAGACCAGTACCAACTTTCTGTTCAGAAACTGTTATCAGCTTATCACATTGCCAAGAACAACGACTTCTTAGCAATTGACATCTCCAATCAGCTCTGGTTGCAAGTGTTTGTCATTTTTGAACTGGCCGTTCAACTTCCACTCTTCTTCATCTTTCCCATTAACTATCGTTCCAATGGTGGCAGGTACAGTGACTGTTTGCTACCGTTTATGTCATTGTACAGCTTGAATGCTGCATTGAGCACTTTCATCTGTCTCGTGTATGTTTGTTTGCAAGGTGAGAGTTACGGCTTACAACCTGGAGAGGTCTACAATTTGATTGGCCTGTACTTGCCTACATTCATCATACCTACGTTTATGGGGATTGACGTTACCGGTAGAATCATGGGTTTGCTCAATGCCAAAGCAGGGAGTAATAAGGAATGATCTGTATACCGAGTATGAGTGAATCTAAGATCGACGCAGTTTTTTTTTCAAAAGTTTTTATAGCACTTCGTTAATGTATATTGTAAGAAGAGAGGAAACTGGAAAGAAAATAAAAGAAAGCACACACCTGCTGCTTGATCTCTCAACCTTGTCTCATATTCAAATCAAAATAGAATGAAAAAAAACCGGAGCAAATGTACGTTCGTTCCTATTGAACAACGAGTCAAGCAAGATATTATATGATACTGTAACACAGATCAGTCTAGTTGTACTTGGCAATCAATTCATCAGCCAATTTGATGTACTGTTGTTCGGCATCCTCTTGAGAGGTACCCTTCAACTTGTCCCATGATTCCCACTTGTACTTTCCCTTGAAGTCAAAGACACCAGGCTTTGAGGTGGTGTTGTCACCAACAGTAGCTTGCTTGTACAAACCGTACAAGTCTAGTAGTTCGTCATCGGTTGGTCTCTTTGTTAAGCTTGAAACTGCTGCGGCCTTTAAACATGTTGTGAAGATGGTGTTGAGCTTGTTAGTAGAGATCAAAGAGAAGCGGTTGCTCAAACAGCAATCAAGAAGGTGGGTGAATGACATTTTGATATGCTAAGACACTTACCTTGTCAGTGAATTCTTGAGAAACCATTTTTAGTGATTGATTGTTTTATGAAGTATCTAAATAATGATTATACAGTTCTAAAAGTTTCAGTTTGAAAAGAAAGGTGGGGGGAGGGAGATCTTCAAATGTTACGAGATGGGGTATGTTGGGATGATATATATAGCAAGAAAATGGTGGAGGTGGCCTCTCGTTTCTCCATGTGAAAAGCGATGAGGACTCTGGACATCACGTAATGGATTACAGCATCAACTGGATGACGCGTCAAGATCATTATCACCCTCATCCTCATCAACAAACCACCCCTTCTTTCTAGGAAGTTCCCCCTTGTTCTTTAGTTATACCCTATTTATTGTCTTCTTTCGGTAAATGGCCTTAGCTTTTCTACCTTCTACATCTCTCAAAGGCTGGGCACTCAAGGCATTGGCTCCATTACAACCACCACCAACACACCATGTTTGAACTGTTCAAGTCAAAGAGGTTTCTCCTCCTCCTGATAGGTGTCCTCTTCCATCTCTTATACCTATGGTCAATCTTTGACATCTACTTTGTCTCTCCTTTGGTCCATGGAATGAAGCATCATCTTTCAACTCCAAACCCTCCTGCAAAGAGACTCTTCTTGATAGTTGGTGATGGTCAAAGGGCAGATAAAACTTTCGCCAAGGTTCTTGCCCAAGATGACGATGCTACTTCTGCCCCTACTGATAGCTCTGGGGTGTACTTGGCACCTTACTTGAGGTCAATCATTAAGAATAACGGTACATATGGTGTTTCGCACACAAGAATGCCAACTGAATCCAGACCGGGCCATGTTGCAATGATTGCCGGATTCTATGAGGATGTCAGTGCCGTTACAAAAGGTTGGAAAGAAAACCCTGTTGATTTTGACTCTGTGTTCAACCAATCATCTCACACTTACTCTTTTGGATCTCCTGATATTCTTCCAATGTTTGCCACGGGTGCATCCGATTCTAGCAGGGTCGATACATGGATGTACGGCCATGAGTTTGAAGATTTCACTTCCTCCTCGATAGAATTGGACAAGTTTGTCTTTGACCACTTGGACGAACTCTTCTATAACTCTACTGTTGATCCTCAATTGGACGAGCAGATCAGACAAGAAAAAACGGTGTTTTTCCTTCACTTGTTAGGTACCGACACTGCAGGCCATAGTTATAGGCCATACTCCAAGGAATACTACGACAACATCAAGCACACCGATCAACAGTTGATCGACTTGATTCCAAAAGTTAACGAGTTTTTTGGCGATGAAGATACAGCTTTCATCTTTACTGCCGACCACGGGATGAGTGATTTTGGTTCCCACGGTGATGGCCATCCTGATAACACGAGAACACCACTTGTTTGTTGGGGAGCTGGCTGTAAGACCCCAATCGCCATCGATGCTAGCGAGAATGAATTCTTGACGACAGAAGGTGACGAGATGCTTACATGGGATCTCAATACAGTTAAAAGGCACGACGTTAAACAGGCCGATATTGCATCTTTGATGTCCTACCTGGTTGGTTTGAACTACCCTGCAAATTCTGTCGGTGAACTACCAATGGAATTTTTGGACGCACCAGAAGGCGATAAGATCAATGGTTTATATGCCAATGCATTGAGTATCCTTGAACAATACTTGGTGAAGATGGATGAAGTCTCATCGAGCCAGTTCAAGTTCAAACCGTTCCCTGATTTTGAGTTGAAATCGATCGAGGTTTACAAGACAGAGATTGAACTGTACATTTCAATGATTGAGAATGGTAATGAATCCGTCGAGTCACACACCATTGAGCTAATTGAAGAGTTCATGTCTGTTACTTTGAATGGTTTGGACTATTTACAAAAGTACAACTGGCTTCTATTGAGAAGCATAGTGACAATGGGATTCGTTGGTTGGATCGTTTACTCGTTTGTCATCTTCTTACAGTTGTTTGTCATTCCAAGCTCGTTATCAAAGGATGAGAAAGAGCCAGCATCGAGCAACTTGTTGAACTACATCTTTTTTGGCCTGACAACCTCGGTGCTAACCTATGTTCTCTTTTATCAACGCTCTCCAATGAACTATTACATGTACCTCGCCTTTCCTATTTTCTTCTGGAACAACATCCTGAACATGAAGAAGGACCTATTCAAAGGATTGTTCCTCTTCTTCAAAGGATTCCACCCGATCACTATGAGCGTCTTTTTCGTTTCTATTGTTGCCTTCTTCGAAGGGGTCACATATGGGTTCACCAATAGAGAGATATTCAGCTATATGTTCTATTTGTTGGCAGCATACCCATTGTTGTTTGTTGCCACCGAAAATAGAATCTCAATCTTGAGAACTTTGGCCTGGATGGCCACCTGTTACTGCATGTCTTTCTATCCAGCACAGAATCCAGTGAAGAGTGAATCCTTGGAGATGATTGTTGGCGGTGGAGCTTTGGTGGTTGCCATTGGCCTGTTTGGTTTGCTATATGTTAGCAGAACCGTTAGGATTGCCAAATATACCATCAGCATCATCGTCTTACAGATTTTGTTGGTGGTGCTGTCGATCTATTCAACTGCAACGGCCGTGACATCCCTACAATCCAGGGATGGATTGCCAAAGGATGCACAGATACTAGGCTGGGCAAACTTGGCTGTTTCCTTGCTGTTTATGCCAATACTGCACCATTCCAAGCCAAATAGGAACTATCTGGTGAGGTTCTTGATCATATTTTTGACTTTTGCTCCGACGTTCATCATCTTGACCATCTCTTTCGAGACGTTGTTCTATGTCACCTATTCAATGTTTATTCTTCAATGGATTGAGATTGAATCACTGTTGTCCTCATCGTCCACCTCACTACTGGAGTCCGCATCAACTTCATCGTCGTCGTCGTCATTGACATCATCAGCATCATCATTAGAAAACGAAGTCATTGACCTTTCTGAAGAGGACGAAGAAGAAGTTGAAGACTTGGAACCACAAACCTCCAATGTTGATGAGGCTACCATATCCACCACCATCAGTACTGCTTCATGGTTACAGATCCTACGTATCTCTCTCATTGGTTTCTTGAACCTTCAGCTTTCATTCTTTGGAACAGGTAACATTGCATCGATTTCGTCCTTCTCGTTAGATTCTGTCTATAGGTTACTACCGATCTTTGATCCGTTCCCAATGGGGGCATTATTGATGTTGAAGTTGATCATTCCGTACGTCACGTTGAGTGTTG
Source organism: Ogataea rishiriensis (assembly GCA_030569615.1). Classification (NCBI taxonomy): domain Eukaryota; kingdom Fungi; phylum Ascomycota; class Pichiomycetes; order Pichiales; family Pichiaceae; genus Ogataea; species Ogataea rishiriensis. The sequence goes on along the minus strand of JAJMLH010000008.1, from coordinate 410,824 downwards.
GTTTGGGATTGATGAATCTCAAGTTGAACCTCAAGATCTTTACCGTTTCGACCTTGATCATTTCTCTCTCTGATTTACTCTCTTTGAACTTCTTCTTCCTTGTCAAGACCGAAGGGTCCTGGTTGGACATTGGACTTGGCATTTCGAACTACTGTTTGGCCATTCTCAACTCCTTGTTTGTTCTAGTGTTGGAACTCTTGGCCCATTTCTTGTTGAGTGGTGTTGTTGTTGATGGATCTGGACTTGACGAGTTGACACCTGAGGAGATTGTCGTTAAGAAGAAGGTTGGCAAGATGCTCTCCTATGATGATAAGGAGTACAAGAAGATTCTGAAGATCATCAAGGAGGATGAGGTTGTTGGTGGCAGCATTGCCACAAGGGTTAGAAGGAGAACCGCCAAGAAGTAGCGAGGGACTGGAACTGCACAGGGGCAGAAACGTGTACTATTAGTTAAACTAGCATTTACTCTTACTATTTACGATCATTAGAGCGAAGAATATAGAATCCATTTTTTCAGTTTGAAACTTGCAATGTCCTTTGAAGCGAACAACTCATGGGCAGTTCGAGCAAGAGTATGCTGATGTCAAACTGTAGTGTTGGAATGTGGGGAATAATCACGAGGGGAGATGGTGTTGGAGAAACCGTACGGGATTCGGAATGCGACGATACCGGTTGAAACCACCAACCAACAATTGTTTCAATCGATCGGTCATAAAGTAACCAGGCCGAGAACCACACCTGTGTTTCCGAGCTGCCTCGGTCACTAGAGTAGTGTTTGACCCCCAACCCCGCAAAAAAAACAGACAGGACGCGTGTCTATACGATGGGGTGTGGTCAAAGGCCGAGACCGAAACATAACAAAAGAAGGTCGTGTCCCTAAAAACAAAACAATAGAAAGAAGCTGGATCTTGCATCGAGGAAGTTAAGAAAGTTTTGCAGTAGACAGCGTGGGGAAGAGAGGTTGATCTGATGATTGCTGTTGAAAGGGATGGGAGGGGTTAAAAATATAAATAGATGGATCGAGTGATGATTATTTGAACATTTTGATCTGTTCAAAGTGTGAATGTCTAGACCATACTGCGAAAAGACACACACCAGACCCTTGATAATGCATGGCTCTGGTATATAGTTACGGGCTTCCCAGTGGAGCGGCAGTACGAACCTTATTTGAGAAGAAGTTGAAGATGACGCAATACAGGCTCGGATTGCTGCTTGGCTTGTTGGAACCTTTCATATGTTGCCAGGGCTTTGACATGTTTCACCGGGTAGTTTGCCTGACAGACGGAGAGGTACTAGAGTAATTGAAGGGTCTAGAGTTATTCTTAATTTGAGATTCCAGGTTCAAACCGATAGGATGAAACAGTAATAAAAACTAGTGTTACCGAATCAGCTGGTGAAACCAACACGAAAGACCTTGCATATCTGCTGGAAGCTTCTTGGAAGAAGAAATAGAAAAAATTTAAATCCCTATCTATTGAAAGAGCAGCTATTAGAACTGAGGTTGATCAATAGTGGACTACAATCAAATCGCAATCGTCACCCAAGTCACCGAAAAACACATCAACCTCATCATCGCATACACACACAGCCGCAAGAGAGCAATGTCGTTACACTATTGCTGATGGCTACCATTATGGGGAGATGAAAAGTTTTCTCTGAAATTTTCACTGGAACGTGCTGAGGCGCGCCTCTCTGATCAAGCCGCCTGCGCCACCACCACCAAAACCATCATCATCAGCACGGGTGATGTGGGGAGCCCAAGTAGAAGCAGGGCGTGTGTTGTGTTTGATTTTGTCCCAATTGGAACTAATTCTTTTTTAGTCCTTTTTGCGTGTTTATTTGATGATGGTAGTTGCTCCTCTGTTGTGGTGTTCAGAGGAGTGGAGGTGAGGGGTTCTACGGGCTGTATAGTCGGTACCATGATGGTGGCAGTGGCTACAAGAGTAGAGACAAGTCTGGACTCTTACATCATCCCTGGCCACTCCCCTAATCACCATGTTTGGAGATAGATAGATAGTAAGACGGAGTTGCTTGGAGAGTGGCTCCGAGTGAGCCTCGAAGTAGACAAGGCTCTGTTTGTTCTATTAATATATCGCTGCTGATCAACTGATCAGGTGGAGACATCGGAAGTTTTTTTGGGAGGTATGGCGAGAGGCGAGCCACATGTCAGGCCAGCAGGGCCTTCTCTCTCTTCCCCCCCCCAGTGGCACGCCCCCCCAGTGGCACGCCCCCCGACACTCTCCGATAGAATCGAGCACGTTCCCACCGCAGGCCCAGAAGCTTCCTCAACCTGCGTGATTTGCCTCTCACCCATTCGGCCAGCCATCACGCGGCGGCCCGGCTCTTCTCTCTCCCTTGCTACGGTGGCGGGTGGTGGCCTGGTGATGGCTTCCCCCCGTGCCTACACTTGCCAAAAGTGAAATTTTCACCCATCCTCGAGGAATTTATAAGACAAGGATGACTCTTTTTTCCAACAATAGTAGGGAGTAGCACAGCTTCAACTTGAGCTCTTTTTGCATGTATATATCACTCTCACCCCTTATATCCATCAATAAACTGTGGCTACCGTCAACCGTGTGTTTTCCTTTATTGCTTTCGTGCCCTGCTTGCTTGTCATTCCACACCTCCACCTTCTGATTATAAATAAATTTTCATATCCTCCTCCAAATCTTTTTCTCATCTCTCTCTTCGACTGACTTGACACTTTTACTTCATAAACCTCTCTCTAAAACTTTAGCCAAGGTAGAAGTTATCATCCCAAGGATCTTTCAAGACACAGATAGTTGAACACTTTAAAGAACACTTCCTCATACTCTTCCAACAATAGCATCTTCTCCAACACCAAAAATGTCTCCATTCAACGACTACTGTCTAGTCTGTGAACAAATCTGTCCTTCAGACTCGGTGTATTGCTCAAACGATTGCAAGATGCTCGACCAACAGCAAACAATGTCCCCAACACTATCAACCTGCTCGTCGCTACATTCAAACACGGTAGCCTCCAACAGTATACAGCAGCACCATCCCTCCATCATCTCAAACATAATATCACCACTCTTGACTCCTCAGCAGCATGCTCAAAGCCTGGCATCCACAACGGCGACAAGCCACTCTCACAACAACCCCAACAACCTGCTACTCATGAAATCCCCTCAGCTGCAGGACCTCTCGTACGAATCTCCAATGCTCTCAACAACATCCTTCCATAACGACTTGGATTCAAACAGGCTAGACCTCAACCAGACTCATCCCACCAACTACCACTACTCATCCCAGCCCAGCCATCAGACACTTCACAACAACCATCACTCTTCATTAGTGGGAAGTACGAACAAGACTGCACAGAACATCAGCGACCTGCTGTCCACCTGTGCCTCTGAAAACTACAAGAGATGGTTGTCCATACATGAGGTTTGAATTCAACGGTTGCTTAGCTTTGCTTTTCTTTCAAGTATCACTTTTTTTTTTTGCTTTCATGGCTTTACAATTTATCGAAACAGAAAAACAACAAAAAAAATTTGGAAAAAAACAAACCCAAGCTCCAAAAAAAAAATCACACGTTTGGAAAACCTGCCTTGCAAGTATCCTTCCTTTTTTAACGTCTCTTTACTATATACAATCATCATCTCATCATAAAAACAAAATACAAAATAACAAAACTTCATTGCATTCATTACTCCTACGGAAGACCCTGTAAAAGCCCAGTTTCAAGACGCGCTATATATAAACTTTGGAATTTTTTAGTCATACTTTTTATATACCCGGTTGCACAGCCATCGTCTTTTCGTATAGTCTCTTCGTAGCCCACCATCAGAGACTAACACCCTTGACGACATACACCAAATCTCCATCCTTGATCTCTCTTACCACCCTACCGTTTGCCGGAACATGCACAAACTCATCATCGTCTCCTTCCTTATCTTCGGCACGGCGTGACCTGAAGATGGTAAGCTTCTCGTTGATGTCCGTTGTCTTGTTGTTCTCGTTCTTGATCTTCATCTGATCACAAGCATAGTCCAACATTCTCCCCACTGGCCATGCTTTAGAAACGTATAGCTTGTACTCCGTTGGCTTCTCACTACCAGTATCTGCAATATGCTGCACCGTGATGTACACCCTTTCAGAAGGTGATATCTTTGGATCTCCTTTGGCCTGTTGTTTCAACTTAGACAGTTCCACGAGTCTGGCCGCTGGTGACGGTTTCTTCAAGGACGATTTGCTCTTGAATCCAAATGAAGAGGATGGCTTCTTTTTGGAAGAAGAGATGAAATGTTTCAACTTCTTCAATGCTTTCAACGTTGTGGCATTCGAATCGGCAATAAGTTTCGATGCGATTGTCGTTGGGGTTGGTTTGGATCCTGTAGAAGAGGGGGAATCAAAAAGGCTTGTCTGTTTCAACGAGTGTTCCAGCTGTGCCTGTTTTCTGATCGACTGTAAATCAGGAAATACCGAAGAGGATGGGGGCAGGTTCTTGGTGGAGCTCGAGCTCGTTGTCTTCTTATGTGCCGTTGCATCATGCTCGTTGAAGTATAACCTGTGATCTTGGCAGAAGGATGTCGAGCATATCTGACAGGTAAACGGCAGAAAGTCTATCCTTCTACAAATGGAACACTGCTTTCCAATGTCCAGTAATGTTTCATCCTTGGCTGTTGCTGACATTGTCTTTTGGAAAATATGGATGTGCGGTTGATCTTGCGGTTGGTCTGGTCTGGTCTGGCGTACTCCAGTTTTCTAGCCTTCTCTTAGTCAACGTTGTTACTTCAACAGATACAGCTCTATTTATACTAGTTTGAGTTCACAAGGGTGGCAAAAAGAGTCTTCCTAATGTGTCATTGACGGTGGCAAAAAGGTTGCCTTTGGTTGAAAAGCATTAGTAAGTGCATGGAGTAAAGTAAACAGTCAGCCCAATATTTCACGGCAGTGCAAACGGTATTACGTAGCAGATAACATAGTCTGTTTCAAAGAGGTCATTTCACAAAAAAATGTAAACAAACATTCTAAAACAGGTTACGCCACATTGCTAGTAGTTGTAGCAACTACCACACGTTTTCCGAATAAACAACAACTACGAACCATTGATCAAAACGATTCCTTATGAACCATTGAGTCAGCTTGAATTAAAACTCATAAGTTACAATCAATCAACCACTGCCACTTTCATTAAAACACACAAACATGCTATCCTCTGTCAAACTCAACATCACTAGAAACCTCTTTTCTTCAGCACTCTCGCTACAATCAATCCGCTTGCTTTCAACAACGGCTCCATCATGGCTAGCTGCCGAAAAGAAGTCTCCAAAGCCTAAGAAGGACACCAAGCCAAAGACCAAAGCTCCTGCCAAGAAGGAAAAAGTGATTTCTCAAAAGAAGCTTGACAAGCCAAAGAGACCGGTTCCTGCTTTCTCCCTATTTGTGAAGCAAAGATCACTTGAAATCAAGAGTGCAGGTGGAGCCTCAAAAGTGATAAAAGAACTTGCAGAGGAGTGGAAGTCTGCCGACAAGTCAAAGTTCCTCGAGCTCAGCCAGGCCCAAACCGAGACTTACAAGAAGGAAGTTGAAGGATGGAAGGCAAAGTACCCACCAAAGCTTTCGGCCTACAACAAATTTTTCAGACAGAACTATGTCAAGCTTGATGGATCCGAAGGAAGCGATGCTTTCTCACACTCACAGGAAGAAGCTAAGAGAATTGCAAAGCAATGGAAACAACTGACCGAAGACGAGAAAAAAGCATGGGCTGCCTGATTAATCCGATAAAATTTATTCAACTCTGATATTCGATTCCCCCCGTTTCTATCAATGTATTTTTTTCCCACTTTCCCAGCCCTTTTGATGCTTATGAAATGGTGAAAAGAGGGTCTGGTTGTGTATGTGGTGTCGCTACTAAAACACCACGTTCTCAAAATATCTGTACCTCTGATCACTTGCTTCCTTTTATGCTTATGTTCTAACTTGTTTTTACTTTAGAATTTGAATATTATACTTATCCTTCGTACTTTGCAAAGAACAGCTCGATTTCACAGCCCTTCTCGTGTGACTCGGCTGACGGTACTTTGAAAAATACGAGATTTACAAGAGTGCGGACGGGCCGGCTAATTTACCTACATGCACTTCCATACGATCAATCGGCACAGATTTCAACTGCTCTGTAAATGCCAAGGATGAACATCCATAATCAGCATCTCATCATTTGTCAAACCCGAACAATATGGGGTATTGGTTGAAAGATGTGCTTTGCAAGGGAGGCAACGCAGTTGTCTGGAAAGATGTGTTTTTGCAAAGGAATCTACGTCAATCAAAAGGTTAATCCAGAGAGAGATTTGCGGCAGGGAGATTAAAACCTAAAGGTAAATCTAGGTGATTAACAGTGCATCCTGATTATAGCAGAGTTACCTAATTGGCACTTTGTTACGTGCATGGTTAGCAATCCGAAGAAACCATGTTAGAAGAGACATCCCAATTCGGCCTCTATCTTGTGCCAATTGGGAAAAGTGTCAGATACAGCACTGCAATTCTGTGTTGTTCCGGATTCACCAAAGGTCTACTTAGGTTGTCATCAGTTGAACAACAAGATGTGGCCGGCCTGACTTCGGCCTTAACTGGCTATCAGGCTGAACTGAGCTCTTCCATTTCGAGCGGGATACATCACATGGCTAAATACACCGGACAAAATGGCTGCTGGCTGCTTAGCTGAAGAGTAATAAGGCTTTAATTGCTGCATCATTGTGCGGCTTGGAAATGCAATTTAAAGTTTCATGCATACGTTCTAATAAAGAAGCAGCCTGCAGTCCAAAACAGCATAATTTGTTTTGACGCATGCGTGTGCTCATCATTAGGGCAGTGATGATGAGAGTGGCACCATGCAAACCAAATCTTTGGGCCGCACGACCATTATTATTTCGAGCTAGTTTATGTCTCAATCTCTCTTGGTTACTCTGTTTTGCCTATGCTTTTAAATACACAGGTCCATCATTAAGTAAAAAATGAGTGGTTTTGCAGAATTACTACCACAAAATAATGTCACTGTTTGACCCATGTTTGGCAAGTGTGTTGTCTCTATCACGGTGCTATTTAGCGTTTAGTATGCTGATGCAAAAATATACATGCGGCTTTTTAAATAGCGCATGCATGAAACATTAGATTGGATTAAACTTTTTTGGGAGATGTAAATCCCGATGGCCATTAGACTCCATCCGGCACAAGGAGTTCGGAACGTCGGGTCGGGATTTTGGTGGCACATCAATTCAGCATTTCCAATATTGGAGCAGTGCAAATCCCTTTGAAAACTTTCTGTTGACCAGCAGTGCACCTTGGGGAATCACAACTGTATCTATCTTTCAAGATACAGAGTGAGATGCATTTGCTTATGCTTAGAAAACATTTACTTTAGGCCACTTAGCTGGCCCAACAGGTGATTGAAAAATTGCAGTGCAAAGGACAAGATCTCGGTGCATGCAGCCAGTGGTCCAATTTGGTAATGCAGTTTAACGGTAGGAGGATCGACGCTAAGCTGATTGCCTGATTAGATTTGCACGTTGTCACAGGATAAACTTTTATTCGCAGCCATTTTTTAACCATGTTTGGAGGCCGATCGTGTACAGTTGACATGTAATTTTTGAAGGCTATCTCCTATCGTGTTTGAAACAAGTTTACCCAAGGTACTCCATCAACAAGTCCAGTCCCCCATTGCTCGATTGAACCAACTCGTCATCGACTTGACAGGTTTGGATGGCACCTTGTAGGGTGTGCTCGATCTGGTTCCCAATTCAGCCCTTTCCGGCCAGTGTAGTTTCCCACTCCAGTGCAACGTTTTTTCCAGTGTACTTCTTACCTGTTTAGCCTCATTTCAATGTAGTTTTTTTTTTTGCGGTACAACATCAGACCTAGCTGGGAGCGGGACTTGGGATACCGAAATAGATTCTGGTTATCTCTTTGAAACACTGCAATCTTAGTCACGCATGGGCTGATAGACGATTTTGCTGTTGTAGATTACTGTTTTACTGCTACTCTCGTGCTTTCTGAGCCTGTTCACATTCTCTCCACTCTCGGGCTCAAAGAGTTCAAAAAGGTTAAACGTAAGGAACCACAAGATAACATTTTTGAGAGGTCTTCTGTGGTACCTTTCAGCAAATACGGATGAATGAAATGGGTGTGGTATTCCTTCCCTTCCGGGAGTGTCTTTGGCACATTGTTGAAAACAACAGAAACTTTTCAAATGGTTGGCTTTACCTGGTTGCAGTGTCTATCTGGTTTCTTCGCTGCTTCCTACAATCGTATGTACTAATAGGGTTAAACTGAGTAGAATAGCATCTCAAAAGTTAATTGTTGGGCGATGCACCTCACTACACACGTCAACAGAGTAAGGGTAGCTGCTCCATTGGGTAAAGACGGTGCACTGATGGTGGTAAACTGGGAAGCCTCACGTCCATTATTTTGGAATGCATCATGCAGCCAGTTATAGCACCTGTTTTCTACTCCAACAATCTACAAAGAGCTGGCTAGGCACTTTGAAGCTTTTAGCTTACTCAAAGAGAATGGACCCCTTTGGGAATGGAGCTAAGTGTTTTATATAATAAACTTGGTGTTAGATGACCACACTTTCTGATAGTAACCGGTACCAGTCTTACATCTGTATTCATAGACTGTATGGGGGAATAACATACAGTAAAGCTGACAGAACCATCACCGGCCTTTCGTATAGAGGCCCTGCATCCGTAAGACCAACCTCATTAGGCCACTAAGTAAGTCACAGGCATTTTTCCAAGACTAATGTGCAGCCTGCAGCCTGCATCTCTTTTTGTCGGCCCAAAGTGGATGCATATATGCTCTGCGGCGCTTGTGCATGATCAACATGCAGGTAGGATCTGCAGTGCTGTGCTTTTCATCTTTTCTCTGTTTTTGCTTCCATAGGTCGAACTCAAGAACGACAAGGAAATGGATTGACAGTAGTATCCAATGTTGTACTTTCACAAAGTACCTCCTTATAAGATTAAAGACAACTGCACTTGTAATTTGCCCCCTGTTTTCTTTAGTCAATATGCTCTTTTGCAGTAGAGATCGATCAACAAGTGTTTTTTTAGTTATCAACTGTTTGAATTCTGGAAAGTGAACACCTAGAGACTTGAGGCATTACAAAATGCTACGACTCTCTTTTGTATCGCTGGTACTGGGACTGTCACATGTCTCCAATGCAGCAAGCAGCATATTCTATTCGAACACATCAGCTCCCATAAGTTCAACAGCATCAACACCAATATCCTCCTTGCCATCAGGCAGCATACCAACACCGACTATCAGTGGTTATTTCTTGGACGATACAGCATTCTATGAAATCACAATTCCAGGAGATCTTGAATACGTTGGCTTCACAGACCTTGTCATAGAGTCTGACGGAACCGACAACTCTACCACCTCCGAAAGTGATTTCTACGCTTTCTTGGATGGTAGCACCTTGGATGAGGATTCTTACTCCTTGGAGGTCGACCCATTCCTCTTTGAATACGACAGCTCAATCGACTATGACTCCACGATGGTCATTGGAATTGGATCTGAACTGGACGATGAATCGGCAGATTCTGCCGTTGCTACATTCTATGTCACAGCCGATTTAGCATCCGGTGTGGCATCCGCAGCCAAACTCAGGAAAAGAGCTGAAACAGTTTACACATTGACTGGTACAGCAGTGAAGGCATCCACTTCGGAGGTCACAACCACAGGCACAGACACAGAGTCTGCAACAGCTTCTTCATCTGCTACTATTTCTGCTTCTGAATCTGCTTCTGAATCTTCTACTATATCCGAGACATCTTCTAGTATATCTGAGACATCTGCTACTGGCTCTGCTTCTGAGTCTTCTAGTATATCTGTGACTTCTGCTACTACTTCCTCTTCGGAATCCTCCACCATTTCTGTTACAACAATAACCTCATCCACTTCGGGGGCAACAGGCACAGTCACAGACACAGGCACAGAGACCGCAGCTCCTACTTCATCTGCTACTACTTCAGCTTCTGAATCTTCTAGTATATCTGTCACATCCATCACGTCTACCACTTTGACCACGAAGGCTTCGTCCACTGAAACAGACGTCACCACTGTTACAACAGTCATACCTAAAACAACAATGACAATCACCTCCACATACACCTCGACGTTCTCCACTTCTGCGGTCGTCACCATGACAACTGTCATTTCTGGAAGTGCCGTCACCGTCACCACTACGAAATCAGCAACATTCACAACCGCCACCGAAACAACGGTTACCACGGTCATTCCTGCAAAGACTATCACCTCCACAATCTGTCCTGCATGTAGCAAGACAGAGACAGAGGCAGAAACTGCTCCTATAACCACGACATTGTCAACTGTGGTGACAGTCGATGTTACAACAACCATCACAGTTCCATGTGATACGGCTGCTACCTATACTGTCGGTGCTACGAAGGTGATTGCTACTTCTGTCTCAACTGTGACAATAACCGAGGGTGAAACCATTACAGTCACTGTTCCATGTTCTACGTCCTCGGAGCCTGTTACTCTATCGATGACTGCTGCTTCGGCAACAATGGTTGTTGTCGTTGAAGCAACGGTGACAACAACGACGACAGTTTCTGAGAAGACCACAACTGCAGAAGCAGTCTCGGTGACAACGACGGTTGCTTCTAAGAAGACCGCAACTGCAAACGCAGCAATGATGACAACGTTGGCCACGACAACTGCAAACGCAGCATCGGCTGGAACCGTTGCTACCACTGGAGGAACAACCGCAGCTGAAGGTTCCGAAGAAACCGTCACTGCTGGGCCATCTCTATCTCCATCTTCTGAAGGAACCGTCACTGCTGGACCATCTCCATCTCCATCTTCTGAAGGAACCGTCACTGCTGGGCCATCTCCATCTCCATCTTCTGAAGGAACCGTCACTGTTGGGCCATCTCCATCTCCATCTTCTGGTACAACTACCTCTGGAGGCTCTGGAGCTGTTACGATTCCAACTGAATCTCCGGAAACAACTCTCTCAACTGAGGGTTCTTCTTCTGAAGGTGTCACTACTGCAGAAACAGGCTCTACAACTGCATCAGGCTCTTCTATGGCGCCTGCTGTTACAGTCTCTGAAGGTTTGGCCAATAAAGGTGCCGTTTCGAGTGCCGGGTTGGGAGTTGTTGCACTGCTCGTTCTCTTCTTGTGATACCATTCGTTCAATAGCAACTCTCTGCTTCAAATCCGTCTACAATTGATATCCATTTTGACTTGACCCCATCTAATGATTGCATTTATTTTTATTTTCGTTCTATGTTGTTATCCTTTTCTTCCTCTTTCAAATTGAGAGGTATTTTTCCATTGTGTTTGGGGCGCTGGTGTCCCCGAATACCGGCTTCTAGCAACTCTATGTTCTAGAAGAAACCTAGCATCAGGCTGAACTTCCAGCTGTTTTTTGCATCCTTTCTTTTCGACACTATACAAAACCTGAAAAGCGCCGTTTTGTTATCACGGGCTAACTCAAGGGAGTCTCATAGGCACTCTCTATTTCCATTTGGGCATTATCCATGGGAATTTCTATTCACAACTTCGTGAAGAAAACTCATGTTTTGCCTCGAAAGGTTGGACATTTCGTTCTTAACCTTCATCTTAGATCAAATTTGATTTATTTTCCTTCTATTCATACACGGTTGTCGAGTAGCTTGAAAGCCCAGCTTGTAGTAAACGTAGTAAGGTAGCACTCCAACGAAGCTTACCCGAACATAGGTGGAAACAGCCGTTCGAGCCCTCTACAGCATAAACGAGATTGTGAGTAACTGTCAATCACTCTTATATCATTACGAGCAAGTACACAATTCCATTGGCACTGTGTGTGTAGTAAGTATGTATATTTACCAAAGTGGCATTTGGATAGTATGGTGATCATTTGCGGTGCCATCCACTGGTGCTACTCACACACACTGCGCACATGCGTGAATAATTTTACCTTACGAAACAACTGAGGGATAGATAATGAATAAAGCAAATCCGTTTATCTATGCCAATTGACCACTTTGCTAACCCAGTCTTCTTCCCTTCAATTGCAATTAGACAATTGATTACACGGCAGCTCCATTAAATCATCATGCAATTGGCAAACTTTCTATGTTTGCTCTTATCGGCAAACTTAATCAATGCTCTTCCTGTCCCTGCACCTCTAATAACAGAAGATCCACCAATTACACATACAGTGATCTTTGAGATAGAACAAGGTGACAACAGTCTTGGTAACCTCACACTGGGGTTATATGGTACTGTTGTTCCAAAGACAGCCAAGAACTTCTACGAATTGGCTAAGACTCAGTACAAAGGAACAATCTTCCACAGGGTGATCAAAGGGTTCATGATACAAGGAGGAGACTTTGAAAACCGTGATGGTACAGGTGGTTACTCCATCTATGGGAAACAGCGTGGCTCTTTGCAGGATGAAAACTTTGACTTGAAACATGACAAGGTTGGTAGACTTTCGATGGCCAATTCGGGTAAAAACACAGGAGGTTCTCAGTTTTTCATCACTACAGAAGTCACAGATTGGCTAGATGGTCACCACGTTGTCTTTGGCCAATTGCTCGAAGGATTTGACACATTGAGTTTAATCGAGACAGCAAAGGTTTCGATTGGAAATGACAAACCTGTTGAAGATATCGTCATCACTCACACTCATTTCAGCAGCACTGTCGAGGACGAGGAAGCTGAAAAGGCCGAGAAGGAGGCTGCAAATGAGGGCCAGGCACAAGCAGATGCCAACGCATTGGCCGAGGCAGAGTCTAACGAGGCAGAAGCTAAAGCCAAAGCAGAATCTCAAGAAGGAGAGCAAGAGCAAAGTAACTCCGATCCGCTTGCCGAAATAGAGACAGAGAAGGAGAAAGAAGCCGAAGCAGAGCAGGCACATGAAGCTGCAGAGGCTGCCTTCAGCTCTGCAAAGGGTACACACATACTGGCCATTCCAATCTTGCTGGTTCTTCTTCTTGCCTGTTATGCCGCTGTTAAATTCAGAAAGGTGATCGCCTACAACATTAGAGGTCCAAGATATAGGAGGCTTTGAAGTGTGATTAGGGCTCGTATTCAAATTTCGATAGCTCAGTATGGCCTGCGTGCAGCCCGTAGTGTGCGCGAGCACCGCCTGTTAGCGCTGGGGCTTGCTTGCTTGCTTCAACCTTCTCCAATTCCCTATTTACCGTTGTCTTGCTGGCTCGCTGGTTAATTCGCTTGGCTCCCTGTGTTTTTTTGCCAAGTTAGTGTTTCTACTGTCGTTTGTTCTTGTCGTTTATTCTTTTTTTCTTTTTCGTTTCAATATAAATCAAGCGTCTAAGCTTTAGGCTTCATAACTACAAGTACGTACACACCTTCTCGTAAATGTACAACTTTGGCTCCAGCTCTACTGTTGCCGAGATTGAATTCCAGAAACCGGTGAAATCCAGATTTCTGACAGAATAATAGAGCATGTACAAGTGGTTGAGAGGTTGTTTCCCGAAGTCCTTCACAAGTGAGATAGCACCGATCTTGTTCATTCCCTTATATCCTTCTATGACGTCGATCTTGAGCCACTCGCATCTTCCAAGGGAAGGAAGCTTCTCGTTCTCCCGTAAATTGGAGTCCTGGTCAAAGTCTGTTATCACGTATTTGAAATCATACCACAAGGCATGCTGATCCCTTGATAACAGCTCTTCATCTTCAGTTTTGTCGTAGATAATTTCAACATCATCATCAACCTTGTCGAGCTGGCAGAAAAGAGACGCTCCCGTCATACAGGTCGAGACTCCCAAGTGAACTGTGACTGGTTCTTTGAAAAAATTGCTCTCTTGGGATTGGTATATTTTCAAGTTGACTCTTTTCAGCGCTTCTCCGCCTGGGTAGTTGAAACTGGAAACAATTCCAAAAGTCAGAGCAATTCCAAGATTTAACAGACATGCGCATATGATCAATAAGCCAAGTATTCTACGCTTACCATTCAGCGTCAAAGAGGCAACGGCTGTGGCCGCTGACATTGTCAATCCTGGTATCGAGTACACTATGAATCTCCACTCTTTATGTGGTTGCAACGACATGATACAGATGAAGAGAATGGATGCCACGGACACAGACTGGATGGTTTTCACCTTGTAGTTCACCAGGTCTTGAAAGAGGCCTGGCACGCACATGATTGGCACAACTGGAATCATAAATATTCTGATTAGGTACTTTGAGAAGTAAGCATGTAGAGGCTCTGTACCCCAGTTGTTTGCCTTTCCTTCGACAACGTTGTAGTAAAATGACTCTAGTTCTGGGAGCGTGGTGATCTTCCAAAAGTAGGAGTCGACGGCAATGCTGCAAAGCGTACCTACCAGTCCTCCTACAGTAGCATAAGGAGTCACTCTAAGAAGTTTCGTCTGTCCGTTGAACAAGCACACCAGAGTTACCAAGCCACCAAATGCCAAGATCTCAACTCTAAATATTATCCCTGTAAAGAACAGCATAGCTATCCCCTGATTAACATCCCCCATCACAACCTTGGAAAGAGCTATGTTGACAAGGGGTAAGCCGATAAAGTTAGGAAGGGTCCTCGAAGCATAGTATGCAACATGGAATTGGCAGAACTGGAGCAACCCAAACCATATTCCAATCGTGGATGTTGTCTGATTACATGCCTTGCCAATGGAAGCTTTCAATGAGACAAACGCCAGCCAGTTGAAAAAACCAAGAAGTAGTCTGGCAACCAGTTGGTATCTCAACCCTGTTATTCCAAAGATCAACAAACTTGATGAGGGTTGTATGAGATAAGAAGCAGAATTATCAATGAATTGGCAGAACGGTCTGATCAATGACGATATCATCAATGCTCCTGTGAACGTTCTCTTAACTACCCCTGGAAACTCATTATGATCGTAATGTGTTAGATCTTCGGCTCCGTACTTTATGATATCGTGTATTGCTTGTATATTGAAGGATTCTTCAACTTTCGTATATGGGGAAATCAGCACGTGGAAAACTATGGCCCCTAAGAAGAGAAGATCGATCGATATTGAGAGTATGCGCAAACCCAGTATTCTAGCCATCTTTTCAGTGTGGAATCTGCCCTATTGGATAATTTTCAAGAAGGTGTAACTGCTCAAAGGGTCAATCATGTTGCTGGAGTTGCTTTCAACTGTCGGAGATAAACGTTTGTTGACTGGTGATCCCTACGGACCTCGAAAATATTTGAGCATTGCATGGCTGAAAAATCTCCAGAGCGAGATGGATGAAACGCTATTGAGCAAGTAAAATGTATACCAAGTACCACTCCTCTTCTTCACAACTTGCCACGGTAATTCTAGATCACTCAATAATTACAGAGTTTTGGTTGAATCTACAGTTCATAATTGACAATCTCATTCTCACTACACACTTTCGCCATGACCACTGAATACGAGGACTTCATTCCAGAACTAGTTGCCGATGAGTCAGAAGATATTGTTTTCGTTCCCCTGCCACCATCGGAGGCATTGAACTACAGAAAAGAGGCAGGATTGGACAATGAAGATGTTGACAAAAAGGTTCCCGTCACCATTATCACGGGGTATTTGGGGTCTGGTAAGTCCACGTTGCTTGAACACATAGCAAGGAAGGGAGATCGAAAGCTGGCGGTGATATTGAACGAGTTCGGAGACTCTGCAGAAATTGAAAAATCATTGACTGTGAAGGATCGTGGCGATGGAGAGGCATATGAAGAGTGGTTAGATTTGGGCAACGGATGTCTATGCTGTTCTGTGAAGGATAATGGGGTAGCTGCCATTGAAAGATTAGTTGCTAAGAGGAAAGGTTTTGATCACATATTGTTAGAAACGACAGGTCTTGCGGATCCAGCTCCTATAGCAACCATGTTTTGGCTCGACGATGCGCTCTCTTCGAATGTTTACATAGATGGCGTTGTGACGGTTGTGGACGGTGAACATATTGAGGAGTGCCTAGCCGACACAGGTGGAGGACACTTCCATGGGAAGAAACATCTGGCCACCGATGGTGAAACAACAATTGCGCACCTGCAAATTGCTTTGGCTGATTGTATACTAATCAACAAGATTGACAAGATTGAACATCAGAAAGGATTTGTGGAGAGAGTGCTCAATAGGCTGAAAAGTATCAATTCCATTGCTCCCATCCATTTAACCAAGTTTGGTGATATTGACTTGGATAAGATCCTAGATCTACATGCATATGAGAATCGAGACGTTGAAAACTTGGTTAGAGAACAGTCGGAATTTCATGATCCTAGAATTTCTACAATATCGTTGGATTTTCCCAAGTTGCAACATAAGGATTACGAGAGGTTTGAAAAATTCTTACAGATTGTTTTGTGGCAGGAAGATAGCGAAGACGAGTCTGACGTCCCGACAACTAGTAGCATAGAGGTACACAGAACCAAAGGTTTGGTATTTGTGGATGATACATACAAGGTGATACAGGGTGTCAGGAAAACTTATGATGTTTACGATGGAGTCAAAAGTGTGGGCGAGGTTGAACTGGCATCTAGTAAATTGGTTTTCATTGGGAAGAATCTAAGCCATGAATATCTCAAACAAAAGTTGTTTGAGACCACTGGTTTGAAAACATTATAGAGTGTGACTGAAGTCTACGTACATCATTGCAGGGTGTATATGGCATTGACAGTAGAAATTGGATCAATGGTTTGAATTTCTATCTTGATCCACCTCTTCTAAGCCGTATAACACCCTTAGCAATGGCTTTTCTTTTTCATTTTGTGGGTAGAGGCCTGATCTTGATCGCAAGTATCGTACCATTATGAGAAGATTTCATAGAAGTGAGCCATTGACGGTTATATGTTAGTCAAAGAATCATCAAGTTGCATAGGTACATCCAACTTACAATAAACAGATGAACAAAATAGTGGATTGGACATCGGCGATAGCCTCCGATATTCTTGGCAGCACAACATCCTCACCTTGTTGAATCTGTTCAGTTGATACAACTGGCTAAGATGTTACGAAATACTTTGAAGTCTCAACAATTCGGTGAACAACAGTGTAAAGCCAGACTTTGCCTAAATGAAATTCTCAAGGTGATGTTTTTCAAAGTGGTGAAATAGAACCTTACAAAAGAAATCATGCACTCAAATCTAGTTAGTCGTATAACAAGAATTTTGGAAATAAGCTGATATCAGTGGATTTATTTAAAGAAGTTTCGTTGAACTACAATGCTTGATATAGTTGAGGACATTGGACCATCTTCAAACGCGGCCGCACTAGAACATGTGGGTTTACCAAAATTGCAATTGTGATTCAACCAGAACCATCACTGTTTTTCAAAATATATCATTTGATTGGAAATTGATTGGGGATCACGGAGCATAGTTTACTGGAGCTCAAGTGTGTCATACAGACGATGTTGTTTGCCCCTGAAATTGACCCTTGAAGAACTTGCGTATATCTTGCTTGTCTTTCCACTCCCAAATGATTTGCACACATGGGCATGATGCATAGGACTTCCTCTTTCTAGTGACATGTGTTTGAAGTGTCTTAAATGGTTGTAAACCGCTTGGGAGAGGGGCGATTTTGAAAACGATGCTCGACGAAAAGAGGGATATTTGTCCCAGTTGTTATGTGCATGACGCTCGCTCTGCTTTATGGAGGTTGTAGGGTTCAGCTCTTGCTGTATGTCTAATGCTTGTTTTCTGCACAGTTTCTGCTCTAAAGTATCCCCTGTTTATCCAAACGAGCCCTTTTTTGAAGGATTTTCACCAGAAGAAAATCTAGTTTTTTATGATGCACTTCTTTTGTTCCATATCGATCTTTTGAAATTGGAGACTCTGAGAGGCTTTCAGAGTGACTCTGTGCTTGCCAGAGAGAGACGTGGAATTCACAAAAAGGGGTGCTGTCGAAAACTCCCAGTCTTTATCTTTCTTGTGAAAGTTGTTAGAAAGAAACAGCTTAGAATAGATGTGGAACAACTCAAAAAATGGCTGTTGCCTGGTAGCTTTGTACACTGTACCCTGCGATTGCCCAACAAATAATAGCATAGAGGTACAGAGAACCAAAGGTTTGGTGTTTGTGGATGGTACATACCAGGTGATCAGGATGTCAGAAAAGCCTATGATGTTTACGATGGAGTCAAAAGTGTGGGCGAGGTTGAACTGGCAACTAGTGGTTTTCATTGGGAAGAATCTAAGCCGTGAATATCACAAACAAAAGATCTTTAAGGCCACTGGTTTGAAAGCATCATAGAGTGTGACTGAAGTCTACATACATCATAGCTGGGTACATGAGGCCTAAACAGTAGAAATTGGATCAATTGTGATAACCTTTAAAGGATTAGGGGTAAAAGAAGAATAAACCTACTCTTACATTTCAAATCAAAGGTCGACAACTGTCGTCGATCGACTGTTATGAGGCAGTGTAAGACCGTGCACACAAAATTTTTCACTCCCCAAAATTTATTATTTTACAAATATTTTTGAAGATTTTTCTATCACTGTCCCTTTTATCTTTAAAGATTTGGATGAATATATCTCTTAAAAGGTACATAGAACTGATAAAGATATTCAATAATAGAATTGTAATCCAACTAACGCACAATAATGGAAATAAATAAACCTCAGCAAAAGCAACAGACTTCAAGAAAGGGCAAGAGATCCTGGAGGAAGAACATCGACATAGATGATATCGAAAAGGGATTGGAAGATAGAAGAGACGAATTGATCCAGCATGGTAAAGCAATAGAAGATCTAGATTCAAAGGATTTGTTTTACATTGATGATGAAGCTGATGAGCAGATTACCAAAAGACTCAGAAAGAGCAATGTCAAACCGTTGAAGTCACAGGAGATCCTAAATCAGAGGTCCAAAGCCGAACCGTTGATCCTAGAGAGAAATAACAGGAAGATTCAAGGAGTCGATAAGAAAGATGTCCACAGATTGATGAAACTAGCAGGAAAAATTCAAGGTGTTGATAAGACCAAGGCTCTTGTTGAATCACAAGGAATAATAACGTCCAAGGCATACAACGTGTGGGAGGAGGAAGATCCTGATGTCAAGAAGGATAACAGACCAGAAGTTCTGGTGAAGTCTAGCAGTGTTGGATATACCAAGGCCACCGTGATGCCAAATACTTTAAAGCATGCTCCTATTCTTGTGAGAAACGTTGAGGTGACTCCACATGAGGGAAAATCTTATAATCCATCGTTTGAAAGCTGGCAAAGCCTGATCAAGAAGGAGTTTTTCAAGGAGAAGTCCAAGGATGATCAAAGGATAGCATTACAGGAATACCAAAATAAGATTCAACATCTCATTGAAACCTTAGATGATAATGAGGTTGATGATAGTGACGCTGAGGGTGAAGAGCAGGGCAGCGATAACGAGACTGCTGGTCAAATTGAGGATGAGGATGAAGATGGTGAAAAGTATAAACTTTCTTTCAATCCTGCAGTGAAGGCCAACGAAAAAACCAAGACTGAGAGAAATAGGGCTCAGAAGCATAAGGAGAGAACCAAGCTAGAGAACGATTTGAAAGGTTTGAAGCAAAAGCTCAGAGAGCTTGAACAGTTACCAAGCTTGCTCAAAGCTGAAATAAAAGAGAAGGAGAAGACCAAATTAAGCAGAGAAGAAGGACATCTTCTGAAGGTCACCAAGGAGAAAAAGAAGCTAGGTAGTAAGCATCTTGCCTTGGAATCAGGTCTTGAGGTCAAGCTAAGTGATGAATTGAACGACTCTCTAAGAAAATTGAAACCAGAGGGTAACCTGCTGTACGATCAGATGAAGAACCTACAGGCCAGCGGTAAAATTGAAACTAGAAAACCAATCAAGCAAAAGAAGAAGTACGGTGGCAAGATTACCGAAAAATGGACCTACAAGGATTTCAAATAGTGATACAATGGAATGTTCTGCCAATCTTTATTTAAAATCCAGCCATATTTCCAAAGTTATAATTCAACATAATGTAATCTTTCTCCTTGTTTGCTAAAACTCGTTTTCCGTTCTCTCAACTTTGCGATTATATATATAACATTACTTCATCCCTTTTTTTCATTCGCTAAACATTACATGGAATTATCAATCTTCTCAGCTCTGATACGTTGATTCAACAACTTTAAATATTTCTCTAGCAAAGGAGATGACATCCTCCAAAGAGACGTCACCACTAAGACTGACGTAGCTAGGAACGTGATATTTTTTGGATATCAAATGTCCTAATCTCTTTGTAGAATCAACCAGTGCCTCTTCAGAGTTGTTTAAAAGTGTCTGGTATATTTTCGCCTGATCTGAGGTCCCTTCGTCGCCACTTTTATCAGTGTCATCAGAGTTTTTTCCTCTCTTCCTGAGATCAACTATACTGTAAACGTAACATCCCAAGGGCGTGTCTGTTCCAGCCTTACTTATGTGGACCGTCATCGGAGTTGTGTTTCGTTGTTTCTTTTGTGATCTTTGCAAAGGTACCCTTAGTACCAGTTGGAAGGCATCTCCAAACATTGGTGTGATGGTAGTTGTGATTGTCTTGGTCGTCTCAGACGTGATGGAGTTTGTCGTCGATTCATCCATGGTTTAGAAGCGAGATGGTTTTTCTGTAACGATTTAATAGATGCTTAAGCTAGATGTGGTCAGTGTGGTCTCATCAACAAAGTGTTCAATCTTTTTGTCCTGATTCTTCTTGCTTCGAAAATCTTTGAGTCTTACGGTTGTTGATGTTGGGAGGGTCCTGCAAAAGCCACACGAGTCGATCCTCGGTTTAGACGCTCGACCGAGAAGCCATTTTTTTTTCGTTGCTCTTCGTTCTAGACGTTTTTTTCGACCACCTCCAAATGTGTTTAATTGAAGAAAGACCAGACTTCAATTATCATCATCATCATCATCACCATAATCACTATCGTACTGTTGATAGAAAGAACTATTGTATTCTTCTCTAAACCAATTTGAATCTCTAGGGAAGAGAAAGATACAGGGAGTGAAAAATTGTAGCGGCTTTCGCTGACCAACTCATCTGACAACATACCCCATTCCCTTTTCAGCCCACAACATGTCCGTTTTATTGATAGATTCTTATGATTCCTTCACATTCAACCTCAAAAATCTAATTGAGGAGGCTACAGGAACCAAAGTCTTCACCATTCACAACGACTCATACCAATTGCCGCGCGATGAGTCTGTTCTTTCCAAGCTCATGGGATCGGTAGATGCGATTGTGGTTGGCCCAGGACCCGGATCCCCAACTTCTGCCTGTGACGTTGGGATTATTCCGTTTGTCTTTCAAAATTACAAGGATGTTCCAGTGCTGGGTATATGTCTTGGTTTCCAGTGTCTTTCCTTAGCCAGTGGTTGTACGGTTGGATATTTGGACGAACCGGTTCACGGTCAGGTTCATGATATCCACCATGTTGGTAAAGATCCCTTGTTCAATGGGTTCCCCACAACTTTCAAAAGTGTCAGATATCACTCAATATTTGTTAATGAAGACACATCGGGTAGTCAAGTTGTCCCTTTGGCATATGTGGATTGTCAAGATGTGGACAAGCGGATAGTGATGGCTGGCAAAAATTCAACTTGCCCACACTACGGTGTCCAGTATCATCCAGAATCAATATGCTCTGATTTTGGTCGCTTGCTGATGGAAAACTTTTGGAAGTTGGCTCAGTCCAAGAATGTGGAGTCGAAGAGACAAATCTCAAATTTCGACTTCAATCATGACAAGCATGTCATTAATTTTGAACCGCTCATCAAACAGTTTGAGGTGTCAACAGCTTACGACTTTCAATTCGTGGACATTACCAAAAGCTCACTTAGTAAAGATATATTGAACATCTGCGAGTTCATCAGGCTCCAGGAGTCATTTCCTACGGATGATGTGTTGTTGTTAAACAGTGCATTGGCTCCAGGAAAGTGGTCGATAGTTGGTTTGCCAGAGGTCGCCGAGTCAGATGTCATCAGCCACTCTACTGATTCCCCCAACACAATAAATGTCTCCAAATGGGGATTGCCCAAAAAGAGTGCTGTTGAACTTTCCAATGGGGAAACCTTTTGGTCGTTCATCTCTGATTATATGAAGAACAAACTGTACGAGCCATTGATTGAGGATGAATTTTTGAAAAGCTGCCCCTTTGTCGGCGGTTTTATTGGTTTTCTGTCTTACGAAGAAGGTGAGAACGTAGTAGTGAAGAACTTGAAAAAGCTGACCACTGGCGATATTCCAGATGCAAAGCTATGCTTTGTTGAAAGGTTCGTGGCCATTTCAGAAGATCGTTGCTTCTTGGTGACTATCAAGAAGAATGATGAAAGTTGGCTCCAGTCATTTGCAAAGCTTCTTCTAGAAGCTGATCACTGTCCCAAAAGGATTAACAGGTCAATAAAGACACTGATCAGGGGCGAGGATAAGATTGAAGTTATTCTACCGGACAAGGAGTCATACGGGTCTAGTTTCAAAAAGTGTCAACAGTTTTTGAGATCAGGAGACTCTTACGAGCTATGCTTAACGAGACCTACGAAAGTCCTGATCCCTTCATCTATAACATCTTGGGAACTCTACAAGAACCTAGTGAGCAAAAACCCATCTCCTTATTCTTCATATATGGATTTTAAAGACTCGGCGTTGTTGTCTACCTCCCCTGAAAGATTTATCTCTTGGGACAAAGAAAAACTCGAGATGAGGCCAATTAAAGGAACAGTCAGAAAGACACCAGAGGTGGACTACGAAAAGGCATGTTCTCTCTTACGTATACCTAAGGAGATTGGAGAGAACTTGATGATTGTTGACTTGATCCGGCATGATCTATACCAACTTCTCAAGAGGGTCGAAGTGTCAAAGTTGATGGCGGTGGAGGAATACAAGACCGTTTATCAGCTTGTTTCTGTCATAGAGGGCTATTTTGAGCAGTCAGGATTCAGAGGAATTGATATTTTGTCAAAGGCGTTGCCTCCAGGATCAATGACTGGTGCCCCAAAAAAGAGATCTGTTGAGCTGTTACATGAGTTGGAGCATAATGAGAGGAGAGGTTTATACTCGGGAGTTTGTGGCTACTGGTCGATCAATGAAAAGTCGGACTGGAGTGTCATCATCAGATCCTTATTCAATTATAAAGACGATTTGATCAGCAAAGAGGGAGTTCAATGTTGGAGATGTGGAGCTGGAGGTGCCATTACTATATTGAGCACGTTAGAGGGAGAGTGGGAAGAGATGCTGATCAAGCTAGACAGCGTCCTACAGATCTTTTAATTCATGTACATATAATTCCCCTGCCCGGTGAATTCACACGTCAATCACGACTACACATCGATCGATGTATACTAATAATAATTTGATAACCTATGAAACAATTAGGTCAAGACAGAATACACGAGAACTGTTACACGTTGCGCATCAATTCTCCAGTTGTGTTTGGTTTCTCGATGACAGAGAACCAGCACCTGTAAACATACTAGATGATACCACCTTTTTCTCGCTACTGGGGCTGCTAGTGGTTCCAGGAGCTCCATATCCACCACCTCCAGGAGTCATAATCCTGACCCTATCACCAATGGAAGCATGCACCGTACCTCTTCCGCCCATATTGATGGTTTGCTCGCCAACAATATTGCCGTCTTGATCATAGACATGTTTAATCCATAAATTCAAACCTCTTTGACCATCAATACCACCAGCCAGACCGTGTGGGGCATGGACTCTTCTTTCAGACAAGATCGAAGCAGTCACTGGGACCCTAAATTCAACGTCTCTAATGACACCATTTCCACCTTTGTTCATTCCTTCTCCTCCCGACCCTTCTCTTATTGAAAACTCTCTCAAGATGATAGGATACCTCCTTTCAAAGATTTCAGGGTCGGTGATTCTAGTGTTTGTCATGTTTGTATGAACACCAGAAACACCTTTCCAAGTTGCCGATGCACCGTGACCACCCGCTATTGTCTCGTAATATCCAAACCCTTGGACGTAGGTCCCATTGGCATCGTTACCACCAGTTCCAAAGGTGAAGTTGTTGCAACATCCTTGCGAATCAGCCATGACGTTGAACGCTTTCAAGATTGTATCTGTTATTCTCTGCGATGTACAGACGTTACCACCAACAACAGCGCATGTTTTGTCGGGAGAAAGAATCGAGCCTTGAGGGACTACAACTTTGATTGGTCTCAAGCATCCCTGGTTCAACGGAATGTCTTCATCCACCAAGCACCTCAAGCAGTATATAATGGCTGAGAAGGTGATGGCCCTTGGAGCGTTAAAATTGTTGTAGGCCTGTGGAGAAGTGCCGGTGAAGTCAAACACCACATCACCGCTAGACTCATCCCTCCTAATTTTCAACTGGATTGCCGATCCATCGTCCATGTAGTCTGTGCACTGAAGGTTTTCAATACCATAACTTTCAATGAGCTTGTCCAACATCTTCGACACAGTAGTGGCGGCGTTATCCTGAATGGCAATCATGTAAGCCATGATAGTAGGTAGACCAAACTCATCGACGAGTTGGCCAATCAATGAGATACCTTTCTGATTGGCAGCAACCTGAGCCTTCAAGTCGGATATGTTATCGGAAAGCCTTCTGGCACCTGAACAGCCTGGATATTGAGCAGGATCTTCCAGCAAGATTTTGGTAATAGATTCCTCTTGGAAGACCCCTTGAGAAACCAACAACTCAGAATAAATGGAAGCTCCCTCTTGCCATAGCTCGGTGGAGTTGGGAGGCATGGATCCAGGAAGCAAACCACCGATATCAGAATGATGTGCTCTAGAAGCAACGTAGAAAATGATCTTGTCTCCGTCAAATGCAGGGGTGATGACAGTGATATCAGGCAAATGCGTTCCGCCAGCAGCAGGATGATTCGACACAATAACATCACCAGGCTTTAGTTTGCCCTTCCAAATTGCGGCCTGAGTAGCAATACAGGTTGACATTGATCCCAAATGAACAGGTAAATGAGGAGCATTGGCGACCAAATTTCCATCTGGATCAAATAGGGCACATGAAAAATCTAGCCTCTCCTTCACGTTCACAGAGACCGATGTTTTTTGCAAAGATATCCCCATCTGTTCTGCAATGTCCATAAATCTATGACCAAAGATGGATAGCATGACAGGTTCAATAACTATAGTATCATCTTCATCAGATGTTTTGTTGTCGGTGTTACAGGCATCAGCCTCATCAGACAGAGTCAAGACAACGTGAGTTTTCAAAATCAGAGCAACACCGTTTGGTGGAATCACATTAGTCTGGGTGCCATCAGCAATGATAGCTGGGCCTTGCACCTGAGAGCCAATTTCCAAATTTTCTAGCCTGTACACCGGTGTATTCAGGGACCCCTGAGATCCCCAGTATGACTCCTTGACGAATTCAGATTGAGTAGTGGAAGAGACGGCCTTAATCATATCGTTCTTTGTCAGACTTTCAACTTGGTCGTCGACAGATTCCTCCTGTCTTGTCAAACCTTTGCCAATAGCTCTCACCCTGATATCATCAATAATGATATTTTTGTCAAAAACGAACCCAAACTCTCTCTTGTGCAGTTCGAAAAATCTCGCCTTGAAGTTGAACGTTGTTCCTTTGGAAACCATGATACCTGATTCTGTTCCTTGATATCTCATGTTGAGATACTCCTCATATGTAATGTCTTCCTCTCTAAAACCCTGCGCAACAAGAGACTTGGCAGCTGTGGCTTTCAACGCTTCAAATCTAGATTCAGCTTTTGGTTTTGTCTCATCGGTGAGGAGGAATGATGAAGGCTCTTGCACTTCCTCCACAACGTCTGCTAGTGCCATACCGTAGGCTGACAACACGGAAGAGTACCTGTGGATCAAGATTGTGTCAATTCCCAACAAGGTGGCAACATCACAGGCACATTGACCACCAGCACCACCAAAAGAGACTAGTCTGTGGGATGAAAGAACATGACCCTTGGCTTCTGTGAGCTGCCTGATGGGTCTTGACATTGTCTCGTTGGCCACCATGAGGAACCCATAAGCAACGTCGAGAACGGACATTTCAGGGACAAGAGGGTTGGCCTCGTTGATCTGTCTTGTCAGCACTTCAAATTTAGCGGCAGATGCATCAATGTCTAAAGATTGATCCTCGTTCGGTCCAAAGATCTTTGGAAAGTATTCAGGAACTAGTCTCCCTAAAAGTAAGTTTGCATCAGTGACAGTTAAAGGACCACCTTTTCTGTAGCATGCTGGGCCGGGATGAGACGAGGCTGATTCTGGACCAACCTGCATCAACCCATTCTTGAAGCTAAGAATGGATCCACCACCGGCAGCAACCGTGTTGATGTCCAATTGTGGAGACTGGATGGTGACTCCAGCAGTGGTTGTTTCAAAGACGTGATCAAATTTCCCTTCGCCAAATCGTGACACGTCAGTGGATGTGCCTCCCATGTCGAAGCCAACCAATGGAATGTTATTCTTTGGGTTGTAGCATGTCTTGGAGTAACCAACCACACCACCTGCAGGACCAGACAATATCGCCTTCAACCCAGAAAATGAAGAAGCGTCGACTAATCCACCATCTGACTGCATAAACTGGCACTTTACACCAGTTGTCTTATTCTGTGCAACAGATGCTAGACCATCCTTCAGACCGGACTCAAAACCTTTTAGATACTTTCTGATCTCTGGGGTGAGGTAAGCATCTGCAACTGAAGAGTTTGCTCTTGGAACAAGTTTAATCATAGGAGAGAGCTGATGTGACAGTGATATGTGGGTGAATCCTATCTCTTGTGCTAACTTGCCAACCAGAAGCTCGTGATCAGGGAAAGTGTATGAGTGCATTAGGCAAACAGCAATTGACCTAATGCCTGAGTCATACAGCAACTTGAGGTGGGTGGCTATTTCGTTCTCATTTGGTCTTTTCAAAATTCTCACCGTTTCTGAAGATAGTCCCTTGACGAGGTTATTGCCTTCCGGCTTGGTGTGTTTCAATTGGGGATCTTCAACAAAGTCTTCCAAAGTGACTCTCTCGTCAATCTCGACAACTGTCTTGTACAACGTTTCAGGTTTGGCAATGGAGAGGTCAAATATCCGCGGTCTGGATTGATTTCCTATTTCAAGAATGTCTTTGAAGCCTTTTGTTGTGACCAAGGCACATGTTTCTCCCTTTCTTTCTAGTAGAGCATTTGTAGCCACCGTTGTCCCCAACCTTAGCGAGTCAATTCTGGAGGTATTCAGTGGTTGTCCCCTTGGAATTTTTTCACCTGTGAACTGTTCCAAAAGTCTTCTTATACCTTCCAAGTTTGAGTCTGGATAGTTCTGGGGGTCCACGGATAGGAGCTTGATGATGATATCGTCTTCTTGTTTTCCGGAGCCAGGGTTTCCCACACAGTCTGTAAAGGTTCCACCCCTGTCTATTGCAATGCTGATTCCGCCCATTATGATACTTTATCGAGGTGATTAGGGTGCACTATATTTATTGCTGGTGAGGGTGTTGCTAGAACGATTGAGGATGAGACGGTAGTCATGGATGAAAAGAAAAGGGGAAAACAAAGAAGAAGAGGGATGGGAGCTCTTTTAAGGGGTTTTCAAAAGCTACATCTCCGTCGATAAAAGCGCAGATAAGGGTAGGTTTGTATGCGGAGGTGCTTTGCCGCATACAAACATGCCCCAGAGTTAACCAGACGAGCACTGTAAAGTTGGCTAATGTGTTACGTAATCTGGTTTGGCATGGATTTCAACTTGAACCTCAACTTGACTGACCCCATTTCTGTCTGTGGCCAGACCAAGCCAGCTCGTATACCATCTTAGCCTCTATCTTGCTTGAAGCCGAACTAATCTTTAAGTTTCGATTCACAAAAATACGGAGGATCCTACTAGTTCACAAAAACCTCCACCCATCTCACAACAACACAACGACAACAATATGAACGACGATTTCTCTCAGTTGTTCATGCCCGGTTTGGCAATGCTTGCTGACAACCCTCAGCTGCTGGGCCGGCGGCGATCAAAGTCTTCAGGAAGCCAAGCAAGCCCTTCTGAAAACTCAGAGAGCTTCTTCTTTCCGCAGGAGTCACAGCAACAACAACAACAACAACACAATGAATATCAGCAGCAGTCTAACTATCGTCAACACCAGCAGAGTCAGTTACCTAGTTTTGTCGATGGAGTAAACCCAGATCAGCAAGACATGGACCCCTCCGGTGATGCTTTTGGAAAATCGACATCGCATTATTCTAATTTGGTTCCACTTGAAGCTTCTGCTAGATCATACCAGCAGCAGCAGCAACAATTCCTCCAAATCCAACAGTCGTATCAGCAGCAGCTTCAACATCAATATCAACAGCCTCAGTTCCAGCCTCCACCTCAATCGCAAGTTCAATCTGAACAACAACAACAACAGCAGCAGATGCCCCAAGGGGCTGCTTATCGTTCATATACATCTCAGCCTTCTCCTTATCCTAATATTTCAGAAAATGTTAACGGCAATGGTAACGGTAACAGTAACGGTAACGGCAATTATTTTGGAAGCTCTTCAAACCTCCTGCAGCAGTCAAATCCCAGTATTGCAGGCTATCCTTCGATGCAGAACGACCAGGTGAATAATTCACATCCATCCCCTTTCCCTTCGGTCTATCCTAACAACAGTGGATTTCAACAGAGCGCCCAAAGAGCACAAGCCTACCCAAGTGCACAGTATATTGATGGACAACCACATCAACAGCAGCAGACCCCTCAACCACCTTCTGCTGGGTCTGCTGCTTACTTTCAGCTGCAACCTCCAAACTACAGGTCAGCACTTTCCCCTCAAGATCCAGCTCAAAGAACTTCATATACCACTCCTATACCAAACTCTCCTTTCCAGTGGGCCAGGGTCCCAAGCCAATTCGGTATGTTTAACAGTCCTCAGCAGTTTTCTGTTCCATCGCCCCTTCTACAGACCACAGCAGTTATCAACGACACTGATACGGCCCAGAACAGTGTTAGCGATACCAACGATACCAGCAACAACAAGAACAACAATGCCAGTAGCAACAGCAACGATAACAACGACAGCAACGAAAGCAACGAAAGCAACGCTACTAATGGGCAACTCGCACTAGCAAAAAGTAAACCAACTGAGCGACTCTTGAAGAAACCAAAGCTGGAGGCTAGTCTGGGAGTCAGACTGGAGGTCCCATATGAGGAATCGCCATCAACCTCCGAACTGACAACTGATCTAACGATAGTTGAGAAGCCTGCTAAAACGAATTTTGGTGCTTCGTTGAGATTGCTTGATCTTACGTCGATCAAGAACGATCATAGCGGTGGTGACGACGAACCAGTTGCTTACAAGCTGTACAGTTTCGAGTGTAAGCCCGTTGAAGTCAAAATTGAGTCATCCTTGGAAGGGAAATTTTTCGTCAAGGAAAATTTTGTGGACTCAGATAACACAGTGCAAGATTTTCCGATCATTTGTTACAGAAGAAACTATAGCTCGTTGTCGATCGAGGCAGAGTTTACTAACGAACCCAAGTTCATGTCATTGGAATACAAAAATGATAGGGTTGACAAGTATGAAGTTGAAGAAATCTCGTTCAAGGTTGAGTCGATCTCAAACTTTTCGCATGAGCCGGTTGAACTGTTGGTGTTTGATAGCAAGTCTGCAGATCATGCCGATGACCCTAGCAATCTTACCATGAAGAGCTTGAAGTTGTCAGTGCCTCCATATTCTGAGAAGAGAACGGCATCGCTTAGGAAATTCCAATTCAAAAAGGCCACCCCTAATAACGGTAAATCTGCACCAAAGGATTATTACTTTATAGTGATTACCGTTGAAGCCAAATTCAAATCTGTACTCGCAACGGACAGGAAGAGTTATCCAATAATGAAACTCAAATCTCACGCAATTTCAGTGAGAGGACGTAACCCTTCCTTTTATGAGGGACGAGACGAGTTACAGATCATCAAGGATCTCAGCAAGTTCAAATTTGACATGGGATTGCCGCTCCACATTGAATCGCCAAACGGTCATAGCTCAAATGCACGAGACTTGGCTGATCATAAAGCTACTCTCGAGCCAGGATCTGTCGAAAGCAATGTCTCATCCTCGAAGAGTATCGAGCAGGCGGACGACACTACAACTACAGCTATAACAACTACCGCAGCAACCGTCGCTACAAAAAGTCCGTTGGGGTACCGGTCGAAAGCATCTGACAGCTCAGCTTCAGCCCCATCGATGTTCACCCCAGCAACTCCAGCAGCTCCCGCATCGATAGGGCCAACAAAGTCAACAACAACATCAGCTACTGCTGGTGCAGGTGCAGGTGCCACTGTACCGGATCATTCGGGAGACGTCAAGATTAGCTCGAGATCGGGAAGGTACTCATACTACTTCATGAAGCCAAGCTACTTTATTCCGCCTGTTCACGTTTACTACTTCCCACATGGTAGCAACGTGCATAAAGAGAATTACCCTGGTCTCGAAGCAAAGAGACGCATGACGGGCGGTGGTGGTGGTGACTCTTTTACTGGTGGTGTTGATGCTGAGGCTGGGTATGGTGTCACCTACAAGGATTTGTTAAAGCTTAGAAGGGACGAGTTAAGAAGTTTTGCAAATGATGAGATTTTAGAGTAGGGCCTGTGTTTGCCGATTTTGTATTATTACATCTATGACGTGTATCGGTTAATGAAATAAGATTATGAACATTTTATATGGTTGGATCTTTGGAGTTCCTCTTTGCTTATTTCTTTGTAAAGATTCTACAACAAATTCATAGATATTTGCTGTAAAATTAGAAGTGAAAAACTATAAAAAAAATGAAAAAACTCAAAAACATTTGGAAAATGTCCGTTTTTCCTTACTCAGTACATAATCTCTGAAGAATCTTTATTTAGACAGTGTATAGAGAGCCCTAGTAATCCTTAGATGCTAAAAAAGGATCAAAATACCCTAATTTTAACGTGATTACGTAAGCAATTATAGCGTTGATTAAAACAACATTAAGAATTTCAACAATGTAAAAGTCCAAGATAGTTTAGTGGTTAGAATTCTCGCTTGTCACGCGGGAGACCGGGGTTCAATTCCCCGTCTCGGAGTTACTTTTTGCTCCAGGTTTGGCCTGTTTGGCGCTTTATGATCAATTAATGTAGACTGATTAATAAGACAAAACGTTCATTCGGTGAATTAGCCAGTCGATACCGCTTCTCTATCCAACAGCGCTCTTCAGGTGGAGAGGCTTAGAAGCTGTTATTTTTTCTGGGGTACAGTTATCACGTGATTAATTGTGTTCGCATTTTATAGCGGTTTTGAATGAAAACTTCGGTCTTGAATAGATGACGGCCGCTTTCTGAGACCGTTTCTAGTTAACTTGCGCCTCTCGTTCTTCCACCTCTTTCATCGAATAACTGGATTGTTCTTTGTCTTATCAAACAGGAAGATCAACATGTAACCCATCATCGGATGACGCCACATAAGATTCAAAAAGTCACTGGAAAGACAAGCGTTGCTGCCGTGTCATGCGTTCGCTGCCGGTCGAAAAAGATCAAGTGTAACAGACTTTTGCCAGCTTGTTCCACCTGTGTAAAGAAAAGCACAGGTTGCAACTATCCGAGTCATTTCAGAAATATACCTATCAACATTGAGAAAAAAGTTACGGAGAGTCAGAGCTCGAAGGTAGCTGAAGTTGAACACATCCCTCCCAGTTACCAAGAGAGGCCCCAGTTTCCATCCTCAACGGTTAGATTCTACGGATTGAACTCTGTGAACGCCGTCCTAAAGGAGGCAAAACAGGGGCATTACACAAACCGTGATTCTCAAATCAACCAAAAGATACAACTAAAAGTCCATACTCATAGCTTGTATCAGGAATTGATAGTTGATAACAGGCAAAGGACGATCGACATATTGACAAACTTCAACGACAGCCCTCTGTCTGGCATATACAAAACCTTTGTTGATATAGGAAGCGTTATTGAAGGATTGAAGATGAAGACTGTGCAAGTTAGTCCTGATAATGAGATACGACGCAAGGTACCGTTAGAAACAGTGATGCTGACATATGGCATGCTTTTGATCTCATATCGTTGTCAGCATTTTATGGTTGCCGGTTGTCCAAACCTTGAAAGTCACAACCTGGTCAAGGATATAGAGGCCAAACTTTCAGTCATCATTGTTCAAATGCCTGATAGTGTTTGCAAAATTCAAATGTGTTTACTTCTAGTTGATCATTACTATTACCGTGGAATTATTGAAGACTCATGGAGGAATCTATTCTTGGCTGTGAGCATATCGTACACATTGGGCCTTCACAAGGATGAAAAGCATAAGGGAGTTTGGCACTCACTGGTTTTGTACGATAGCATTATCTGTTCAACCCTTGGTAGACCTTCATCAATCTCCCATTCATTTTTCGACCCATGCGAAACTAATGACGAGCTCGTGCTCACTGCCAGTCTATTGAGGGATGCGAACGCAGAGATGCAAGGATTTAAGGGTGAAAATCACGACTATGATCCCATAATCAAGCTAGATGAAAGGTTCTCTCATGTAATCAAGAGACTCATGGAGGCACATAGTCTACTTGAAGGACGACAAGATACCGAAATGCAAAAAGAGATATTGCGGAATTATCGTCTCTGCTTGTTGGGAAACCACATGAAACTTCACTATCCATTCCTAGGGTTCAGCCAGTATTCAAATTATAGAATACGACAGATATTTAAGGAATTCTTTGGGGAGTATCTCAGTATTCTTGAGTTGCAAAAAAGGTCCGAGCTGATCTACTTCAAAGCGAAAAGTGTTATTGCGTATTGTTTCTGTTTCCAAGCAATGCTACTATTCTTGGCCTGTCTATTCACACACCCAGAAGGTGCTCTACAGGACGCAGAAACGCTTGACTTATTTATGAAGATTTATGATGTTCTAACTAGCAACTTGTCCGCTGACAATTTACACGATGAACTTCTACTAGGCATCATCAAGGCTGCCAGAGAGGTTATTGATAAAACCAAGAAAGATCAAACCCCAAGGGAGTTGGAAGAACCCGCCGAATTTACAACAGAAAGCATGGTGGGTATGGATCCACTCTTCAGCACTGATGATTTTGATGATCCCTTCTTTTTCCAATCTTTGGATAAACTTCCATTCTCGAATTCAGCCTGAATACATCGATCAACAAGCTACCAGCGCTTTATTGGTTTGAAATAGATGTTCGCACGATTGTTATTTTTTTTGTAACCTTGTCTCGCACTTCGGCATTCGCACTTCCGCACCTGATGATTTTGATTATCCCTTTTTTTCCAATTTTTGGGTAAATCTCCATTCTCTAATAGTCAGAATAAATTGATCAACAACATACCAACGCTTTTCTGGTTTGAAATGGCGCACCATTGTCACTTTTTTGTACTCAACTTTCGGCATTCGACATTCGGCATTCGCACTTCGCACTTTAGTATACTATAAACAATTACCATTATAGGTTTAATTGTATCTTTATATCATTGAATAGGTTTTCATCGTTTCTCCCGTACGATTAGTCAATGGATTCATTTATTGGACAGCGAAGAAACAACCAAAGTGCCTTTTTCCTATCCTCCTATGAGATATCGAAATCGCCAAAGAGTATAAGAACCCTTCAAAAAGAGGACGGTTTACTCTTCTTTTTGGAACCTTCCTCTTTTTAAACGGAAAATTCTTTTATGTTTGCTTAACCTAGGAGCAGCACAGTACAATGACAAAAACATCCAAAAACTCAAACTTTCTATCAAGATTCAAGGTTCAGAAAAATTTCAGATTCAAAAGAGAACTTGTTTTCCTCCATGTAGTTCTAGGCAGTTGCTTTGACATCCTCAACGTTACAGCAACTCTCTCTGCAACGGTTGGAATCCAAAATTACTTTGATATCACCTCAACACAGGCATCGTGGGTCCTCACTTCCTACGCAGTAACATTTGCAGGATTTATAGCCATACTAGGTAGAGTGGCTGATATCATAGGCAACGACAAAATTTTTTCAATAAGTACACTCACATTCAGTCTTTTCAGTCTTCTCTGTGCCATGGATGTTCCATATAGTGCTTTGCTTGCATTCAGGGCCTTCAAGGGATAAGTGCTGCTGGTGTCGTTCCGTCCAGCTATGCCATTGCTAGTCATACTTATCCCAATTCGGATAGGGCGTTCAGTGTGTTGGCTTTGTGCTTTAGTGCAATGTTTGGAGTTGGATTTATTCTTGGTGGTGTTTTTGAGTTGACTAGCTTAGGCTATAAGGCTAGCTTCTATCTTTCCTTTGGGGTGATGTTGATCACTGGAGTTTCATCATTGTCTTTCATCAGCCTACCTCATCATGACAATACAGGCGATGAAGGCGAAAGCTTGGAAGATTTGGACTACTTTGGGTGCTTCCTATTTTTGACAGGTGGGATTTTGATAGTTGTTGGATTGGCAGAAGGTGGAGATAATTGGCATAAACCTACGGCATACTTGACGTTCTCTTTTGGATTGATTTTGATGATTGTGTTCTTTGTCTGGAACTTTTTTTATGAAATTGTTAGAGATCTGTTTGCAGGCTGGGAATACCTATCCAAGATTAGGTTACTCTTACCTCACGAGGTATTCCTAATTGGCAACTTTGTTCCGTTGCTTTTCACCAGTTTTCTAAACTACTGCGGGTTGTTTTCCACATTCATGATTGTCAATCAGTACTCACAGCTTATCGATGGTGATTCCCCTTTGATAGCATCAGTCAAATTGTTACCAGTAGTGATCTCGTGCCTTGCTGTTGGACTTAGCCAGGTGTTGAAACCAGGGCTGCTCCCAAACCTTTTTGAGTTTTGGTTTCTTCCTGCAAGTGATTTCCGGTATACTTTTAAGATCCCAAATATTCAAAGCCCAGGGAGATGATTTCTTTTGGAAAGTTTTCGTTCCTGCTTCCGCCTTGATGGCAACGGGCAGTTCGATATACTTTCCTGTGTCATTGGCGTTGTTGATTGGGGCTTCCCCAGCTGAATATAAGGGTTTGGTTTCAGGCAGTGCACAAACATTTAGTCAGTTTGCTACCGCATTGACTTTTTCACTGATAACATCGCTACTTGGAGAGATGCCAGAATTCACCAACTTGGAGACGAGTCATTCGACTGAAAACATCGAAAAGTTTGCCAATTGTGCCAACTTCATGCTGGCGTGTAGTTCTGTTGGGTTTGTTGCCAATCTGTACGTGTCTACAAGGATGTACTATGCAGAGAGGTCCCAGAAGACTGATACCAGGGAAAAGACTGCATAGCCGTTGATGATTCGAGGGCGAAACTGCTACTTTGGTATCAATCAATATGGAAATCCGATTGAATGAGCAATGTTGATCGATTTGAATCGACACAGGGCAAAGTCAGCCATTTTATAGTAGCACTTTTATTATATTCATATTTCATATTTCATAGTACAGAAGAGTGATATGTATTCAACCATTATCAAGACTCAAAACCTTTGTTCAATTCACTCAGTACATCCATCCCTCCACCAAACCTTCCACCTTTTCTAGTGTTTCTCTGCAATCCGCCAGTGTTTGAGCCGTTGTTACCCACCGGAGTGGTGGACCAACCAGCTGTTGACTCAACCGATGATTTATGAAGTGCCCTCGGCCCCAACTGAGACTCCAGCTGTTTGAATCTTGTCGAAAGTTCAGACTGGACCTTTTGACTATCAAAGTTGTTGATTGGCCTATATGACTGCTGTTGTTGCTGTTGTTGCTGCTGTTGCTGTTGTTGTTGGGTCTGAGACTGTTTTCTATTTGACGACCCTTGTTGTGATGCGTTATTGTACGAATGCGTGAAATGCTGCTGATGGCTGTTCTGCGATGCCGATGGTTTGATTGTGGATGTTGAAGAAGAGGAAGAGGAAGAAGAGGAAGAAGCTGGTTTGAAGGGCAACCTAGGAGGTTGTTGTGGAGAGGGTGCTGACGGGCCTGCTGGTACTGATGCAGCTGATGCCTTCACTGTTGCTGCCCAAGGCTGTTTGGATTTTCGAGGAACTTGCGATGTCATACCGATAGGTATTGATGGTTACTGTGCGTTTTCCAGACGGAGCAGGTAAGATAGAAGGCTACGTGTATAGGCATTTGAGTAGATTCTTTTGAGGTTGGTTGTTGATCAATAGTCTGTTGATTGAGCACTTACTCCCGTGGTTGCATTCGATGGAATATGCCAATATGAGATAACGGTTCAACAACAAAATAGCACAGCCTCATTTCAGCAAAACCAGCAAACAGCCAACAAGAACACGGCTGTGCAAAGCAAGACTCAACCCACCGCAACCGCTGCAATTATAGGGCCTTTCTGATAGCTTTGCTTCTATAAATAACCCATGGGGATCTCTTTGTTTGATGTGATGTTCCACACAACAAGCCCGCTTTCTTCTGTACCCTGTACCATCACATTGTTCCATCTTCCAATTGCGATAACCCGTTATTGCTGCTGAGCCAATAATAGAAATATCTTGACACTCCACTTCGAATCTCCGTCTTCTTCTTCACCCACACGTCTATATCCGGTCTCTATTCAAATCCATCAGTCTGCAGATTGAAGAACAAAGGAGCCTCCTTAAACATCATTACAAACGGAGGTAGTACACAGGTGCTCATTGTTTCCACCACCCACCCATCGTTCCATCGCAGGCAAGTCAGACACTGGTTGTAGACTACATTTACAATCAATCAATCACTCAGCCCAGTTGTTGAATCACACTCTCTGACACACACCGCCTCGTCATCTTCATCACCGCTAGGACGATCTATAAGAGCTGTTTCCCGCTGTTTCATTCTCCCAATTCAACATCATTAGAAGTAACCATTGTACTCCGGGATTTCTATCAATCTGCTCTCCAGGACTCATCATCGCTCCTTTGACAAAAAACAGTTGAGATCACATTCCTCCATTTCGTTCCTTACTTATCCAGTCGATAGGATAGATCAATCGATCAATCCATCATTCATTCAACCGATCAACCGGATCATTCACCCAGCCCTTCAATCCAACATTCGACCAATAAATCAAAGCACAGTTCACCATGGGAAGAAGAAAAATTGAAATCCAGCCCATTGATGATGAGAGAAACAGAACAGTCACTTTTGTCAAGAGGAAAGCAGGTTTGTTCAAGAAGGCCCACGAGCTATCTATTCTCTGCAAAGTTGACGTTGCGGTCATAATCATTGGCCACAATCGCAAGATTTACGAGTACTCTTCAGATGCTCCCAGTGATATTATAGACAAGTTTCAAACTTGTAAGACACCACAGGAAGTTAAGAAACCTTCCGACTACGGCAACTACAAACTGATATCGAGAATCTCTCCCGTGAAAGGTATGAAGCTTGACTCAAGAAACACATCTCATATGTCAAACCATTCAAAGGACGCAGATGGTCAAAATTCAGCATCGGACGAAGACTCGGAAGTCTCTGAGGATGATGGTGAATCAGACCAAGCTGGAGGAAGCACAACATCCACTCCCGCAGTAAAGATTGAGTACGAGACCCCTTATAAAAAGAGGAAGAGAGGTGAGACAACAATTCCGAGCTCAGGTCAGCCACCATCGATGCCTTCCTTCAGACAGGCACTTCCACCTTCGGTCTCTTTCTCTCATTCTCGTCAGAACTCTTCTCCTTCTTCCTTGAGTCATGCTTCTAATTCTCTCCAAAACGCCGGAGACAACAACAGCCTTGCTCCTCCTTCGATCGCAAAATCATCGAAACGCCCAACTTTGAGCTTGAAAATACCCACTCATGACAAGTCTTCTTCGGACTCAGCAATGACTGTCACAGCTATAGACTCTTCCGCAATGAGTGATCAAACGACGAATAATAACAATAACACTAACGGCAATAGCAACAGCAACAACGGGCCTGGCAACGACAACAGCGATGACAATGGCCCAACACGAGACACAGGACTCAATACGGCATTATCCTCAAACAATGGAGGAGGCAATCCAAACGTTTCATCCAATTCTCTGTCCACCGGGTTTTCAAGAGAGCGCAAATTGATGATCCCGCCTAGCTCTGCAACTGGATCCTATCTACCTGGATTGAACATTGTCACTCAGCATGCTGATATCAGCTTATCTGACCAGGCCATGGCTTCCAATAAGTCAACCCCAGTCTCTGCAACTTTGCCTCATGGTTTGTTCTCTTCGTTACCTCAAATGTCGCCTACTCAGATACTACCGACACCTGTGTTTCCGCTTCCGCAACAACAACTACAATTCCAGATGCTACAGCAGCACCAGCAGCAGATGCTACACCAACAGCAACAACAGCAACAACAACAACAGCAACAACAGCAACAACATCAACAACAACAACACCAGCAGCAGCAACATCAGCAACACCAGCAGCAACAACAACAGAATCAACATCAACATCAACATCAACATCAGCAACAGAACCAACAACAGCAGCAGTATCAGCAACAACAACAACAACAACAAATGCAGAGTCAGAATCCCCCAGTTTTACAGCATACGTTCAGTCAACAACAACGAGGATCTCAAATACAGAATCCGTTCGTTTATAAGTATCCTCCAAGATCCGTGGGTACTCAACAACCTCTCCAAATTGCGACAAATCTACAGCATCAGATCCAGCAACAACAACAACAGTCAGGTCAGCAGCTGAACTCTGCACAATCAGCAACCGCGCTCCAACCTCAACTCCAGTCTGCGCTGTTCCCAGTGTACCAGTATCAGTCAAATGGGGGAGAGACGCCTGTC
This sequence comes from Ogataea rishiriensis, assembly GCA_030569615.1. Taxonomy (NCBI): domain Eukaryota; kingdom Fungi; phylum Ascomycota; class Pichiomycetes; order Pichiales; family Pichiaceae; genus Ogataea; species Ogataea rishiriensis. The sequence goes on along the minus strand of JAJMLH010000008.1, from coordinate 372,208 downwards.
TTGCCATCTGGCCTTCCTTCAAAGTATGGCGATCCGTTCCCCTCACCCAACGTGTACTTCACCCAAGAATGGGCCATACCGATGGGTTCTGGAACCACGCCTCTTCCATCATCATCTGCTCACCTGCTTCCGTTGACAAATGCCAACAGCAATGCAAGTGGCTACACTAAAGGTACATCGTCTACCGCTGCTACTGCTACCATGGCCAACAACGGTCTACCATCAACGCTTCAGATGTCACAGAACTCCTTTGGTATGACCGGTCAACCACCGCAATTATCCGTCACTGGCATCGCTCAAATTGGAGCTCCAACAACTCTACCCGTTCGAACTACATCCGCATCCGGTTTGAGTGGCACCGGGACCAACGCCAAGCCATTGAGTTTGGCTGGGCAAAAACGGTCAACGGGGACTTCCTCTCCAGGAACAGGTGTCAGACCCACGCTTACCCCAATAGCTGGCTCTTCAGGGGAATCAACAACAACATCAACTGCAACAACGACGGTATCTGCCACACCGTTGAACGGTATTAGTATGAACGCGAGTACGAACAAGAATGTGAACATCAGTACCGGTACTAATGCAAAGATACGCCCACAACCACTCTCATCGATCACCCCATCATCGAAGGTAGGAACCGTGGTAGGAGGAGTTGCTACAAATGCGCCAACATCGTCATCATCATCAGCATCAACATCTAATTCGATCATAAGTGCCGATGTTGGATCAGGTGCGAACGTGGAAGCTGGCGGGAATCTCAGTAGTCCTTTGCATTTGATAGGGTCTGCTATTTACAGTCAGGCTGCACAGGCTGCCCAGCGGGACAATCCACCAAAGTAGGTTTTGGACAAGGATTGTAACTTAGTGAAGAAAGAAGGTTTCTTATTGTATTTGAGTCTTTTTGTATTTTTACTTTCGTTCTGTGTGTATATGTGTACATGCTAGAGGAGCTTGGCCTCTGTTTTTCTAATAACCAACCTGGTAAAGCCACCACAACTATTACCTTCACGTCGCAGTGTGATAGCCACGCTTTCTTTCTAATTATAGTCCGGGTGTAAGTAGCATTGAGTAGAGAACAAACAAACAGTAATAGTCTGTATTTTGAGGCCGAGGTTGCGTCTGAAAGGGTCCTTCCATCCTGTATTGATCTCTTATCCCATCTTATCGGGCAGCGTAGCACAGCCTTGGTAAAGGGGAGATAAGATAGTGGATGTTGTCAGGAAATCCTAAAATCAATCACGTGATTACCAACAGGGTTAGAGGGTTTTTCAGACGCAGCAGATGCCCGTCCTACCGCACGCACGCACGCACGCACACAAAACATAACTTTTCACTTTCCACCTCTCCAATAGCGTCTGCCATTATACGTGCACTGCTCACTAGCATTATCACTGCTCGCCACAGCCATAACGGCACGCTCTGCAATGCTCTGCCAAATGCCCTCCAATGCTCCCCCCGGTGGCTGCTCTTCACCGGGCATAAAACTTTTCTACTCCCCGGTGGCTCTCCTCACCTCACCTCACCTCCCCAAATTCCAACTTTTCACCACGCTCTGGTTTACCACTAACACTAACCTCCACCATTCCCTATCCTCATTTACTCTGCTCTGGTAGTCACCATCTCCAATCGTCAGAATATCAAGGACAGCTTTGGATATATCACCATACAAGTCAAACTTCACAACTTTAAATTACTTTGGTTTAATCTTGATATACCATAGTTAAATAGACTGGAACATTTTACACATAAGTAACCAACCATGAAGGTATGTTGCACATATTTCAAACCACCTATTCAGATGTCAGAAGAGAACCAGCCAACAACAGCAACAGCAAGAGCTATATCAACAGCAATTTGAAACCGTCAAGTACAAGGATCGCATTATGTTATCAGATTAGCAAACATATGCTATTACAGAAAACAACACTGTCAAAGAGAGACAACGTTCGAATAGAGATTCTTGCACTAAAGAATGGATCAAGAAGATTATTATATACATTGAGAAGACCAGTATTGAAAAGCCGATAGATGCAACATCAAACAACGTTAATTCACTAAGGGAGTAGGTACATCCGTCTACTAGATTAAATTACAACAGCATTATTCAACCTTGTGTTTGGATACAAGATGGGTTCATTCTGAAGAAGATTCATAATACTTCAAATGAACGTTTTTCAATAGAGGCATAGTAAAACAGGCACCAAACGCTACCATAAGACATCACCCGACATCCCATGTTATATCGTTAGATAATAATGGAGTTCATTTACAGAATCCGCAGACAATCGACATAGCATCATCTGTTGACTCTCAATATATACAGAGTATCATTGTTGAATCACATAGCATGGGTGACTCACGTCTGGATTATTATAGCACACATCCACAGCAGCAGCCATCATCAATTACTTGCTCATTGCTACAATCTTCTGATTTTCCTTCCCAACAATACCACTATGTCCTATGTATACTAACATTTTTTTTGTATTTTCATTTCCGCAGTTAAACATCGCTTACCCAGCCAACGGTACTCAAAAGAGTATCGAAATTGATGATGAACACAAGTTGAGAGTCTTCTTTGAAAAGAGAATGGGCCAAGAAGTTGAAGGTGATTCCGTTGGTGACGAATTCAAGGGTTACGTTTTCAAGATTACCGGTGGTAACGACAAGCAAGGTTTCCCAATGAAGCAAGGTGTCATGATCCCAAACAGAGTCAAGTTGTTATTGGCCAAGGGTACCTCATGTTACAGAACCAGAAGAGTTGGTGAAAGAAAGAGAAAGTCTGTTAGAGGTTGTATCGTTGGTAACGATCTAGCTGTTCTATCCTTGGTTGTTGTCAAGCAAGGTGAACAAGAGATCGAAGGTGTTACCAACGCTCAAGTTCCAAAGAGACTAGGTCCAAAGAGAGCTAACAACATCAGAAAGTTCTTTGGTCTAACAAAGGAGGATGACGTTAGACAGTACGTTGTCAGAAGAGAAGTCGTCAAGGGTGACAAGACATACACCAAGGCTCCAAAGATCCAAAGATTGGTCACTCCTCAAAGACTACAAAGAAAGAGAGCTTTGAAGGCTAACAAGATCAGAAACGCTCAAGCCCAAAGAGATGCTGCTGCCGAATACGCTCAATTGTTGGCTCAACGTTTGCACGAACGTAAGGCTGAAAAGGCTGAGATCAGAAAGAGAAGAGCTTCTTCATTGAAGGCTTAAAGATGTTTCTAGATCAATATCCATCATCTAGATTCATTCTATGTTTCACATCTTTGTTCTTTCCGTTTTTCAAGTGTCTTTTTTTGTTTTTGTTGTCGACGTTGGTTTGTGTTGCAAGAGATAAAATAAAGTAAGAAGATTGTGCAAAAGAAATCAAAAAAACTAACGAATTTGCCAGTATTATATTTAATATATAGATCTTAAATTCTGTTTTTAATTTTATTATTTTTTTGAAGTATTATATATACATTGCAAAGATTAAAATGCTTGTAGAGATACCTATATGTTGCTACCGAGAAGCACCAATTCTATTCTCTCTTTCTAGTGCCTCCCTCCGTTTTGTTTCAGCCAGAGCTGGATCAACCATCTTTTCAGCATTCCTCTGGGTAGCCTTGACACTATTGGTGTCACCGTTCCAAATGACAGTCTTTTGTCTCTTGCTATTCTGCTCATCATCGTTCAAACCGTCACTCTCAGTCATCGCCAATCTCTTGATGTTGGCATATATATCAACATGATCGTTCAGGCTTGATCCATACTTCATCTTACTCTCATACCTTGCCTTTTCATCCTTGTACCTTGGATCATGCAATAGAATGGCAATGTGCTTTTCGAACTTCGATTCTGGGATCATCTGGTTTGTGATTGGACATCTCAATAGTTTCTCGTTTGTGTTTTGCTGTTGCTGTTGTGACCTTTGTAGTTCACCATCGCGAGGTCTCTTGCTCTTCAGACGAGATTCACCTGCTGCCTTCACCTTCATACCTTTCGGCACGAGCAACTTTGTCCTCACCGTTGGTGTATCATTATTACCATCATTTTCAGCGTCATCGTTGTTGTCGTATGTAGGAATTGCAGTATCGTCTTCATCGTCATTCGCATAAACGTTACTCTCAATCTCGGGTTCGTAATCCGGAGGAGCCTCCTCGAGTAAACCAGCACCAGTATTCTTTTGAACAAGAGATCTGTATTCTAGATCTGCAATGTTTAAAGGCGCTGGTAGTTCGGCAACTTCGTCCAAGTCTGTGAATGTTATTGTTTCAACTACGACAAAGTCTAACCAATCGATCGAGGCAAAATCTAACCTTTCCTGTTCTTGCTTGCTCAATTGAAGAGACTTTTCATTCCGTTGTAGCACCGTGTATTCTGCCCTGTTGAAAGCAGAGTCTAGTATGTCCGTGACTGTTCTTTTTGTAAGAGTAGATACTATACTTTCACGTTGGTTGAGAATTGTCCTGTAAGCATCCAAATAGGTTGTGAATACTTTGTACATTGAATGTTTGGGTTGTAAGAATTGAAACTGTGCAGCTATACTTTTATCCTTGTTCATGGATGTGTATTTTTCAAGATTTTTCAAGTAGCTATCTCCGTTGACCGAAACCAACTGGGCACACATTTTGATCATTGCTAGATCCAACGGCGAAACCTTTTGAGGACTGTCTTGCAAGTATTTGAACGGTTGGGGCTGGGGAACCTCATCACTTTCAGATTTCGTACCGTCTAATCCCGATATCAATGCAGGGGAAGTGGTACCAGCGGATGCTCTATTACTAGTACCGGTAGCAGGTAGAGTACCTTCTTTTATCTGCGACAAGTACCAACTGTAGTAACCATGATATGGGTCATCATCATTGAGAAACTGAAATTTGTTGTTGGTGGCTTCCTTCAACTTGATTCGTTTTTCAAATGCAACTCCATTTCTTGACACGTATCCAGCGGTCTTTTCAATCATGGATCTCACTTCGGTTGGGGGCAGGGTGATACCTGCTGGTATGGTTGTTGTTGACATCTTGGACTGAAGGGGTGGGGCGTTGCGTTGCGTTTCGTAGAATTGATGTGTTCTCCTCAAGACACACTGTTGACTCCAGTAGAATACAAACCTGAAGCGTCTTTGACTCAGAAGTCCAATAATATTTTCTGATTGATCCTTAAAACACCCTAAGGAACTGAAGTTGACTAGCAGTGGTGGTAGGAATCAAACCATCTTCATCCCTAAACCGTTTTCTTATTTCTTTAATTGAGACTGAAAATATCCAAGTCACATGATAGGTATACACGTGATTGATTTTTAAAAGAAATCAAATCTGCCTTCGAGCCGCCGAGCCGCACACCAGATATAAACAACACACATCCAAAAGCTGCAGCTCAAACGTGTCTCACTGGGGAACTTTATCGGATCTATCCATCCAGCTAGGTTTTAATGGTAAGAGTGTTTGATTGGAAGCTAAACAAACACCATTCTACTCTGATCAAATCGATCAGCATCATCACTACTCATCATTGCACTCCAGATACACATCAGTTGGATCAGGCATTGTCGAACTAGCTATACACTTATCGAACAATGATGAGAGTTTTACTATCAACAGCTAGAGGAGAGAGCAAACTAACCGGTAAGTCTCAAGCTACCACAACCATTACAACCAACAGGAGGAGCAACAAGGTTAAATTGTTGTGCAGCATCGTAATTACTAACATGACCCACCACTATCAAAACAAGAAATTAATTTTCCAACGACCTATTCGTGGAGGAAAAAGCTGAAACCAAAACCCCCAACTCCATCCCAACTGGTGACATCGCTTCCAAAAGCAATTGTCGAAACAATCACCCACATCAAACATAATGGTGATAACTTTCTAGCTATCTCTAGACAATCAGGATTGATTGATATATATTATGCAGAAGAAACAATTCCACTGCTGACGATATATGAAAATGTCAGGTTAGCAACTGACTTCATTGTCACAGTCAATTACGTTGCTGGCTACCTGATAAGTTGCAGCAACCGAGGACTGGTTGTTATTTACAATTTTGAAAGACTCATCTATATCGGCTCTGGATCATCCCCACCTTCTTCTCCATTGTCAAAAGCCAAATCCCACACGCATGGTCAACAACCGCAACAACAATCACAGAACAGCGATGGGTTTTTCGTGATGATCAATGAACCGATCGAGTTCTGTCACAACTTTCCAAACAATCCATTCAAGTTCATAACGGGAGGTTACAACAACAACTTGGAGATATACGACGTGACAAAGGATCACAGAGAGTTTGAACTGCAGCACGTCAAACTGTCTCTCAATTCCAATTCTTTGAAGATTTGCAAGACGATAATAACAATGAAACCAATGTTCAAAGCAAGTAATTACCACACCAAATCTTCCTATGGTGGTGACAAGTTTACCTGGTTGAAAGACGCAATAATAATTCCAGGTGGAGGAACAAACCCATCATTGTCAACGCCCACATCCCTTCTTATATCTCGATCGAATAGTAACGCGTCTTCCTCCTCTACATCTTCTTCATCCTCCTCCTCTTCATCTTCGTCGTCATCTCAACATCATGACTTCCACCATGGTCACCACCTCCTGTATCAGCACCTTCACTCACACCAGCATATTAACCAACACCACCAGGAAGACATCGATAACAAAGACTATACTATAGCAACGATAACAAAATTCGGAAAACTGATAATTTACAAACCATCAATAACGAAAGTGCCTGTCCTGCTTTTCCAGCTCTCCAACCATCCAATCTCAAAAATCTTCTCATATCCAAACTTGAAAAACCATCTGATCTTTATGGACTCGTTCAATCTAATTGGAATAATGGATTTACATAGGGAGAAAGTTCTGGCAAAGTTCCAAATGTCCCTAATTGGTTCAATCTCAAGCTTTGACGTTGTTCCGATTGATATGAGAGCACAGGCACGTGCAGCAAAACGAACAGCACACATAACAGCACATTCAACATTGTCACCACCGAGTAAGACTGGTGGCAGCCCTGCCGCAATCACCAGATGTTTGATATTTGTTGGTTCAATAGATAAACTGTTGAGGATATACTTGTTGAGCCATGGTTGTGGGTTTGGTGAAAATGGATTCAGTTTGAGGTTGATCGGTGTAAGAGAACTAGGCTCCATTATTCCATGCTTGAAGTTTGTCGACTATTATGACGAGTTGAGCCATTTCGACTTTGGGAGCTATGCCGAGCAATAAAGCAATGACTAACTTGTTAGAGACACATGAAAAGTGTGAACTAAGATACTTTATTTTGGTCTGGCGTCAGATGTATATAATGATTCATAAAGTAAATGTGAAATGATAATGAAACAGTTATGAAAGACAAACTAAAAGAGAAAAAAAAGAAAAGTAATTAATGTTTAGACAGATCATTCTGGATCAGCTAAAAAACACAAAACAAAACGGTGGTAACAACAAAAATTTCAGTAAAGCAACAAAGTTCAACACCGATGCAATAGTATAAGTAAAATGACAAATGATTGCCTAGGTCTGTCCCATGACGTCAACATAACCTCTACGTGGACCTCTCTTTGACTTTCTGGCACTGGACATGGTCAACAAATCATCAATGTTATCTGTCTTCCTAGCAGGAGCTAGCAAGCTACCACCAGAGGCAGAACCCACACGAGGAGGACCGTTAGCTGGAGGGCCACCACCACCTCTAGGTGGCATACTAGGCAATAGAGACGAAGGCACAGGACTTGGTGAAGCACTGCTTGGTAGTCTCTTCTTCATTGGTGGAGGGGGAGCAACGGCAGCGGCTTGTTCTTCAGCTGGAGCATTTTTGTTAATCCATCTCTTGAGTGTCTCATCATAGTAGAAAGCATTCTCTTCACCAAGCTTTGCTTTGATTGGTTTTGGACCATCGTCAGCGTTCTTCTTTCCCAACCAACCAAACCATGAACCATGCTCACTCTTCTGCTGCTGCTCTTCCTTTTTCTTAGCTTCTTCTTCTGCAGCCTCTCTCTTCTTACGTCTTGCCTCGGCTGCCTTCCTTTCTGCCTCCTCGGCTTTGATTCTCTTCTTCCTTTCAGCTTCTGTTTCTTTATTGGCGTCTTCCTCTTCATCATCCTCATCATCAACAACATCATCGTAGTATTCGTCGTCGTTATTCTGAGCAACAAATCTTTTCAGATCATTGGTGACCGTGACAGGACTTCTGGAACCACGCATTGAAGTTGGAGAGGATGCATGAATAGGAGCAGACGGAGGATTGAACATAGTTCTTAAATGGTTCGCAGGAGCAAGGGATGCAGAAGGATTGAATATATTACCGCTTGGAGGTGGCAGTGGTTCGTCGTCCCTGGCGTCAAAGCTAGAATCTTCATTGATCGATTCTTCTGGGTCTTCTGTCAAAACATTGCCTGTAGTTTCAAAGTCTTCGCTACGGCTGTCACCTTGTGTCATGGCCGTAGAATCCATCTCTGGAACAGGCTGATAACCTCCAAAGCTGTAGAAGTCGTATTCACCCATGTTTGCAGGCATTTTGTCATCCGTCTGAACACCTGGTTCGTTGAGCGAAGCTTCCTTTGCAACGCTTGTAGCCTCTGCTGCAATCGATGGCAAAGGAGCATATGGATTGCTAACCACTGGAGAGTACGCGCTTCTTCCATTCGATGGAGCATACCTGTTTATGGCTGGCATTGACTTCTTTTTGGAGACAACAGCTGCATATGGATTCACTGGTGGGCCACTTGGAGCAGAAACATTTCTTGTGGCATATGGATTTGAGGATGGAGCTGACTTGGCGTATGGAGTAATGAGTGGACTAGGTGGAGATGACACTCCTGGAGCAATTGGACCAATTGCTTCAGGTTCTGGCAAATCCCCGAATTTCAATGAGTGCTCTTTTAATTTTGGTGAAGAGACAGATTGTTCATGGGAATGACTACCAGATTCGTCTGATTCAGTTTCTGAAACCTGCACAGAAACAGATCCTGATGAAGATTCGTGATGAGCAATCATGGTGGAAGAGGCAACCATGGATGTGTGAACTGGAGTGCTGAGTCTTGAATTCTCAATAGTTGTATGTCCATCTCTGGCACCATTGGCCACAGCTGGCACATCATCGTCCAACCTCTCTTGCTCCAACACAACATCTTCGTAGGGGTTGGAATGTGCCTCGCGTGGAGCCTCCTCTTCATTGTAACTATCTTCACTCCTCAGTGTTGGCGAAACTTGAATCTGTGGGAAATCATTGAACGCTTTGTAGGCAGTCGGTTGCTTAACGTTTGCATCCGTCTTGATAGAAGAGATTGATGGAGCATAATTTATCGTAGTAACATTGGAGTTGTCCAACTTTTCCATCAAAGTTCCTGATGACGCAGTAACAGGTCTAGGGGTCGCATTCTGCGATGGACCATACCTGGAAGGTTTCTTTGGAGGGGCCGATGGATTGAACATTGTAAGGGCATCGATATGTGGTTGCTGCATACCGTTGGCAACATAAGCGGTAGTATCCTGCTGTGAATAAGACTCTTGTTGATGACCAGCAGCACCTGTGAACAACAAAGAATCAGCACCAGATTGCTCAGAGGAATACGCTGCAGGGACTGATGCTGGCATCATTCTGGAACTATCAAGTTGAGGGGAATAGTGAGGTGTAGGAGGCTTCGACGAAGTCATATGCAAATGTTGTGGCTGAGGAGGGGAGTAAACCTGAGCAAGGGATGAATCAACTGAGGGCACTTGACTCGGAGCAGGTGGGTGGGATATTCCAGTATGAGTATTATTTCTGATCATAACTGGTTTCTGGAGTGGTGGTTGCTGTTGCTGTTGCTGGAACTGTGAGTTGTTGTGCTGCTCCAAATTAGACTGATATGGATTGTACAGATTGACGGACGACTTGCCCAAATTTGGAGACGTTTGAGCAGAGAAAGATGCTCTTGATAAACCTGGCGACGACTGAGTTGACTGGAGCTGGACGTTGTTTAACAATGGAGACTTTTCACCTCCCAACTTGCCATGCTGCTGCATCTGGTTCAATATAACTGGCGCAGCATATGGGTTCCTCTTTTGTTGCTGTTGGGACAATGGCTTGTTCTGCGAATATGAGGAGTACAGATTAGCAGACGATCCACCTCCTGTCAGAGTTGAGTTTGACGAAGTTGTTGGAGCAGACTGCGAATGTGCAGAAGTTGTATGTCCATAAGGAGAGCTGATACTAGATGCACCCATAGGCTGTTGTTGTTGTTGTTGTTGTTGTTGTTGTTGTTGATGCTGCTGATAATCTGGCATGATTGGCTGTGACCGAGGATAACCCGAACTTAGGTCTAATTGTGATTGATTTCTTGATGGAGCAGGGCTAAATTTGGCAAACAACCCTTCAGACTTTGGTTTGCTGTCAACCAATGCTTCACCAGCGACAAACTTGTTGAACGACTTGTCTAATTGTCCCCAAACTTTATCCAAGCTTGGTCTGCCTAACTTGCCACCCAACCAACCAGAGGCATCTGTCTCAGAGCGTGAAACTCTTTGCAGCAAATGATCCTGTGCTAGAGCAGTAGAAGGTTCAATAAAGAGCTGTTTCGATCTAAAGGCCGAGTTTGTATGGTCAGCGTACTTCTTCGCCTCTGTGAAGTATCCACAGTCAGCTAAGTATCCAGCATGACTAATCTTGACAGGGATCATGTGAGGGAAGCCCTGAGCAAAAGCTGGAGGAACGTTGTTGGATGACTGTAAAACAAACTCAAAGATCTCTTCAGCTATTAGCGTAGACACGTTTTTAGCTGGTCCAGAAAACTCAGCTGGAATGATTGGCAGGCCAGACAATATTGCACATATCATACCGTAAATCTTGAAACCAGCGTTTGTTAGCAAACCACTCAATTGGAGCATGATGTTAGATGGGTTGGTGTTGTTCAACAAAAGGAATGGTATAATAGAGTTGAAGTTCTCAACTAACCACCTCTCTTTCCTTTCAAGTTTGGAAATATTGAAGCCCTTATCGCTGATAGACTCCAAACAGAAGCCCAAATTTTGTTGGACCAAATCATTCGGATTGAAGTTCACTGAAGTGTATAGTTTCGTAACCTCCGCAAAACAATCTGCTCCAATCATGTTGGCAATCAAAAGGGCCATCGCCCAGTCACCTTCACCCAGGGCATACGCCAAAGCGGCTTCCTTGTTACCTTCTCCCAGACAGGTATGTATGTTGATCAAGCCGACACCATCAACGGTGTGAGCATTGTAAGGTTTGGATCTAATCTGGTGGGCAGCTATGGATAGGCCGTCATAGTCAATGACACTGGATGCTCTATCAGCAACGTTCAACGACGGATTTAATACTTGCACGACACTCTTGATGTAGGATTTACTTTCAATAAAGTCGCCTTGTGTGTTAATCTCTTCAACAACAACCTTCAAGATACCCCATAGTAATTGCTCATCGGTGAGAAGAGGAGCATTTGGATCGACACTGATAGAATCAAGTTTTTCGTTCAACCACTTGTCAATGTCCTTCCTTTTAGTCTTATTTTTGATTAATGGACCAGGAAAAGAGTGAACCAGTTTATCTTCAGTCAACACTGTAGAAACGTCCTGGATGTTGATATTGAGCCTGGCATGTCCATATGCGTCTGATGTTGGAACCAAACTGGCAACCTTGTTAGAAGCCGAAAAGCTGAATAGTGGCCATTGTCTTCTAACCAAATTTTCCGGGTTGATGATCACTGGAGCTGGAATGCTAGTAGGTGGCACATTGTATGGTGGAAGCTTCTTATTCAGCGTAGAGCTGGAAACACCACCTGGAGGTAATGCTCCTCTACCATGAGGAGGTAAGTAAGACCCCTTCCTAGAAGCTGTTGATGCCGAGGTGACATCTTGCTTGATGTTACCTCCATATAAACTATCAATTGGCTGGACTGGCCTGTTAGGTAGTTGAGCAGAGCCAGAGTACACTGATGGTTTCTGGACTTGTTGCTGTTGCTGATTTGGAGCATATGGCGAATATTTCGAAGACACGGATAGCCTGCTGTTATGTTGCTGTAGCGGTTGTTGTTGTGATGGCTGTTGGTGTTGTTGCTGCTGCTGTTGTGATTGCACCTGCTGAATTGGAACAGCTTGTTGCTGAATGCCCAAACCCGGTGCTCCAGGTGCCAAAGGAACAAACTGCTGAGGATAATTGTCTGATGGGTGTATAGGCTGGCCTATAGTTGGACTTAAAAGCTGTTGCATTGGTGACATGTGAGGCACAGGGATGACATTTGGCTTCACAGGCATGGTAGTGGAAGAGGCCGATGATGTTCTAGCATGTCCACCAATCTCTGTTGGAGCGTAAGGATTGGTAGATTTCCTTGGGTGAGAGGCAATGATTGGAGGCGTTGAGCTTTGAGGCGGTAGATTGATCACAGGGGCGTATGGATTTGGTTTTTGAGAGCTGACAACTGCAGGAGCATACGGGTTCAATGGCTGGTTGTTATCAACAGCTGGTGAAGCAGCACGATTGGATTGCATAGCATAAGGGTTCCTGACTGCTGGTGGACGAGATATAGCCTGCTGCTCTTGCACCTGGAGCTGCGCATTTTGAGTAATCGGTGAATGAAGCATCTCATGAGAGACAAGCTCAACTGCATCGTATGGATTCTTCAGATGTGTGACAGGACCATTTGGTTTGACCGACACTGGCATTTCTTCAAAAAAACTCTTTTGAGGTTTCACCTGTGGTGCTCTGGTAGGTGGCGGAGGCAAGGATCCTGCGCCCACGGTGGAAGAAGAACGACTGGACATTTGTGGAGGCTGCTGCAACTGAGCAGCAACTTGATGAGACTGTGTACTCTTTTGCATTTCAACCATCGTGTAAATATTCTGTTGAGGTGTCGGTGCCTTTGAAACATGTCTGTGCTTGGCAAGTATATCAGACGGGAAATCATAAGCATCACTTTTCTTCTTTTCGCTAGCCAACTTTTTAACTAATTGAGTATGTTGTTGTGATGTCTGGGGTAAAAGCTGACTACCCAACGAGGTATTCAAAGCAGACGGAATAAACGATTGTTGAATAGGATGAGGGTATGGCACACCATATTGATTCGTTGGAGCACCACCACCACTAACTTGAGGGGCAGTGGAAGAGTTGATGATACGAGGCTGCTGAGGAACTGGGATAGAACTTGAAATTGGCTGCGGAGTAGATGGAACACTGATAGGTGGTGCCATTAATGGCTGATACCTGGATGGAGCATACTTATTTTGCGCGTTTTGAACCATAGAGTCCTGTGCGACAGCCTCTGGTTGAGGCGTGCTTTCTGGTTCCGGTTCTTCATCTTCAAGGAAATCATCATCCATGATGTCATCCAGAAGCAGATCGTTATCCATTTCCAAAAAGTCTAGCTTGCTAGTGTCAGTTTTTGTTTCCTCCTGCATTGCCACCACAATGTCTTTGCTTTCCAATGGCAGAGAGGGCGATGTCTCAGGTTGATGATGAATGATTGAGTCATCCGGAGATTCCACCCATGCTGAAAGTTTATCGTGAACCACCTGGCTCAAAGCTTCTTGCTCGGAAAATTGAGACTGATTCTCAGCAGTAGAACTTTCCGCAGGTTGTTGGCTAGTCTCCAAAGAGATTGATTCCTTCACTGGTTCAGTCACAGATTCCCAAGGCAACGCCTCATTTGACTGATGAGTCGACACCTGATCAATGGTACTGTGCGACAAAGGTATGTTACTTTGTATGCTAGCATAATGTGACTGATCTGCAACATTTCCAATGACTGGAGATTCAACGAGCTCACTATCAGCTTCCCAAGGCATTGATTCAGTAGGCTGGTCCGGCTCAGGCTGTGCTTCCCAAGGCATTGATTCATCAGGCTGGTCCGGCTTAGACTGTGCTTCCCAAGGCATCACTTCTTGAACCGGCACTGTAGCAGGAGATTCCCATGGCTCCAATTCTTCAACAGCTTGATTTGAAGACTGAACGTTGTCTTGAAGAACCTCTCCGTGCTGAATTCCTGTATCATCATGTGATCCTTCTGTAACACTATGCCCGATCTTTGCAGATTCAGGAAAACCATTTGATACGCTACTGTCTTTCATGATTATTTCGGATGGCTCATTTGACCCCCATGGCATTGACTCTTTAGGCTGTTCAACGTCATCATTTGCTTCCCAAGTCATTGTTTCTTCTTGCTGATGACTTGATGGCTGTTCAACTGAAGTGCTACCAAGTAGATCAATTGTCTCATGTGATGAATCTCCGATGCTTTGAGAAAGTCCAGGATCAGTAACACTGGTGGATACCACGGTCTCTGCCTGCTTCGTCTCCCAAGGCATTATTTCTGGAGATTGATGCTGTTCGCTTGTTGTTTGACTTTCCCATGGCAATGATCCTTCGGCCGGTTGTAATTGGTCTTTGGTATCAGCCTCCCACGGCATTGGTTCTTCATCAGACTTGTGAACAGATGTATGGATCAATTGAGGTTCTTGAGATGGGATAATGGGTGTAACTTGAGTGCCAGGAGACGTATCGTTTTGTTGTATCCCCAAGGTAGAAGGTTCCGCTGCTGTTGCTGTGCCTGTAACGATTGGTTGAGTAAAATCATCGACAACAAGTGATTCTGCAACGGACGTGTTTTTGTGAACAGGTTCTTCTAATGATAAATCTTCGACAGCTTGCTGCTGTTCTGCACCTATAATCTCGTCAGCTGCCTCTTCTTGTTCAAGAGAATGAACATCCGACTGTTGCAAGTGTTCTTCTTCATAGGTCAAGGACTGAGAATCAACTGTGTTCGATTGGCTAAACACCATGCTCTCTTCTCCTTGTTTGGGCACCTGCTCTTCTAGAGGAGTGTGAGCGTCCTGTCCTGACGGTTCGAAGTTGGTGGTATCCACTATGGAAAAGAATGTCGATCCATGTATGGGATCTTCAGGCAATTCTATTGTTGTTGTGGCAATGACTCCAGTGGAGTCAACCGCGGATGGATCAGGTTGATCTTGGACAATATCAGAGACGGCATCATTTTCACCTGTATCAGTGATAACAACGTGTTCATCAATTGTGTCATCAGCCACATGGTTGCCATTCGAGCCGAGAGAAAGTGTAGAACTTTTCTTGGCCTTTTGTTTCTTCGCCGATTTCTTGTTCTTGCCCATGATGCTTGTATCCGTTTGGATTTAGAGATTCGCTGATAACAAGGGGTGTAGTTAACAAACAGACGGGAAAACAAAAAAGGATTGGGCCAGACAAAGCAGTTGTTGGGGAAATTGCAGCTTTCTTAGTAAGAATTGGGTTCTAGAATTTAGTAACTATAGTGATGGTGTGTGTAGCTCCTTTAAAAGGAAAAAAGAAAGAAACAGAGAAGGATAGAAACCGGGATCAAAAGAAGGATTAGGAGAACGGAATACTTGTGGTGCTTTGTCCACAACAGAAGATGGTTACTCGGGGTCGCCAAATTCTTGACAACAAACAGGATCGACAGCTTTGAAGCATCACGTAAGCACACACGTCAGCAGATTTGCCCCACCTTTCTTCCCTCAGATTCTGTTTCTTTTTTTTCCATCTGAAAAATTTATTTTTTGATGTTGTTGCTTTCAACTCTACAAATAAGATAACAGCGATTACCAAACGGTGATCTGAAGTTGAAGTTTTGAATTGTGTTATAACAATCCTTTTTCAAAAATCTTTCATAACACCAACATCAATACCGACCTTATCCATCTGACTAGGATACTCTACAATCCCTGTTTCAATAATTTCAATTAATCACTATCATGGTTGTTGCAGTGAAAGGACCAAAGACAAAGCAAAAGATGCCACCTGAAAGGGAACGTTTCCTTCAATGTTGTGGTGACATCTCGCTAGAGCTAGTCTCTTCCCTTACAAAGTCAAGAGATATCAACCTAAACGGTCTCATCATAAGGTATTCCAAAAAATACAAGCTCAAACAACAGCCCCGCCTAACAGACATCATCTCCTCCATTCCAGACCAGTACAAGAAGTACCTTCTTCCAAAGCTTAAGGCCAAACCCGTTAGAACTGCATCAGGAGTTGCCGTTGTGGCAGTCATGTGCAAACCTCACAGATGCCCCCATATTGCATACACCGGTAATATCTGTGTCTACTGTCCTGGTGGACCAGATTCCGATTTTGAATACTCGACCCAATCATATACAGGTTACGAACCAACCTCGATGCGTGCCATTAGAGCCAGGTATGATCCTTACGAACAGGCAAGAGGTAGGATCGAACAGTTGAAACAGATTGGACATTCTATAGACAAGGTTGAATACATCATCATGGGTGGAACATTCATGTCCCTTCCAAAGGATTACCGTGAAGAGTTTATCGTTCAGTTGCACAATGCATTGACCGGTTATAACGGTACCGATTTGAAAGAGGCAGTTAGATTCTCACAGCAGAGTCTTGTCAAGTGTGTTGGAATCACCATTGAGACCAGACCCGACTATTGCACGGAGACCCATTTGGACGATATGCTTGACTATGGATGTACAAGGTTGGAGATTGGTGTGCAATCCGTGTATGAGGATGTTGCAAGGGATACCAACAGAGGACATACGGTCAAGGCTGTTTGTGAGACGTTTGCATATGCCAAGGATGCCGGATACAAGGTTGTTTCCCATATGATGCCCGACTTGCCTAACGTTGGTATGGAGAGAGACCTGGAACAGTTCAAAGAGTACTTCGAAAATCCGAATTTTAGAACCGATGGTTTGAAGCTCTATCCAACGTTGGTCATCAGAGGTACCGGTTTATATGAGCTCTGGAAAACTGGATTGTACAAGTCGTACAATGCCAACATGTTGATCGACCTAGTTGCAAGAATAATGGCGTTGGTTCCACCTTGGACAAGAATCTATAGAGTCCAAAGAGACATTCCGATGCCATTGGTCACATCCGGTGTTGAGAATGGTAATTTGAGAGAGCTTGCATTAGCCAGAATGAAAGATTTTGGTACGTCTTGTAGGGACGTTAGAACAAGAGAGGTTGGTATACAGGAGGTTCACCATAAGATTCAACCTGATCAGGTTGAACTGATAAGAAGAGACTACTATGCCAACGGTGGTTGGGAGACCTTCTTGTCGTACGAAGATCCAAAACAGGATATCTTGATTGGTCTTTTGAGATTGAGAAAGGCATCCAAGAAGTACACATACAGGAAGGAGTTCACCAAACAGCAGACATCCATCGTTAGAGAGTTGCACGTGTATGGATCTGTTGTTCCATTGCATTCGAGAGATCCAAGGAAGTTCCAGCATCAAGGTTTTGGTACGTTGCTAATGGAAGAAGCAGAGAGAATCTCGAGGGAAGAACATGGCTCTGAAAAGATCAGTGTCATTTCTGGTGTTGGTGTGAGGAATTACTACAAGAGGCTTGGCTATGAATTGGACGGTCCGTTCATGTCCAAGACTTTGGTTTAACTTATATATGTATGAATATTCAGACCAAGTGTTACATAATAGACTATTTATTTCTTCAGAGATCCATCAGGGCTTGAACGAAGCCTCAATGCTTCTACAAATGCCCTCGTACGATTTCAAATCTTTCAAATCTCGTTTTTTGGACCCACTCCAAAACATCCTCCATTTTCTTTCACTACTAGCATCAACAACACAGTCACCAACGGATCTTTCGAAATACCATTTGTTCACAGGATTGTCAATCCTTGACCTCCATAACAACTCCTTTGGAAAATTTGTCTGGATACATTTAAAAACAATATCTGCCAATCCAGGAACACCTTGAAGCTTCTTCAAAACTGCAAATTTGTCCAAATAGGCAACCGGCTTTCCAGTCTCCTTCATATTCTCCCAGGTTATTATTGCTCCTCCTTCATAGTTTCCGGCTATAATGAGAGCTGCCACTTTCCCGTTGATTCTGGAGAGGTACTGATCAACGTCTAAAGTTCTTCCGAAGGAATCTTCGATCAAATGTTTTAATTTTGGCAAATCGACCAATCCTCTCTTTTCAAAATCAAAAAGGTTGATTCCTTGTACCGTTTGCTGCTTGCCTCTCATTGGAAAGACTGGTAAAACTTCATCTTCTGACAGGTACACGCTGACGGGTAGGCCTTGCCTTAATATTGTAGTGTTTAATTGGGGTGTCTTTTTCAAGTTGACAGGTAAGGAGGATGAAATGGTTGGTCTGTCCGTCAAGATGTTGTAAATGATTGGGTTCGTAGTTCTCTTTTCTGCCTTTAACGTTGCTATCTTTGGAGTGGTGATAAGTCCCGTTGCTGCTGGAACGAGTTCTAGCAGGGAGTGCATCTCGTTGAGATTCTTTAGATGGGCGTCTCTTAACGCTGGATTGAGGTGACCTATGTACAGCTCCGATATAATATCGCTGTATTCTTGAAGCAGGTTGATATAGACATGACTCGACTGGAAACGTTCCAGTGAGGGTATACCTCCATTCTCGTCTAAATATATGATTTTTTCAACTGTGAGGAGGTCTTCTCCGTTTTTGTTGTCTTTACGAAAGTTATCGTTCAAAGTTGACAATTCGACAATGCTGCTCTTTAAGACACTGAATGAGTCCATTAGTGCTTCTTCACTAGTTACCTTGTTGACAGCTATTGGAAATAGGATCGGTATGATACCTTGGAATAGGGGTATTGTGAGAATTTCAGGAATGGAGAATTCGTACTGCTTTGTGGTTGGATCGTACTCGAACAATCCACGGATTGATCTCAGCTGTAAATGGGAATCTCTTTCGACAACATGGATCAAGCTATTGGCATATTCCATGACTGACTTGATCATCATCAATTTTGAAGTGTTTGCCTGTGGTTCCAGTAGGGAATGATCAAGATCGAGTATCACTATTGGAGAGACCCCCAACTGTATCATTCTATACATGAGCCTTCCAATGCCCTCTGTTGTTTCGACAGACAGCTTGTTGAGGTTTGAAATCTTGATGAATGCCACCCTCAATGTGTCGGATAGTTGGATTTCATTCTGTGAGACGAATTGATCATGGAGAGATGCAGCTTCCAAATTGATCTCGTCCTTATCCGAATATTTTGTTAGAAGACCATCTATCACTTTCTCATACTTTTGATTTGATATAGTGTTGGCCTGATGATTGTTTGAGCTCTGGTCATTGGAAAATTCCTGCAAAGTATTATTGCGGTAGATGTCTTTTTCCTTTAGCAATGGATACTTTGAGAGATAGTTTCTCACCTCTCTCTTTGTTGCAGTGCTGTGTAGGATGGTCAATATAAGATCTTTTTTTTCATTACTGAGTTTCTTGTGCCTTAGTAGATGAGACCGGAAGTTTTCCAGCTGTCTCTCTGTACTGATTGAACGATGGCACATGGGAATGAGCGTGCATCCTGTATAGGTGAGCTTCGATACACTTGATTTGACGAGCGAAGCGGCCAACATTATCTCACAAAGAGGAAAGGAACTGTCGGATAGAAAGTCAGAAAATCGGTTGGTATATGTGAACAAATCAGAGAGAGAGATTCTGCAGCTCAAAATCCAAGACGGATTGAATTAATTGATACTAATAGGTGCTGTTACTGTTGTTGTTGTTGGATACTTTCCATTCTTTTCAACATCCAGTCCCTGTTGATGCTCTCATGTGCCGACCCTGCAATCTCTAATTATCATGCGTCGCGTCGATCGACGCCTGTTACCGACACCGACCAACCGACCCCGGGCAGATCAGCTGATATCGCACTGGTGCTGTGGGGGGATCCCCCCGCACATCCCGGGCGGCCTCCGTGGCGGTGACCACCCGGGGTAGAGAACAACCACACCACGGGGAAATTTACAATCACCATCCCTGCAAGAGTCATCTCAACAGCGCTTTCTCACGGTACAATAAATAATACACCACTTTCTTTCCTTCTTTTATCCCTTTGCCATCCCTTTCTCCTTCTCTTTTCTCCTCTTCTTTCAAGAGTATAGGATTATTCATTGCCACACATCACTAATTGTTAGGATTCTCATCACAAGAATTCACCTACCCCCCATCAATAAACCACTTACAAGCACAACCCCAACAGGCGCAAGCAGCTCAAATTGTTGACCGTTTTCCATAGAACAACAACAAAACAACAAAACAAGATGTCTGACCCAACAACTCACATGTATCAACCAACGCCAACTCACCTCAAACCAAAATTTCAATCATCGGGGATTACAAACTTGGCTAGTAGTAAGACCACCGCCGGCAAAAGCAGAGATGATGATACCGAAGATGCCGATTCTCAGCCATCCTCGTTCAAGTCTGATATGGTGCCTCCACCAGCATCTTCCACCCCTTTTGAATTGATCTATAATCCAAGGTTACAACGCTCCACCACCTCAAACTACAAGAGTGAATTGACAGCACAGGTGCACACTGAATCGGACAATGACATTGCAAAACTAACGAGGAAAAAGTCCGAAAAATCAACCTTTGATAAGATGTCTCCTCAAACCTACAAGAGACAACTTTCAATACCCGATGCTACTGAAAGCTCTTCAACAGTTGACTCTCCAGCCCCAAGCATAAACGAGCACGAGCAGAAGAAACACGATTTAGCTTTGAAAGAAAAACTGGAGCAAAAACTTCATATCAAAAATCCAATCAATCTTCTGCACCACAGCCATCACATCCATCACCCTCACCACAGTCATGACTCAAAGGGAACACCATTGCCACATTTCTTCAGTCAGTTTGAATTTCCAATGAGTAAATCGGAATCGGCAGTGTCAACGAGAGGAAGCGACTTAGAGAGCCCATTAAAAGGTGACGTTGAAGATTCGAGCAACCTCAACACTGCTTCACCTTTGGTCTCGCAACCTGTTGAAGGAACACATACAGAGGATTATGCAGCATCTCAGAGAGAAGAACCACATCGCCGGTCCTCTTTCAATTTTAACGATTACAAAAACTCCATGCTTAGAAAGAGCCAGAGTGGCCCTTCCTCTCAAGCACATTGAAACGATTCAGTTGAGACATTGTAGGCATGGATACACGACTTGAAGCACACTTTATTTAATTTTATTCTATATATAAGGTGTATCATAAATACAGGTTTTTGGAACAGAAATGGCGTTGATAAGTGAAGAAAGCTGTATATACTGTAGACTTCAGATCCTAGAGCAACTTTTAATAATTGTCGTCTAGACTCTTTGATGGATTAATAGATGGAGGCTATTTCCCATTGCCACGAGTAAACCATTGGTTGTTTATCAGTCATCAACTACTTCACCTAGTTAAACTGACTGATTCACTTCTTCTCCCTGCGGCTCTTTCTCCATCTTTTTCTGCCATTCCAAGTAGTAGTGCCAACAGATTACACTTTCCAAGGCTGTGCCATATCGTCTTATGACATCACCATCCTTTCCTTTCTTCTTACTGTTCTTTACTCTCTTTATCTTTGTTTGCAAATGCTCTCCTCTTTGCCACATGCTTTCTCTCCCATTCACGACCCTTAACACCACATCCAGACCATCACCGAGACCTATAAAGATACACAAGACTCAGGTGTCATCAGTCGGTACATCTGCCCCATCGCAAACCAATCCATAGTAACCGTCAGCAAGCAATACATTCTCCATAACTTATCATATGCCACCTATAATGAACACAAAGACAACGATAGCCACTTCTGTAAGGCCCTCACCAACACCACCGGTATCGTCACAGCCACACCCTTACCACGACAAGATAACAAACGCAGACGATCTAGAGGCAGAGTTCATAGACGAGGAACACATCCTAGCATTCGACGAGGCCCTACGGTATGACGATAATCAGTACAACGGCAACAACAGCAACGGAGGAGACGAAACCCCAACGACGTTTGGATCCCGTACTAATTCAGTGGCATCTTCACTGCATCGTCTATCCTCTATCAACAACGTTGAGTTGATTACTTCCAAGTCAGACTGGGCACCAACGCACAGCAAGTTGGACAACAAGAAAAAGAACAAAAAGAAGAGCAAGAAAAGCAGTAACAAGCAGTACCTTGTTCCCGATGATAACTCGTTAACGTTCAAACTGTTCAGATACCCGTTCCTATTGTTGATACTTGGTTGGCTCGGTATTCTTTCCATCGTTTATCTCATCACAAGACTGACCGTTTACGTGAGCGAGCAAATTACAACCTATAGGGATACCAAGAGGAGACGACTTCTGGACGACTTGAAGGATGTTTCGAACTATGACGAATATATTGCAAAGGCCAAAGTTTTAGACAGACATTTGAAGTTAGACAAATGGTGCAAGGAGGATAGATTCTACTGCTATGATTGGAAAACAATACGAAGGATTGTTAAAGAGTTGAAGTCGCTCGTGAAGGATGAGAACCATCAGGAACTTATGATTGTTCTCCAGAACTGTATCAAGTCGAACTTTGCAGGTTCGGAGAACCCTTTGTTGTATTCGCACTGCCATTATGGAACGAAAGACCTTATTGAACGGTACAACGCCCAAGTCGTTGAATCGTTGAACATCGTCATTGATTCAACAATAATATCACTCGAGCAAAAAAAAGTTTTTTTCAAGACGATATCAAGAAGCTTTGGCAAGACAGCACTATGCCTCTCTGGAGGTGCCTCGTTTTGCTATAACCATTACGGTGTCATCAAGGTGTTACTAGACAACGATCTACTGCCAAACATCCTCTCTGGCACTTCCGGAGGAGGAATTATTTCAGCACTGGTGGCAACAAGGACAAACAAGGAACTTCAATCGTTACTCACACCGGATCTATGCAGACGTATAAATGCTTCTGGAAATGAACCGTTCCACGTTTGGTTCAAAAGATGGTGGAGAACAGGTGCAAGGTTTGACTCGTTGGAATGGGCACGTAAGGCACAATGGTGGACTTTGGGGTCAATGACTTTCAAAGAATGTTACGAGAGAACAGGTAAAGTGTTGAACATAAGTACCGTCCCACACGATATTCATTCTCCAACAATCTTGTGCAACTATATCACTGCTCCTGACTGTTGTATTTGGAGCACCTTGCTTGCCAGTGCTGCCGTTCCCGGAGTGTTAAACCCCGTTGTGTTGATGGAGAAGGACAAAAAGGTTGAAGGAGCAATCAAACCCTTTTCCTTTGGTAGTAAGTGGAAGGATGGATCCTTGAGAACCGACATTCCAGTTGAGGCTTTGAACACTTATTTCAACGTTAACTTTTCGGTTGTTTCTCAGGTGAATCCACACGTGCTACTATGGTCGTTCAACAACAAGGGTGACATTGGTAAACCAGTGAATAGATCCAAAGGCAGAGGTTATAGGGGTGGGTTTCTCTCTTCCTATTTTGAGAACTTGATCAAGTTGGAAAGTATCAAGTGGTTGAAACTAGTGAAGGAGTTTCAGTTGATGCCAAACTTGTTGGAGAGTGATTGGTCAAACGTTTTCTTGCAAAAGTTTAGCGGAACGATCACCTTGTCTCCAAAGGTGAAGATGTGGGATTACTTCCATCTGTTGGATGACCCATCAAGTGAAAAGCTGGCAGAATGTTTTAAAGTTGGAGCTGCAGCAACATATCCAAAGCTGTTATTCATAAAACACAGGCTGAACATTGAAAATTGTATAGAGAGAGGCAGGAAAATGACAAGGCAGTTGTACCATCAACAGCATAGCAACAGGGACACATCGCCTGATGTTGGCAGTGATTTCTACGATCAGATGCATGATTTGAGTGGTGATGGAAGTGGTGATGGTCTTGGTCGTCGTTTTAACATTGATGATGCTGATGATGATGATTCCAGCGACGAGGAGTACAATCATGAGGATTACAATCAGGATGTTTACTCTGCCGATAGCGATGGAGAAGAGGCTGATTCGGAGAGAGACTCAGAGAGGGACCCTGTATCCGAGGATGCGGATGAGGAGCAAACGAACGATCAGCTCAAGATGAAAAACCGCAGCTTCTCTGGCTTTAGAATGAGACATAGGAACTCCCTTTGACAGAACGCTTGATCAGTTTGTAAATTAAAATTGGCATCTATTTTGTTTTTCGGATCCATTCTATATTTTCTCTATTATTCGTTTACATTTATTATACAGCCATACAAATCACCCCCACACGAAAACTTTGAAGAGATAGACATATGCACCAAAATCATCAACGCCGTTTTCCTCTTGACTTTCAACTTCAACCAGCCCAATCTCTTGAAGCAGCCTCCATAAGTCTTTCCTCTCCTTTTCAAACCTCTCTCTTACAGGTATTTGTAGTAAAACTCTTGGCTTGAACCCATCACTTTTACCTCTAAGAAAAGTCAGCAGCATGTTCTTGACCCAGTATGGATGCATCTCGCTATATATCGGATCACTCAAAATAATGGTGTCAAACTTTCTTTTTTCCTTGAATCCACTAAAGCAGGATGGGTCAGACCAATCCAAAACCTCACAAATTGTAATGGATTCGATTCCATTTAATGCCACGTTGGTCTGTAGGTTCGTCACTATATCTGGAAGATCAGTGAGGCACAACAACGAGTCGTTATTCTTTGCATCCACCAACCTCCGTTGCCTAATCAGTCCAACAGTGATACCAACTAATCCTGTTCCAGCGCCTAGTTCCAGAACGTCCCCTGTTATTAGCCTTCTGTAACTTTCCAGACTTTCAGCTATGCGTTTGCTCAAGTATACGCTCGAACCCCAAGTTTTCAGCCCTAGATTTTCGTATGACATTGCTGGTTCGTTCAGCTTGACTACTATCTCATGCTCTGTGTCAGGCAAATGAGTGGTGGTGCTCCCCAATTGGGAGGGAATGTGAACATGCCTTGTAAATTGAGGGGCAGATGAACGGCCCGAGTTCTCGGCTATTAGTGTTGCTGTCAACTCCCAGATGTCTTCCCTATGGTCTGGATTGGTGATGTGTACCAATGGGGAGGATATCAATTTTGTTAGGTAAGCGATTATCTCCTGCTGTTGCTGTGTTCCTGTTGCTGCTGCTGATGATGATGATGTAGGCAATGGAAGAAGGTTTGGAACCGAGTGCGTCAGTTGAGCCACTGAACTTCCAACGGTGGGACAATTCAACCCGAGCCATTCCAATGAGAAGTTGATATCTTCAGCGGATATATCTCTTTCTTGCAAAATTTCATGAGGCAGTTTCACTCTCAAGTTTTGCTCAGAGTCTTCATTGACGTACACATGCAAATCTTCCCTTTTGAGAAGCCTGAGAATGGTCATTAGGACGACATATGGAGGTTTCTGAGACAAGGCAGGCAAATCCAGAATCTGGATCGGATATATGCCATCATCATCGTCATAGCCATCTTGTGTGATACCATTTTCCTGTGGATGAACGTCTGCTACTAGCCCTGTCAACTGAGCCTTCTTCGTCTGCTTAGCGCTATCATCATACTGCAAACCTGGGGATGCTTTCACCGGTGCTGCCGAGATAAAAGATAGTGGATCAAACAATTCGTGGTCCATTCTTGACCGCTTCGTTCGTAGGGACCATATGGATACAATGAAGCATCATTACGAAGCATTTGAGATGAGCCATCGCTCTGGAGAGAATCTTTATCACTCCAAACTTTTCACTTCAAAATCAAATTACCGAAGGGTCGTGCGAAGAGTGGAGGTTTACCAGGCGCGCGTCTCAGAGCTTGGAGTTTGTTGCCATATGATGGATTGGTTCTACTAGTCGTAGACCACTCTGACTGTACAAACAACCGGCGACCGATGAACAACATCAATCCAGCAATAGCAGTGAAAGTCATTAAGGACTTAAACCGGCTAGACAGTTTCATAGTTCAAGGACCCTTCTTTTTGTTTTGCGAGATCTTTACTAGAAATCTTTACTAGAAATCTCAGGCTCAATCCATTACGCGACGACAACCCCAACTTTTCATGATATAACAGAACACCGGACAAGATGTCACTACCAAAGAAATACCAACAGAACTTCACACCGCAAGAGATAAACTTTCTAGCAGAACAAACGCCAATGGTGATACTCCCGCGTTACACGATGAACGGAACCCAGCTCATCTCTTCACGAATGCCAAACCTTAGGGCCTTGGCTCGTGAGTCAATACCGCTATGGCTTTCAGTAATCCTAAAGAAGCAGGACAAGTGTAACATTGTGATACCAGATTGGCTTACCGTTGAATACCTCAAGGAGAAATATCAAGAGGAGATCCAATTTCCCAACAACTTTTCGAGTCTGCCTTGGCATTGGCTACCAATATCGAAGAAGCTCTTGGACTGTGCTTCCGACGACTTTCTGGATCCTCCCCATGAGATACGATCGCTTCTACAAGATTTGAGAGAGATAAGACTAGTGAAGGCAAGAAAAGGTATACGTGAACTTAACGAGGTGTATATTCAATTGGACGGGTTGAGTCTAATGGAGATCAATGAAATAAGACCTTTTGCTCTTCAAGTTATGGATCAGTTGAGATTGATGCACGACAGCGTAAAGGGTAAACCAGCTGATGGGGCAGGAGACTACGAGGTCGAAGAAGAGGGAACGCAGCATCAGCAGTACAACGATTCGGCAAGTTATAACGATAGTGCTACGAGAGTCAATATAAGGGCAAATGACAACGGCGGTGCCACTGCTGTTGATGACGACGATGAAAGTGATGATGATATTTATCGTAAATGATTTTATATAGAAGAGACCAACAAGATTCTCACCATGAAAGGCAAAAAAAGTAGGCAGGTAGACAGTCATAAGTAGTTCATATAATTTAACACACATTTTCCACTTTAATTGGTTTCCTGTCCGGTTCACCCAAATCAAGAACCAACTTTCTGTGGAAAAGTTCGAACAAAAAGGTAAAGCATGCCGACGTGATGGCAGAATCGTACCTTCCTTTACTCGATTCGTCTCTAACGTATGCGTGCTGAGCGTCACAGATCTCCATGAATGTGAGCTTGACGCCAGCTTCTCTAAGTTTTAGACGAATCAAGTCTCTCCCTTCAGGAGGAACATGGTTGTCCAACGTCCCAAAGAACATCACAAGTTCCTGTCTAGCGCTATCAAACTCTTTACAGATCCTCTCCAAAGAATCGTCACCACCTTCACCGAGAGTCTTGGAATGAATGTCGGTAGCAAAGAAGCAAACACCGGCTGTAATCCTTTGATCTAACAGAGCACGGAATGCTAAGTGTCCACCAAGGCACATTCCGGTGGCCCCAATCTTACCATTGAATGTATCCAACGTTTCCAAATAGTCACAGCATAGCGTGGCATCCTCATCGTATGAGGAAACTGGCTTTTCGGCCTTGTATAAGTTACCATCGTCAGTACCTTTGACGTCGTAATCTAGAGCGTTATAATCGACAAAGTTGTGGTATATTGAAGGACAAATGGCGATGTATCCTTCGGAAGCAATCTTTTTGGCAAAACGGGCAACTGGGCCAGTGACTTGATAGATCTCACTGAAAACTAGCACTCCAGGGAACTTGGCCTTTGGGTAGCCTGGGATCTTTGGATGGAACGTGAAGAGACGCATCGTGGTGCCTAATGATGTCTGAACATCGTGGTAAGATTCTGTAATAAGCATGACGGTGGGAAATAGTAATAACTATCAACACTTGGACTCAATTGACACTTGACTGATATGGTGTCAATTTATAACAGTTTCAATTATAAGAAAACTAAAGATGTATCAAGTTGTTGTTTGAATGTTTATCAATGGAGTCCCGCCAGAGTGATAGGAAGCCTTCAAGTCCGGTGCAGAGGTGTCCCTATATCTTTTGCTAGCTGAATTTTTCACTCTACTGATCGAATAGCAGCGGTGAGGTTCTGAACTCGAACCCAACATCAACAACGACTACAGGGATGAATAGGATCAAAACACGAGCAACAGGCAAAAGTATTCACCTTAAACACACACGCTCAACTCACCGAGGTTTTTTTGACAAGTTGAGCATATTTGCATAATGTCTCTCAACAGATCGCTCTATAGGACCATCGGGCAACCTCTCACAAGGAGAGCTCAGGTTCCATCCTTCACTTCCACATTTTATCAATCACTCGGACTAAAACAACAACAACAGCAACAACAGCAGAGGTACAACTCCACGAGTGATGGTGCTCCAAAGCCTGCAAAGAAAGCTACTACACAGCAAAGGCCAAGCATAAACAAGGTTGGTGTGCCCTTTGAGCCATACATTCCATTGAGATGGTCAAGGATGCCAAACCCACTGACCTCTCCAAAGCTATTTGCAACAAATCTCTTCAAGAAAGTGTACTTGTTTTGTTTCAACCAATTCCAGGTTTACCAGTTCAAGAAATCGATGGGTAAAGACTACAAGCCAAAGTTTTTACTCTGGAAGAACGATGCCATTGAGACATTCGTGAAGCTGAACACCGCCTTTTCATCGAAAAAGATAGACAGCGTTAGGCCCCTTATTTCAGACTACGTCTATCATGCATTGAAGAAGAGGCAGTTGGCAATGCCTAAGGATTTACAGTTGGGCTGGGACTTGGTCAAGTTCAACAAGCCTCCAAAGTTACTCACTTTCCAAGCCCTTCCTCATGATGATGGTTCAGTCTTGTTGCTACAGATCACCTACAAGTTTGAAACTAAGCAAAGACTGATTGCCAGGAAGTTTGGTGATAAGGAAATCAAAGAGCAGATCAAGGATATGACTGAATATATTGCATTCAATATTGATCCTTACACGGATAGAATAATTCTTGCTGGATCTGTGTTTGAGAGTGCTCCTGACCACAAGACAAGTGCCCAAGGTATGCCGACACAAGAAGAGACCTTTAGGCATATGACTACCAATGGTGACATCTACAGGGTTGAGCCATTGGAAACGTTGAAGTTGACTTCCAAATAACTTTATAGATGCAACGATGTGGGGTAGCGTAGATTGATGGTGGTTTGGTGAGCGAAAGCGTTAACAATCACTTCCCTGTAAATATATCAATAAAAATAACATCTTCATATCTTCCTCTCTGGAATACGCTTTTGCTTCGTCATTGATTGTAGAGCTGAGAAACAATTGATCAGTGAAAAGTAAAAGATGTAGAATGTACCACCTCTGGCGAACCCTGCAGATCTGCATGCGAAAATAATCGGACGGGTGTATATCTCTCGAGAAGGTCCTCAAACTTCACAAAAAAAAAAGAAGTGGCCAGTATCTTTGGCGGTTGATCTAGCCCTACAATCAAAGAGCTTTACGAGACTGCCCATATTGTCAATAGAAACGATGCTGAAACTTTGCGCAGGCCCTTTGCGTAGACGCTTCCATCAAGTTTCTACAGGATCTCCCAGAGTATCTTCACATGGGTACCAGTACAGCACGCTCAAATCGAATGGTCTTCCTGATGCCGCCACGACTAAAGAAAAGTTCATGTTCAACAAAGCCACCCATAGCATTGCCGAAATTAGCTCTCTTCCAAACCTCCATTCGTCCGATTTGAGTCTAACGGTGACATTGAACGGATGGATCCACTCGTCCCCCAGAAAACTTTCGAAAAAGTTGATATTTGCAGACTTCAGAGACTTCAACGCAGACATAGTACAGATCCTAGCAACGGATGCATCAATATCGTCGACACTACGATCCTTGAAACCAGAAGATGCCATATCAATCACAGGTACAATCTCCAAGAGGAAGATGCAATCGCAAACATCAGATGGTCCAACTTGGGAACTCCAACTAATCAACCTTCAAATCTTGAATGCAACGGCAACTGCAAAGACATCGCAATTGGACTCCCTCAAAGCAACACCATCGCTATATCCACCGGAACACCGCTGCTTACAGTTGCGTAACGCAACATATCAGAACAACCTTCGAACCAGGGCAAAAGCGGCGCAAACAGCCAGAGAATCATTGCATAGGCACGGGTTCCAAGAAGTGGAGACTCCCATACTGTTCAAGTCTACTCCCGAAGGTGCCAAGGAGTTCCTCGTTCCCACCAGAACAAAGGGGAAATTTTATGCGTTGCCACAGTCACCTCAGCAGTACAAACAGTTGTTGATTGGGAGTGGTGTTTCTAGGTACTATCAGATCGCAAGGTGTTTTAGGGACGAGGATTTGAGGGCTGATAGGCAACCTGAGTTTACACAGATCGATTTGGAGATGGCCTGGTCTGATGGTGATGATGTTCAGCGTGTCGTTAGGGATCTCATCAGTGACATTTGGAGGGAGGTTAGAGGGATACCCTTATATAAGGTCGATTTTAGGACGGGGAAGCTGGTTGAGTTAAAGCCAGGTGAAGAGTTTCCCAAGTTAACGTATGAAGATGCATTGCAAAAGTTTGGTGTTGATAAGCCTGACCTGAGGTCCAGTTTGGAGTTTGTTCAGTTGAACGATTGTTTTAATGGACCATTGGACAACGACGAGTTTTCCATTATTGAAGGGTGTGTTTTGAAAGGGGCTGGATCGAAGCTACCCAAGGAGCTTTTTGATGCTAAAGAATACTCTACCAGAAGACCATACATTTTCAAGATCAAGGATGAGCATAGTTTGAACCATTGGGCCGAAGGCTTGCCGGTGGAGACTAGCGTCCCTATCGAAGTATTGAACCAGAAGTTAAACCTGCACATCGACGATGTTGTTGCCATTGGCGACCGTTCCTTCAAATCTTACGAGAATCCAACGCCATTGGGAAGGTTTAGACAGTTGTCAATTCAGCACGTTCCAACAAAATGGAGGCGTGAAGTTGAGGGCCCACAAGTGAAACATGATGACATATTTGTCGCCTCTTGGGTTGTTGACTTCCCGTTGTTCAACCCAGTTGAGGTGCCTTCCGAAGAAAGTGGGAAGCAGCAGTATCCAAGTTACAACTACAAGAGGTATGAGTCGACACATCACCCATTTACAATGGCTCAACTGGCTGATTATCAACTGTTAGAGACAGAGCCGTTGAAGGTGAAGGGAGACCATTACGATCTGGTGATCAATGGCACTGAGGTCGGTGGAGGATCTCGTCGTATTCATGATTCCGAATTACAGATGTATATCTTCAAGGAAATACTCCGAATCAAGGATCCAGAGAGGCTTTTTGGTCATCTATTGTCGATGTTTAAGACTGGATGTCCACCGCATGCTGGGTTGGCGATTGGATTTGACAGGATGTGTGCGATGCTGGTTGGCAGCAGGAGTATCAGGGATGTCATTGCGTTCCCTAAGAATCAGGCAGGTGTTGATCCCGTTGTAGAGAGTCCAAGCGAGGTTTCTGAAGCCACTTTGGACCTTTACGGAATCAAGGTGAAGGGGTGACAGATAGATAAGTAAGATAGATAAGCTTGTAAATAGGGTGTATACCAACAGCATGAAATGAAATGCAAAGCGCACCTCTGCACCATTAAAGCAGCCCTTCCCCCAAGTATCAACTCCGTCCCTCAACCAGGCGGATGAGCGTACAGCGAACCTCCAACTATTTTGCCACCTCCACCCACTTATCACCAACAAAGTGGCTGTTTTTGTTGTCGACAACGCTTGCCGGCCTTGTTTATATTCTCCTCCTTATATACCAAGTGCCCTTCCCTTCCACAACCGAATAGCCCTATATTTATCCCCCATCACCACCACCACCATCAACAACTTGTATATATCTATTATCCCCCTTCATCAACATAAACCACATCTGCTGGTCCGTTTGTCTGTTTGTTTGGAACGCTTTTAAGTAGTCAACACAACAAACAACAAGGCCCTTCCCAGGTACCACCCACACATACATATCCACTACTTGACAGGCACACTCACCCTCAAATTTACGCACACCCGTTTATTTTTTTTGGTTTGTCTCCCTACAAACAACAGACTCTGGGTATACACTCTGTTGAACCACGAGAAGGTTTGTCTAGATAGTCGACCCCTATTAACTTAGAGGTTGACACGATACTACTCATTCCCTTTCATCCCATCCCATCCCATCCCATCCCGTCGTCCAGGCGCAAACCCACACTCGGGGTGCACACGCATCCATTCATTTGGCTGTAGGCAATCTTCACCACCACCACCACCACCACCACCATCACACATCACACATCGTCCCAACAACTAAATACACAACCACAGCACATTACAATGGCTCTACCGTCGTCTGCAGGTGCCCGTTTCAGGCAGAGAAAGATTTCGGTGAAACACACGTTACAAGTCTGGAAGCAGAGGGATATCCCAGATCTTGAACTAGCCGATCAGCAACGTGAACTTCAACAGTTTGAAACAGGTGTTGAAAAGGGAGAAGAAGAAGAACATCATTTACAAGCAGTCATCAACGCATCGGCCGCTCAGATTCAAGGTGCTAAGGTTGAACAGGTGTACATTCCAACGCCCGATGCCTCAAAAGTTTGGAAGGATGCCGATAAATACTACAACCAGAAGTTCATTGTTCCTGCCTCTTACATAAGATTCTCAGCCACGGTTGAAGATACTGTTGGTTGCCCATATTGTATCGATGAGATAGACGAGGAGTTCATCAAAAAGATGAACGAAGAGTTGAAAAAACCAAAGAACCAATGGTGCTCGGAGGATGAGTTTGAATTGGTTGCTTATAGGCTCGAAAGTGTTGTTAATGAAAAACAGCCATTCTTAACAATGGATCCAACGCAAGTGCTGAGCCTCGAAGAAATACGAGACATTGCTCTCGTTCCTGATAAGACAGATCCTTCAGATGTTAGCAGAACGCTTGAAAAACAGCTCAATATCCATCCGTTTAGGACTTTGCTTGATGCAGAACCAACGAATGGACGTGAGCCTAGACCATTGAAGGTGTTGTTCGATCTCTTTGGTGAGAAAATCTATGAACATTGGAAAAAGAGAAAGATAGAGAGAGAGGGGAAACCCGTCTTCCCAACGGTTAAACTTGAAGATCCTGCTCAAAAGGACGATAATGACCCATACGTGTGTTTCAGAAGGAGAGAATTCAGACAGGCAAGAAAAACGAGGAGAACTGACACTCAAGGTGCCGAGAGGCTACAACTGTTTTACACCGACTTGAGACGTGCAAGAAGTTTGGTTTTGATGGTTGCCGAGAGAGAAGTTCAACGTATGGAACAACTGAAAACAGACTATGAAGTGTTCAAGTTGAGATGCCGGTTGAAAAACGTCAAGAGAGAGTTGGGAATCAAAGGTGAAGATGATGATTTGATAACGCACAAGAAGAAAAAGATCATTGTTCCTGATCCTGAAAAAATCAAGGAACAAGCGGAGAAAGAAAAGGAGAGGATCGCAAAAGAGGAGAAGATCAAGCAAGAAAAGGATAAACTACAATCTGGAGGAGCATCTGCTTCTGCTACCGGGCAGAAGTCACTCCCAGATCAACAACAACAACAGCTCAAGCAACAGGGACTGCTCCGACAGCAACAGCAGCAACAGCAATCGCAATCACAATCAGCAGCAACAACGACAGTGGGCACGACAGCAACAACCGCGGGAGTAGCAACAGCTGCAGGTACTCAAGTGCAACCGTCTGTTCAACCGTATGTTAAGTTGCCTAGCTCGAAGATTCCCGACTTGGACTTGACAACGGTAAACACAGTGTTACATGACAAACTGGAAGGTATCAAGAAGGCAGTTGCTGACAAACTGATAAGACGTAAAGCTCAAGATGAAGGCTGGGTCAATTTCACGGATGATCCTTACAATCCTTACTTTGATATTGCATCCCATAATGAGCAGCTTCTGAGAGAACGTTCGCATCTTCCATACTCTTCCATTGCCTCGTCATTGTTTGAGATTGAAAGGTCGAGAGATATTGATTTTAGCGCTGTCTTGAACAACAACAAGCATTTTGGTAACGAGGATGTGGTGAAGATAAATGCAGCAACGGGTCAAATGATGAAGACAGACAAGCATAACCATCTACCAGAACTCTACGACTTGGCCGGCAGTGATTCTGATTATGAGTCTGATCTTGAGGAAGATATATACGGTCATGAGAGTGGACATCATAGAAATAGGTTGTCTGTTTCTGAAGCGGTGTTCAAGCTGAGAAAAAGGGTTGGTAGAAACGGTAAGTTATGGATCGATCGTAAGAGGGTTCATGATGATCCTTCAATCTATGAGTTTTTAAACTACACGTCAGATTCTACAACGCCACCTTCTCCACCACTGTCACCAGAATCGGACTCTAACTCACCAGAAGTTGCCAAAAGTCGCAAAAGAGTCAACGTTTATGATTCGAAATCATCTGCCAAGCGTCGTTTGCTCTCCCGTTTTGACTATGATTCTGACCTTCCTAGATACGATCCTCTGGATCCATCAAAGTTGAACCAGATTGGTGATCAAACGCAAGCCATAAGATTTGGATGTATGCTGCTCACGAAGTCTTATGATAACATGGGCCACATCAGACAGAAGCAGGCCGAGCAGCAGAGACTACTTGTCCAGCAGAAGCTCCTCAAACAGCAACAACAGCAACAGCAGTTACTTCAGCAATCACAAGCCACACCAGCGGGACCGTCGTCAGCTACAGGTGGAGACGCCACATCAACAGGAACGACGAAAGAACTGAAGGCAATAAAGAAGGAGTCAACGCCATCTGCACTGGGGAAGAACGGATCACCATCCACCACTCCAGGCAAGTCTGCAAAGGGAAAGGCATCTTTGGCTTCATCGGGTCGATCCCAGTCTCCGAAGGTGGCTAAGCCACTAACGCAGAAGCAATTGAATAGGAAGTTAGCTGCTGCGAGTAATGTGAATGCATCTGGTTCTAAAGGCGCTGCTAGTGCTACTGCTCATGAGAGTAATGGAACTACTGGTGCGAAGAATAGTGCTGCTAGTGTTTGATCCATTTGAAATAGTGGGATTTGTGAAGTAACTGGTTTGATGTGCTTCAATTGTATAGTACCTTTTCTTTTCTTTACTTCTAGGTTGTTCTGTCCTTTTGATATAATATGTATTTTAATTTTCGCTATTTGAGTTTAAGCCAGAGTTTGGATCCAAAGGATGTGCAGCGTTGTGGAATATCTGTAGGGGCGGTGCATCGTGCAGGCCTTTTCTCCCCACAAGGCGCAGGGGACAGGGTGAAAAAAAAAGGCACAGCCCAAGCTGTTGTGGAAGCCCCGGCAAAGGGAAGAGACAAGATAAGAGTCTATGATCGGGGCACGTTACAACCTTTGATAAAGGATGAAGGGAAACACTTTGTTTGTTTACGTATAAATAACAATCGAATTGTCTTGTTTTGATTATATCTCAACGTTACTGATAATTATCTTCACTGCCATTACTACAATCTTTACGGTTACCACCATCGCCATTCTGTAGCCAGGTTACGTTTAAAAATGGTATGTACCGGCTACTAGAGAAACATATCACGTATTAGTCCACTATTTACTAACATGCCATTTGCATCAATAAAGACTTACAACCCACCTAACGATCAGTTCCGCAATCCATTTGAGTTGGAGCAACCGGACGAATCACCTTTCCAATCCACTGATTCAATGGAAAAGGAAGATATGTTTTACTTCAACCTCTCAAGGCTCCAAACGGAGCTAAATTCATTTAGAGCTGGGATCATCGAGTTCCAAACAACAACGTGTTTCTACTCCGAGTCCGAATTTCCAGAGATCAAAAAACAATCTGCATCATTGGCTAGTTTGGCAGACGGTATTTACACCGCTTTACTCACGCTTCTGCCAAACGCTACATCTTCAGATAAGGCTCTCCAGCTATCACAGTCAAAAGAAATATGCCAATCTTGCATTAGAGAAACCGCTGATCTTTGTCAATTGTATCTTCAACTGCTCGAATCACAACAATTAACCATATGCTCTCAGAACAACAAAACGTTTGGTTTTGATCTAAATGATATCAACGGCAGTTCCACAGCGCTGCTAGACCGCTGCTACGAGGAAGCACAGACTCAGTACGAAAGAGAAATGTTAGACCAGCTTAAGAGCATCAAAGATCAACAAATTTTTGTTGAATTTGTGCTTCAAAGTTTGCAAGAATTGTCGGCAAGTACAGACATGATGAAAGTGAGGATGCTGAACCTGGAAAACGGGTACCAAGAGAGAGAAGGCTCCAATGAGATTAACGGTGAGATTGATCCCGAGAGCCTCATGAAAAATAACAAACAGAGAGGTTGCTGTGCTAGAATGTCTCCTAGAAAGAAGTACTCTATTGGAGGCTTCAGCGCCATATCTATCATTCTTATTTGCATCATCATTTGGAAGGTTGTTACGATCACTCATTTTGACAAGTCGGACAAAACCTGAGTTTATCCCAGCGGTTTTTTTTCTCTTTTCTTGTGTATATTCTCCCAAATAAAGCCGTGTTGGTTTGCTATTGACCAGTAGTCAAGAGGAAGAAGGGTGTAGACGTTCAACTCTCCAGATTTAGGCAGTGTAATTGTTAAATGTGGGCATGGTGTGTGCGGCTCGCATTTTTCAATATGAAGTCTTTTCAATGTGCCTTTTGACAACTGGGCGTTAGAGCCATATCTCTTGAAGTTTATCCCTTATTTGATGATTCATCTTTGTCCGTCAATTGACAACTTCCCAAGACACAGAAGAGAATGACCTATAGCTAGCAATCTAAACCGAGAAGGCATGAGCAATTACCGCAATCTCGACTCGGCACCATCTGATTTGGGGCTCCAACCCCACAGCCGCCAAGATCCTTTTGCAGACTCAATTCTCAACAACGATTCCTCTTCTCATTCCGTTGTGCAACCGCAACACCACATTATTACACAGATGGACTCTCTGTCCACACAGTTCTCATACGCTGATATTGATCAGTTCCCATCTTTGAACATAACTCTAGATTCATTGGAAGCGTCAATTGGTGATCTTAGTAAGGATATATCCCATTATTCGGCTACAATACAATCCAGCAGTATTACAGTTCAAGATAGGACACACTATCCACAACAGGATGTGCTGAACGAGTATATTTCCAATTTTGAAAAAGTTTTTGAAACGTCCCTATCCTTTAAAGTGAGACTTTCGAATCTCACATCAAGTTTGGCTTTTGCAGATCAAGATCAGTCAGGCAAAAAGAGACAGATTGAAGTCGAGTATCAGAGGATAAACCAGTTTGTTTCCGTTATAACATTGGCACTCCAACAATGCCAATCTCTTCGCAAAATGCTCCTGAGACGGTCCTCCTTTAACTCGGCAGCTTCAAGCATCATGGCACCGACATACAAGGGAGAACAATCGTCAGTGTATTCAGTCGGTTGGGATAGAAACAGTAACAGGCACACACCAAGGCTGGATCAAAGGGACGCAAAAGAAATGCAGTCGTTGTTTGGTGAGACGTATGTTTTTGACCGTGATGGGAATGTATCTTTCTCCATGCCCATGAGCTTGAGGGGTTCACAGTGGAGCTATCTAGAGGCACGCAAGAGGTGGTATAACAGAAAACCTTGGATTGTTACCATCTGTCTGGTCTCCTGGTTCATTATTCTCAGTGTTATTGCTGTTGTTCTATACTTCACGGTTTTTAAAAAATGAAGAGAAGACCAGCAAACCCAACTTATCGGGTGCAACCTTGGATCAAACGCACCAAGGCATTTTGTTAAATACGTAAAGAATTTCATTCAGCATAGCAACAGAAAGACAGGAATATAGTGGGGAGAAAAAAATAGGTGAAAAAAATTTGGTAGCAGACATACGATCAAATCAGACTTTGGCTTGACAAAAATCTCTTTAGACGCAGACTAGCATCTACTCTGTTCTCAAACCAATGGGACAAACTTTTCATCTTCAGGCTCAGACCAAGACGCTGGCATTCTGAAAATCTTACCTTCGTGGATGGACAAATATGAGTTGTATGGACGGTGCAATCCATCCCAAACGGCATAAAAGCCACACATGGAACTAATGAAACAGAAAACCCCAGCAGCAACCTTACATCCGGTATGGTTACCAAAGGTAGCAATGGTGTACAAAGTCAAGAAGATGCTACAGTTCATGCAGAAGAAACACAACGGAACGGTAGACTTGAAAGTTGCCGACCAGATCAAGTATGAGAAGACAGTCCATGAAGCTAGATAGATACCAAGGGCATTGTCCATGTCTTCCGTCGAGGCATAACTATCGGCAACTCCAAGGACATCGGTAACGACTGCACCCATAGACATAAAGAAACCACCGTAACATAGAAGCACGACGGAACCAAACAAGTTGTTGTCAACGACAGCCCAACAACCGGTGATGATTTGAACCAATCCAGAAGAGAAGAAGAAAGCACCACCCAAAACAGCAGGGTTGGTCACATGTTGGGCCTGGCACAAAACCAAACCTAGAGAGAACATGGAGGTTGCCAAGCAAGCAACACCTGCAGCACAGGAGGTTGGGTATGGTCTCCACTGACTTGAACGTCTGTAATAACTGGTTCTTAGTAGACCTGTTCTTGGAGGATGGACGGTGATGGTTGGTTGCATGTAGTACTGCTGTGGTGCTGGGAAGTTCTGGTTGAACGCCGTGTTGTCTGAGTGGTTGTAGTTGGCCTTTTCAATGTCGGCAGGATGGTCTCCTGTCTGGGAGCTTGAAAGTTGATCGGTCGACATGCTAGGGGATGGTTAGCTCTAGATTAGGATTTCTTTGGAGCAATGGTAACAACTAAAGTACAGCTTGGAAGAAGCGCTGAATAAGTAGACAGGGAGCGGCTGCAAAAGGAAGGGGATTTAATCACTTTATATACAGCCTCTGGGTAGCATCAAACAAGAGAGAAAAGATCAATAAGATACATTGTCCAACACCAATTGACCCTGAATCTGCTAGGGGGCTGTCCAGCCAGTTCCGAAAAGTCAAGACAGATTGTAATACAGGTGCAATTCAACCCCAATTGAGGATACAAGCGAACCATGGCATTGGAGAGAGCACATTTCTCTCAAAACAATCTGCAAATTCACATTATTGGAATGAAGGCCGATCTGTATCACTGGTGAGCGTTTCCGCCACAGGGTCTTGCACGGAGAAGTCAGCATGATGGTGAAACTGCGAAGGAGACCGAGTACAAACGTCCTGCCGTAGCCACTAAAATGGTGGTAAAAGTGCAATTCTTTACGCTGAAAGAGAAGAGAAGAGACACATACGTCTCCGCCGTACACAGAGACAATGCCGTAAATCCCTTCGCACATATGGATGGCGGCACTCGTCCAAACCCTCATGACAAGCGTTGAGAGTTCATCTTCGGTATGGTCAACATATCATCAACAAAAGCGATTTGATCAACCATCAAGGTCACCCCGGTGTTTGAAAGACGTATCAGATAACCTCAGGTCGTCCCTCCCCCACCCCTTTGACTGTTGCACGCACACCCCATAGGGGGTGCCGCTAAAAAATCTACACCCCGTCCGAAAAGGTTAATAATCTGGGGAAACCAGTAAATCGATGGTAAGAGAACTATGAGGCAAGCCATGGCCACGGGTTTTCAGTGTCTATCATTGGCTGAACACTGTTTCATATAGTGCACCCCCGCTGAGCACAAAACCAAGAGTTGGCCGAGGTCACAATCAAAACTTGGAGGCTGCTATGTCCGTTAATGAGGTCTCGGTCTTTCAGGGATGTCCGCGCATCGGGAATTGCTGTTCGGTGTGCCAAAGCTTTATTTGTCATAGTCAGCGCCGGGAATATAAACAATTAGAGTGAGTAACGGGGCAACATAGTAAAAACTTGGCCAAGTCGTTTGTTCTTTGGGGTATCTTGTTCAATCATAGGTCTCAGAACACCCCATCATGGTGGCAGTCAAGCACTGCCCTATACAGGAACCCACCACTTGCTCGTTGTTGAATCTTGCAACGATTCTCCTATATAGGAGTTGAATCAGTACTCATTGAGTAAACACCAAGAGTGGGAGTTGTCTTGCTCATTCGGTGGCCGATTGAGAAGCACTTTTCAAGGACTTAGGCTCTTGGAGATGGCTTGCGAAGTGTGAAAAGAAGACGGTTTCCGGGTAAGGCTGTAAACATCAAATGAACAAAAATAATAGAGCTAGACACGGCTATACATGAGGCACTTTGTTGACTTCAAATGCTGCTGGTTACACACAGCTGCTAGAAAGGAAGCAGGACAATGTTGCCGAACAATCCGATAAGACCTTGCTTTTTTGATGATAGTATTACTCGCAAGCTTTCAAGCTAGCATCGGCTAGCATACGGCGAAAGAATGTTGCCTCATACCCCACCTTCAAGGTGTTTGAGGCGATAATGGGATAAAGAAAACGATTGCTGGAAGATACGTGGCAGGAAGAAGCATAGAACATTTCTCTCTCAGGAAGAGCGCCAACGAAAGGGGTGTACATTTGAATATAACTGAGAGAGAAGGAGGATCGAAAGACAGATACAGACACAAACCCCACACTTTGACCAATTGCCGACCAAATCCCAATCCAAATCTTCTTTGCAGTAATTAACTACTCCCTGAATGGAGACGCTGGGTAACCCAAAGATCCTTCGAGTGTTTCTTCGGGGAAAGCTTCTAACCTTTTTTGCTAAGGTATCAACCAATCTTCGTTTTCATGGTTTAGTTGAAGGGTGCCACTCGCCAAACCGTTTCTTGTATCTCCCTTTTGATCAAAAAGCTGGGTGAAGTATGTAAACAGTTGGAGAAATGGGCCATTTTGTGAGGTAAGTATTTCCGATTCGGGCAGTGCCTCAGACTCACGAAGAGGGATAAATTGCTGCTGGATATATTTCAGTAGCGAGAGATCGTTCAGTGATACCGATTGTGCATTAGATATTGCTAAGTATAGGTCAAATCACGAGCTTGATGCTAACATGAATAGTGAAGGCATCATTGTTGTCAAAATGGCATCTCAAAATAGCAGACCAAGATTGAACAGTATGATTTGCGGAACAGTTTTTCAAACGTTGAGATGAACCCCTTCCCGTTGCCACCAACTGAAAGTGATGATGCTGGTTCCAATAGAAAAACCATACGTCGTTGTTCAATAAGCTCCTATCGAGGGACCTTTTCTTGTAAAGTTTACTGAAGTAAGATTTGATTCAAAAAATCGGTCGAGCGGCTTTGGGGCTCAGACATAACTCTCGCAAGTTTTTCAGGTAGAAGCACAGCCTTATTTGTTTTGAAATAAAATGCTACATTTCCAATAAGAATAGAGATCGCTGTTGATTGTTTGATCTATTGTAGGTCAAATGAACAAAGGTTGTATTACTGTGAGCCTTTGGTGGCCACGATCTGGGCTAAATACTGCCTTATCTTGGTAACTCATGCAATTAAAGTTTTTGACAGGGGCAGTTGACAGGAGGGATGACAAAAACGTTTCAAGATCTGTGATCTAAGATCTGCCTATGGAAGTAAGAATTTGTAATTGAGGTGACCTTCCAGTGGTGCTAGCAGACCAGCGTGGTGTGGTGAGGTCGGAATGAGTGTCATCATTTTGTATCCTGATTGCAGAATATCCAAGCAGTGGTCGGTGGATCAAAGCTTTTACAGGGAGTCCAGTAGTTTAGACTAGTCTACGGACGCTATCATCATGACGTATATATTGAATCAGATATAATCATTAGTTTCACAAGCCAGGCCGATGAGGCTCAGGGGAAAACAATAAAAATTAGGGACGATCACAACGTTTGATATTGCATCTAATATATCCATCGCCGCACTCCTTTGAAGTTGAGATCCTTCGATGCCTCTTCAAGATGGAACAGGGGAACCAATCAGGTTGTGTGGTATAAACATTCTGGCATCGACTTGACGCACGCAAGAACAGCCATTCACGATGCAAAAAGCAAATTCTCAGCCTACCTCGTTCCTGACTATGAATGGCACCGTAACCATCAATTGGTGCATGCTGTGATCCTGGCTTCTTTTAGTGTATTTGCCAAGTGGTAACGGTGGTCAAAAGTAGTCTTCTGTTTCCCTTGCGTTCAGTTGAAAAAGAACAAAGTTTGAGATGCTACCGGTCGGAACCTTGAGGTGGATGTTCCAGTTCCGGGTCGGATCCAATTGTTCTCTCCCTTGTTCCAGAGTAAAAGCGGTGTGTGCTAGAGACAGCAACAGAGGTAGGTAACTAGTAAAATCAAAGCAACCAGCAACCAATTTCAACTCCAGCGTTTGATAGATTGTACGACACACAGCCCCAACAAGCAGTGCAAAACTCCGACGCTATCACCACATGGGCGGCAATTGCACACGGGGACTGCCCACGGCGTCTGGCCACGGGGACGGATTATCTGCTCCGCGTGCATGCAGCAGTATCTGCACTCAATACAAACTCAATCTCTACTAAAAGAAGAAGGAGCGTCTAATCAATAAGTAAATGAATTAACCAAATCTAGCAACGCCCTTCTCTTATTCTTTGTTTGTTCTTCTTCGACAAGTAATCCCAGCTCTATCCATCCATCCATCCATCCGTCAACCCACTTCATCCTTTCCTTTTGTCTATCCTTGCGTCTCTCCGAACTCAAGGTTATTCGTTCATCTACCTCAGTCTTCAGATCTCAACTCTGGGCAATCATCAAGAACAAGACCATACTCTAAGACGCATTATTCCCCTTCACACCTCAAGTGTAAATTACAAACAACCCAATTGCACCGAGAGACCCCACTTTTTATAGAGCTAATCGGCTGAACAATTCTTACTTTCAACTGCCAAAACACACCATAAGAACTACACGTATAAAAGACCCAAAACTTCTTCTGCGATGACCTCTTCACTATATAAGAAAAGGGGCCGACTCATAGTACTGATAGCAATTGCATCAGCACTGTTCTTCTTCCAGCTTGTCTCCTTTAGCGACCCAGAATCAAACTATTCCTACAGGTCGAAACAGATATACAAATCAACAGCGAAGAAACTCGCAAACATATATTCGGACGATCGTTCAACATACTTTGATTCTTCAAACAGCAAGGAGAAACTTTCGGATCAAGACCTCGCCAAGATCAAAGCTGCAGAGAGACTGAAACAGACAGAAGAATCTACAGAAGAATCTGCAGAGGACAACCTACCAGAGGACAGCCTACTAGAGGATAAGGAAATCAAAATTTCCAGCGACAAACTCACAAAGGAAAAAGAACAGATGCTCAACAATCAGATCAAGGAACTCAAGGCTGAATATGAGAAAAAGATTCAGGATCTATTGGACAGCACTTCTGCCATTGAGATAGACTATAACGAGGAAGACTTGAAAGATATGGACATCACAAATGGTAACCCGCTCTTCCATATATTCTTTAAAAAATTCTTTGGCGTGCTGACGGAAAACAAGCTGACATATCCTCATCCTCAAAGAACCACATTGAGCGGGGGTAAACCGATCATTTGGAGAGTCTTTACAGAAGAGGCCCCAGGAGCAACACTCTCGGAAAACGAACTATTGACGTATCTTCCATTCACCGATGTCTTTATCGATGATCTAAAGGCAAAACATCGTAACGTTGTTAGATCGATCCCACATAAACCACCCGTTGAATTCTACAAAGGTGCCGGTTATACCATCGTTGGTGGTGGTCAGTATTCGTGGTATGCACTACTCTCCATCCAGATCCTAAGACAAGTGGGATCGGTTCTTCCTGTTGAAGTGTTGATACCAAACGAGGATGAGTACGAAGAGGAAGTTTGTGAAAGGATCTTCCCACTCTATAATGCAAAGTGTATCCGTATGACAACAGTCTTTGGAGAAGAGGCTCTGAAAGATATTGAACTATCTGGTTATCAGTTCAAGTCGTTTGCACTACTCGCCTCTTCGTTTGACGATACTTTCTTGCTAGATTCAGACACATTCCCAGTGACAAACCCAGATCATTTGTTCACCTCTGAATTGTTCGAACATTATCAGATGATCACATGGCCAGACTTTTGGCGTAGAACAACATCGCCAAA
The DNA here is from genome assembly GCA_030569615.1 of Ogataea rishiriensis. Taxonomy (NCBI): domain Eukaryota; kingdom Fungi; phylum Ascomycota; class Pichiomycetes; order Pichiales; family Pichiaceae; genus Ogataea; species Ogataea rishiriensis. Next base: position 328,554 of record JAJMLH010000008.1, on the reverse strand, counting down.
ATATTACGAAGTTGCAGGAATCGAAGTTGGTAAGACTCCAGTTCGTCATCTTAACGATTTCTACACTAATGCAAAATATTATGCCTCTGAAGACCAGATCCACAGTTACAAAGATCAAATCTCGTTCCACGATAGAGAAGGCACGTTACCAGACTGGACAACAGAATCAGGAGAATTGCTCATTAGAAAATCGACACATTTCAACTCATTGCTGCTATCGTTATACTACAACACTGATGGTCCCTACGGTTATCATCCTCTACTATCGCAAGGTGGAGCTGGTGAAGGAGACAAGGAAACGTTTGTTGCAGCTGCCCATTACTACAACCAGCCGTTCTATCAGTTGTACAAGGCACCGGATCGTATCTTTGGATTCTACAAGAGATGGGTCAATTCCCAGTGGGAACATACAACGATTGCACAGTACGATCCAATCAGAGATTTCGAAATCTTACAGGAGAACGTTGCAAAGATGAGCAAGGAAATTGATGAACAAGGAGACAGTTATCCTTACACCTACGAACATGCCTACAGGTTCCCATGGCATCCAGGAAACTGTAAACCAATGTTTTACCATGTTCATGATCCAAAGATGGATCCATTCTTCATCAAACAGGAAGGACTAAACTTGGACCTTGATGGCAATAGGATCAGAAACCTTGGCGATTCCTTGTACACTTTAGGTTTTGATTTGGAAGCTTCCATTTATGATCTGATGCATGCGAATCTTTGCGTTAACAATTACAAGTTCAAGCATTTCCAAGATAAGGACATGCCATCGCTTTGTGATTCGTACCTAACTGAACATTCCGACTGGTTGAAACAGACAGGCGTTGAAATCATGGCATCTTCGAAAGAGGCCGTTGGAGAAGAACTGACGGAGGAGGAGAGAAACTTCTTGGTTTCCAAAGCGGAAAAGGCAAAGGCACAAGAGGAGATCTTTGAAAAGATCGATCAGGATGCTGCCAGTATGGAGAAGGAAGAGGTTGTTGGCGAAACCATCAACGAAGAGATCCAAAAGGAAATAGAAGTTGAGGAGATTAAAGAGGAGACTGCTGAAAGAAAAGAGGAGGAGACCGAACAGAAGGAAGAGACCGAACAGAAGGAGGAGGTTGAACAGAAGGAGGAGGCTGAACAGAAAGAGGAGAATATCGAAAAGAAAGAAGAGAATACCGAAATAGTAGATGAGATTACGGAAGTGAAGGAAGAAACGGAGACCTCGAATGAGGTCGCTGCTGAGGATCTCGTTGATAAAAACGTTGGTTGATCCAAGCTAGCATTTCGTTGCTATAGTTTGTGCTTGTAGTTTTACGATAATGATTTGCTATCTGTATTTGTTTTACTGCGCGACTATTGATTTTTTGTTTCTATCTTTGTGTATCTGTTTATTGTCCATGTGGGGAAGTTTGATCTCACTCATACCGACACGCGCCGTTTTTTACTTGAATGTATTGATGGATAATTTGATATTGGTTTTGCAGTATCTTTGTATCATTCCGTTTGGGCAGGCCATCTCTTGGACTTCGGGAGACCGAACAGGTTTAATCGTCAAGCGGCGCGTAGCCAAAAGGAGCATGCGCGAGCGACCGAGCCTTCGAGCGAGCAAGCAAGGCAGAGACGGGGCTATTTTTCAGTAAACCTTAGACGGAGATTATAACGTTGAATGGACCCCTGTTCAAAAACAACTGCTTAACTAGGTCCTTCACAAAGAAGTACAAGAAAGATGATCAAGATTCATCATCGTTATATTTTTCATCTACAGATTCACCAGCTACATACGCCTAAATGACTGTGGAGTGTACGAGATCTCCCAATGGAGGGGTTATAAGGGGGTTCAAACTTGCCAAACTTCCCGATGACATACTGCACAACCATATTGTCCCAATGCTACCTTCGAAAACGGTGGTGTTACTGGTACAGTCGATTCCAAGGTTATACAGAACTTTAAGGTTCGACTCGCAAATGTGGTATCGTTCGTACAAGAGGATCTTTCACGATCGAATGCTGATCGATAAGAAAGACTGTTATTTTGAAAATGAGGATTGGTATCTGATGTTCATTCGAAGGATCAATTGTAGGATCTATACCTGGGGAAGTGGATCTTTGGGTTATTGTTATGTTGATCTTGAAAACTGGTTCAACGAACAGTACTCGTATGACAAGTACAGTACCGACATGGAATCTGGACGAAGGGAGAGTTTCTTCGTTACTGGGAGTGATTCTGTCATTGTTGGGTCTGGCGGAAAGCCCCACGTTGTGGGTAGAATAGGGAAGAAGTTTGTCATTGTTGATTTTGCCGTTGTTGGACAGTGTGGTGATAAGGTTGCCGTTCTTGGAGAGCAAGGCTCCGCGTTTGTCACTTATCGGAAGTTTGATGATGTTATTGAGGATGATTCTTGTCTAATGAAGGAAGGAGAGATTTGCGACGATGAAACCATTGAGCGAAACATGGTTCATTGCAACGATTACTTCCTGGCGAGCCTCAACTGTGATGAGAAACTTGTCAAACTAATTGGAGCTTCGTATTCTTCGTTTGTGCTTGCGCTCGATACACAACGATCAATTTGGTTATTTGATACCAGTCTTTCCTTCACTCCAGAAGGTTTGGATAGGTCCTGTGGATTCTCATTGACTGGCTGTAAGCTTCGTTTGAAGTCGGATCTGCTGGATGGTCAAGGGATTTGCGATTTGATAATGAGCAGGGTTGATAAGGTTACGATCAACAGAGACATTGTTGTTTTTAGGTATAGGTTGGACACTGTGATAGACTACGAGAGAGGAGACATGAAGTATCATACGTTGTACACAATTATGGTACTTTCTCTCAAGGGCTTCCAAGGAGGTGAAGGAGAGGTTGATGTTTTATGCATGATGCTTCCCAATGTTCATAATGATATATCCGATGTTTCAGTGTCAGGAACCACGATTTTTTACACTCGTGAGAGTGATGGATCGATCTGGTTGGCTTCTCTGACGAGCAACAAGAGACAGTTGTATGTGCGTGAAGCTTTTACTGGTGGTTATGATGATGGTGATGACTTTAGATTCACCAACTTGTACACCTCGTGCAACGTTACCACTGCAACTGGTGTGAAGAGGGATGAAGAAGGGAATCTGATCACGTACTATCACAACATGTTGAACCATCGTCCGTTGAACGTTGTCAATGGCACCCTTGGATTGGCTCGAGGATGTGGGCATTTTCTGAGCTGCGATAAAAGGGGACGGCTATACAGCTGGGGCGAGGATCATTTGGGGATGGGATGTCTTGGACTTGGAGATGCCGAAGGAAGCGCGATGGTTGTGGAAAGGCCAACCCAGGTAAGCGTTGAAAATGGGAATGGAGATGGTAAAGTTGACTACGATGGGAAGATATGTTTGGGTGTTGATGCAGGACTTTGGTTCAGTTGTGCGTTGATCTCATGAGGTTTGTTATAAAAGATGTATGCAAATGAAGTTTGGGAAAAATATAGAATTATGCGTGGCTTTGTTCACAGGAGATTCGACCTTTTATTAGTACAGAGAGGACTAGAGGAGAGTGTCTGTAGGAGCAGATTGGCGAGCCATTGCAAGAGAAGCAAAGTCGAGGTTTGGCGGTATCCGTTTCAAGCCGGTGTCAATAGGAGTCTAGCCCTGTCTGGCATCTGCAAAGGAGAAGAAGAAACAACAACAAGATTACGGTACACTTTGTAGGCTTTGATGGCTTTGCTGGCTTTGCTGGCCTGCGGGAGTACGAGGATCGTCGTGGATGGTGTTGTACGAAGCTGAAAGTAATGCAGGCTAAGCTATGGTTCGCTGGGATACAATAGCGGCGGCGGGTATGCAAGAGAGATTACTCCTTCCCGTTTGATTATGTTGTCTTGTGATGGTGTGTGAGTGTCAAACAGGGCAGAGTGACCTTTAGCTTGTTTGACCATTCCCTTCAGGCAACACCACCACTACAAAGTGGCCATGTTCATCAAGCAACAACCCGGAGTGTAATGCTGTGTTAAAAAATGGATCAAAAGAAAAAAGCGGTTGGAGATGTGTACTGCATGCATGCATGAATAATCGGCATGCAGCTCTCCTGCAGCACTCTCATGCAGCTAAATGCCCCCTTACTCCTCGCCTGTTTCACTATAAGCTTTGATGGCATTCTCATGGGCATCTCAAACCTTGCTGTGGCAGCTAATTGGGAGGAGCCTCGTAGATTCGGAACAAAAGATGTTGCACTGCTGTATTATCGCTCCCTTTCGTTACAGATATGGGACAGGCCATCTGTTATGCACACCCCTCGATGCTATGCCACTGTTACCAACAACCAACATCTCTCACAATCTTCATATCTTGCTTCATGGCCACCAGTCCACAGCTTTAAAGGTTCCTCTTCTGCTCTTCCATCGGACTAGCTTCAAAACAGAGCTTGGTTGAACAGAAGAGAACACTATACCACAAATATAATACTTATCACACGATCAGAACAAAAAGACGAATCAGTTATCATTCGAGCCGTCATCAATCAACCATCATTCATTCCTTTATAACCACATTCCTCTAATATTCTCCGTCTGGGTCCAAAAATATGCTATTCAGACCAAGAAAGTTCCAGTTGATTCTGCTATTGGTAGGTTTCTCGTTGGTGCTGACGTTGCTCACTGCCAACGGGTATCTCCAGTCGATGCAGACACTCGACGAAGTTCTGCCACCAAACAGGTTTGTGGGAGTTCTGACAACGTTCAACACAACAGACAGTGAAGAGGATAAAGACTACGAGGCTCTACTATCCCAACTTCAGTCGGAGGCGGAGCGTGAACAGGAACAGGCAAAGACTAAGAAGAAAGAACCAAAACCAAAGAAGAATCCAGCATACTCTCCAAAGGAAGCAGCCGATGAAAAACCAAAGTCTGAAGAAGATGAGGAGGAGGATGAATCCAAAACATCAATAGCAGCAGAGATAGCAAAGGTGAAACAGAGCAAGTTGGAAAGAGACAGGGCAAAAGTTATCAGATCCATCTTTGCCATGATTGCGTCGACAAAACCAGAGGTGCCTTACCCTGGACGCCATAGAAACAGAGAGGATAACCCTGCCTGGCAGAACGATATGCTTTCCGAAGACATACTTGACGACTTCCTAGTCTTTGACGATGATGTTGTTGAAGGCTTGAGAAAGAGTCATTTCAAGATATTGGAACTGATCAATGGTCTTACTTTCCCTGAAGGATTGTACCAAGGTAGCGGTATAGTCATGGTTGGTGGTGGCAAGTATTCATGGTTGGTCTTGCTATCCATCACAATGAACAGAAGTTACGGTGGTACTTTACCGATCGAAGTGATGATACCAAACAGACTAGACTACGAAGCAGACTTTTGTGAACGGCTATTACCTTCGCTCAATGCCAGGTGTGTCTTCTTCTCCGATATTCTTGGTGACAACTACGAAGAAGAGATGCAAATCTCAAGGTTCCAGTATAAAGGGTTGGCCATCTTGGCTTCATCCTTTGATAACATGCTCATGATGGATAGTGATAACATTGCTGCCGGTACGATAACAGAAGCCGTGTTTGAAGAAGAACCGTTCCTAACAAGAAAGATGATTGTTTGGCCAGACTTTTGGAAGAGAACAACACATCCAGCATACTACCATATTGCAAACGTTACTGTTTCAAACAAGAGGACCCGTGATTCCTTGGTGGACATTCCAACTGCTCAACAGTATACACTACGTCCTGGAGAGGCCAAGTATATGGTTCCATTGCACGATAGAGAAGGTGCCATCCCTGGTCTCACCTCTGAATCTGGCCAGTTGATGGTTTCCAAGAATGCACATACCGATGTTGTTCTATTGCAGCTATACTATAACACTTTTGGAAACGATGGATACTACCATCTGCTGACTCAAGGTGCACCTGGAGAAGGAGACAAGGAGACCTTTGCCGCTGCTGCCACCGTCTTGGGCAAAGACTACTACCAGCTGAAAAAAGAGGTTGAAAGAAATGGAGTCATGCTAAACGAAAGAATGACAGGTCCTGCCATGATCCAGTTTGATCCTGTCTTGGACTACCAAAACTTGCAAGAGTTTGAAGAAATGTACGGCGCCGATCCAGAATCGTTCAACGTTGAACGTATGGTTGAATTCTTCAACCAGGATAGAAGAAATAGCCCCATGTTCCTACACTGTAACTCTCCAAAGATGTTACCCGTTGAGTTGGTTAGTGGTAACGCTGACAGCTATCTTGACGGTAAACACTACAGACTCTACGGGTCGGTGAAGCTCCCAAGGGATTACGAATTGGACTATTTTGAAGTGATGGACAAGTATCTCTGCCGTGACAAGATCGACATGTTCTATACAAGATCCATGGATGAGTTGAACACGTTGGAGAAAAGAGAAGCCTTTTGTAAAGGTACCTGGACCCAACATATTGAGTTTTTGAGAACGAACGAGAGAATCAACTACCTACCTGCCCCTAACTAGCGTATGAATCCATTCATTTATATTCCAAAGGCCAAATTAATATTATTAGTATCGAAATCTATAAGGTATAGCCATTGGGCTTAGTTATTGTAAGTAGCAAATCTCTTGGCATTGATACCAAATATCCTACTGTGGAAAGTATAGGTATTTCAGACAGACTCACCTTGTACTGTCGAGTTATACAAGCAAGAGTTTTCTCTAGCTATATAGTGAAACACAAGGCAGAAACTTTTGTATGTTTCTTCCAAACAGTGAACTCTACATTCTTCTTATCATACAAAGCTCCAACAAAAACCAGGCATCCAGAATATGGGCAGAGATTGCTGCTGCCTGTTGAGGGAAGGTTGCAGTGCATATAAACTCTATTGCCTAGATAACAATAAACACCGAAAAACCTTAATTCCACCGTGCAGATGACGCACTGCAACGGCAACGGCTACGACAATTTGCTCTCCTTGCCGATGGTTGTTGGGAGTATACAAACACACTACAGTTTCCCAATTCTTTCTTCAACATCAACTCTTGGAACTGATTTTTGAGGAAACTGGTGTGGTTGGGATTACATATATAAACCCTCTGTTTCTGCTGAAAAAGCACAGTCCAAAATGGTATGATTGAAGACCTTGTGCCTTTGCCTGTGGTTATTATTGGGCTTCCTATACAATCCTCCTGCTACTAATCGAAGATCATGAATAATTCTTCAAGTGTTTCAACTGCTTCCACTTCTTCGGTTGTCGAAGGTTTGTCACCTCTTTCTAACTACTATATGCTTCTTGATCCTGCTGATGGGATGCCTGACAAAAAGCCTGGCATTGAGTGCTGTGTTAAATGGTCCTGTTGCTATAGGCCGTGTTACTAAGTTTCCTGGATTCACAGAGGAGTTCGATGAAAGTTGGCACAAGTTGTAGTACCGTCGTTTAATTTTTTTTCAATAGATTGTTCAAGGCAAAAGCGCATTTTTTCCTTGCAAGATTCACCTCCAAGATCGCATTTATCATACAAAAAAGAAGGGAACGAACTGGGATGATAAGTTCCTCAATGTTGATGCATGAAGCCGTGGCATCATTCACTGGAGAATTGATCTTTAGAGATACCTTGTTGGAACACATGAGCCTAACATCCTATGCAGTCTATCTAGCAGCGACAAAGACGGAGGATCTACAAACTGGGATCACGCTAGATGAAAATGGAAACCCAAGGCAGAACAAATAGTTGGTCCTGTATTGTTGAGCCATGAAAGGTTCTCCTATCAAACATTCTTCGATTGGTCCCTCCCAAGTAGACGATATTGTCGTTCTATCTCGTTCAAAGGTTCGGTAAATGATTCAACGAGTAGTTTCCATTCTGGCAATGAGGTTAGCTCTGGTTACAAGAGGTTCTATTACGCAAAGTTGAATCAGCTTACGAATTGGACTGAGTTGGTGGAGACGCGTGGACCTATAGGAGGTGCTGCTCCGATTAAATGAATGAGCAAAGCCCTAATGCCCTAGTGATAATTGTATGAAGCCGAAAGCAAAAACTCTATATTTGTCTTTGTCTCTTCCTTTTTTCTTGAACTATGAATATTAAACGATTAGCTAAGCGAAGCAACGTATGAATGGCCTATCTATAAATGCTGAACACGTTTGAAGTCAAACCCGATATGAATATGCCAAAATGTACAGCCAAATCTTGAATCGTTTCATTCTATAGCGCCCAGATACCGATTCTTCTCGAGTCTTTTAATCATCCTTGCGCTCTTGCTCTTATCGTCAACACTATCAACATTGTTGTACCTCGCTAGAGTCTTCAGCACGCCACTAAACACTTTCAGTTGGACATCCATAGCCCATAGTGTATCCATATGCTCGTACCCTTCAACATCTATAGTCTCAACATCACAGGAGAGTTGGTCTAGGGTCTTGTCAATGTCAATCAAAGAGTCACATTTGCCATAGACCAATAGCATCGGGGTTGATATTGTCTGAGTTGGAAATGGAGCCACCCTGTTGGTCTTTGACGATGATCCACTGAGGTAGACCAACCTCGAACCGGAAGAACCACCTTCGTCAAACATCTGGAACCTCTTGTTGCTTATGATTTGGAACCAGTGGATGATCGATTTAACAGATGAGGGAGAAAACATATGTGTATACCCCACCTTCTTCTGCGTTGTTGAAAGATTGGTCGAATACCAGCCAAATAGTAAAATCAACGATTTGTCCACTACTACTTCGTAGAGTCTTGGACCCATCAACTTTTGCCAGAACACAACTGAAGGGAGGATGGCTCTCTTTCCAAATAGCCTATAGAGTAAGTTCGGTGTAGAATTGACAAAGTAGGACACCAATGGATGACTCAGACCTTTCGGAACCATTGCTGGGGATAATCCGACAAAAAGTTTGATCTTTTGGTTGAGCGATGGATTGAGCGATAGCGCTGCAAGGCACTGCGCAGAGCCTTGACTGAACCCAATGTAGTTCAAACTGTCCTGTCTGGTGACGTTCAAAATGTAGTCGATGGTATCAGGGATATCAAACATGGCAAATTCGTCCAAGGAATAGTCCCAAAATTTGTAGTCTGTCGAAGGTAGGTTCAAGTGTTTCCTAGAATACTTGTTACCCCTGTTGTTTCCTAACCACACATCATAGCCAATGTCCACCAGTATGAACGGTAAACACCGCGAACTGCTGTCACCCAAGACAAACAACTCACTGTTTGTGAGCAATCCGTGATGCATGTAAACTGCTGGTTTTTCACCTCCCTGTGTTGTTGAGTTGGAATTCTTGCCTAGGATACGATGGATCGATAGCAAGTAACCGTCTTTTGTCTGGACAACATGTTCATGCACTTTGTATCCATGTGCATGAACAATCTCAACAATGTCTACAGCATTGATAATCTTCGTATGGAACGCGTCTTCTCTGTGCTTGCTGTTCAAAATTTCGGCAGCGCTGTCGTCAAGGGATGAAGATGATGAGTCTAGGTTGTCCGTTACCTTTGCCTCTGATCCTCCCGGTAAGAGGTCCACCACTGCTGTCGTTGCCGACACAATGGTTTCGTTCACTTTGGCAGACACGTTGTCTGCCTGTGAAAAGTAGGAGTTATAGTTTCCCAATAATACCTCGAATCCCAAGGCATGAAACACTAGTAAGGGAAACTGGATAAAGATTGCGATGATGTCAAACACGACTTTCAAGACTTGCGATATGAAAGACATGGTTATTTCTGCATTCAACGCAATTCTGTAAGTTTGATCTTCCAAAACCTGATATGTAGGTTGATGGCTCTTGGTCTATTGTAAGAAAGACGGATGATACAAAGAAGTGATTCTCTTGTGATGTTTATCGACAACCTTTATGGGATGAGATAAGGGCTCACTTATTACATCATTTACCACGTAATACTGACAATTACACATCCGTGCACCATACAGCCACGTTTTCATAATTTTTCACTGCATTTTTTCCCATTGCATACAGCCAGTAGCCAGTTGGAATATCCCTTTATCGATTGGCCTCCTTTCATCCTTGTTCCCTTTTGTCTCCTGAAAGACCTAATCTATCAATCCATCAATCCATCACCCATTGTCCATATTTGAAGGCTTTTTGCCCATCTCTCATTGAATACTGGCCTATCTCTATAAATAACGAATAGGAACCTCCATCATTTGTTCTTATTCGCATCCTTTCCATCCAAGGCATCCACCGTTTTGACTCAATTCGTTTCTCTGAAGGAAAGATTCCAATTCGAACAGAACCATCTGTTAGCAAATTCCGAACAGGCTTCCATTTATTTTCCTTCTCCGTCTCCTTCTCCACCAAATTTAATAACAAACATGAGAAAGTGTAAAGTCTTTGTTGGTAACTCCCATCCAAAACTAGGCCAACTTGTCTGTGAGAGTTTGGGCATCCAGCCTGCTCCAGTCACTCTCAAAAAGTTTGCCAATGGTGAAACCTCTGTTCAAATCGGTACATCCGTTAGAGATGAGGATGTTTACATCATTCAATCAGGGTCTCCAGATACAAACGATCACATTATGGAGCTGCTCATCTTGATCTCGGCCTGTAAAGGTGGTTCTGCAGCAAAGATCACTGCCGTGATTCCTCACTTTCCATACTCTAAGCAGTCAAAGATGAAGAAGCATAGAGGTGCCATCACTGCTAGAATGTTGGCTAACTTGCTAATCATGGCTGGTGCAGACCATGTTGTCTCGATGGACCTGCACGCATCCCAGATGCAAGGCTTCTTCACAAAACCGGTCGATAACCTATATGCAGGTCCAACGTTGGCAAGGTGGATAAGGCACAATATTGAAGATTATCAGGATGCTGTTGTTGTTTCCAAAAATCCAGGTGGAACAAAAAGAGTGACAGCTTTGGCTGATCAGCTAAAGATCAACTTTGCCATGATTCACACGGATAGAAGAAGAACGAAGGATGGTTTCACCGGCAAAAAGGTTAGGAAACAAGCAACACACGTCAGCGGACAACAATCACCAGTTATCAACACCGCCGAAGATGGAACTGAAGAGGAGGAAGATGTCATTGTTTCGACAGACATTCAAACCGCCAGAATTGTCCAAGGTCACGTTGTCGAAGACGCATCTCATGCCTCATCGACACCAATATCTACACCTTCCTCAACCACGCATGCAACGTTGGCATCCCCAGCAACAACCTTAGCAACCCATGCATCGAAATCAGCAGCGTCCTCAAAGAACGGCTCCGAAAAGCAGGATTCTGAATTTGATAACAACAACTCTGACGATGAAGACGAACCTGAATTTAACGCCTCTGAAAAGTTGATCACTTTGGTTGGTAACGTTCAAAACAAACCTGCCATCATTGTGGACGATATGATCGACAAGCATACAGCATTTATTGCTGCTGCTGAGCATCTAAGGTTGAACTGTGGTGCTAGTGCGTGCTATATCGTTGCAACTCACGGTATCTTCTCCAATGGCTGTTTGGAATCTTTGAACTCTTGTCCGTTCATCGATGGTATCATCGTTACGAATACCTACCCTATTCCTCAGGAGATGGTTGATAGGTGTTCCAAATTGACCGTTATCGACGTCAGTCCGATCTTCGCCGAGTGTATCAGAAGAGACCACTTTGGTGAGAGTATCAGTGTTTTATTTGATTCTCTTGCTGTTATCTCTTAGATACTGTTGATTGAGTGCCGCTTTTGGGATGACTAGGTGTCCACATTTCGTTCTTATTTATATACCTACACCCACATTCATACATACAAAAAAATACGTTTGCCCCTATTTTTGTTCTTCCTCTTCTTGTTTCTCTTCTTCTTTATCTTCTCTCTTCTCCCTTCTTCCCTTCTCATTTGTCTTCTACATTTCAATTTCAGATTCTATTTAGAAGGTCAGGGTCCCAGCTCCCTTTCCTCGATTCTCTTCTCTTAGTCCTCATTTATTCTTAAATGTTGACAACTACAAACCAATGTTGCAGCCACTTTGGGCTGCAGTACCTGATTCCCCAAATTAATACGAGCACTTTTGTGTTTCTGTGTTTTCTTTGCTCATGGGTCTGTGTATTAACGGAGTATTGGAATAATAAAGCACAAGGTAGGATTTTTCGGCTTGAAGGTTTAGAAGAATCAGGGAGAAGGTTTGTTCCTTTTTTCTGGTTTTTCGATCATAATCTTCATCTTGCAGTCAGTTTGAAATTGATTGGAAGATACATTCGAACTCAAAAATCTTTTCTACATTCTGAATTGTATTTATCAACGACTTTTCTCAAGTTTTGGACCACCTGGTTCGGGCAAAAAACTGCCTTATTATGATGTATGTAGTCATATCGATAACTTTCTAACGTTCATAGAAGAATCTCAAAATAAAAAATCTCTAAAATATCTAAAAGCCTGATCATGTATATAAATTACAACACTATCATTAATCAAAATCTAGCCTCTGCTAAGGGACTCGAAATATTCACTGGTGTAAACTTCTTTGGTAAGGAAACCCTGCTGAACCTGCTTTTCAACTTCTGTTGGACCAAATCCATGTCCAAATGTCTAGTCAAACTGATCCTTCTAATACACGAGATGTAATGTTTGTCGTCCAACTGAACATCCAATGGATCCTGCGTGTGGCATCCTGGAGATAACGAGAGTCTGATCGAATGCTTCTTATCGCCAACATTGTTCTCGGATTCGTACAATTCAAAGACAATCTGCGAGAGGTAGTCAAGTTCAGGAAGGGCATTCCTAGCAATCTTCATTGGTATCTTAGACTCATATATAACATTGAGCAAGGTGTAAATGTGTGATTCCTTGGTAAAATACACCCTTGTTGCTGCCTTGTCTGTCTCCTTGATCGCCGTAATATCATTCATAATCTGTTTGGCCAACGGCAACGAGGTCAATAGACCAATGTCTAGTTTTTCGTTATCCTCGATACCATATTCTTGAGGACAGATGAAGTCAAACAAGACTTTAGCCAAACGGTACAACTCACGGAGTAAGTCATATTTTGGATCATCAAATGGAGAATTGTTATCATCGCGGGTTGAAGGCTTGTAAGATGAAGAGAGAACCCAACCAATCGATCCGACTGGGTTGAACGAATTGGACGAGTTGGAGGTGTCCAAGGATGAGTCGCTAACCTTGAAATTGTTCATGGCTAGAATATTAATTGGGTATTGACGGACCAAAGAGCAGCCTAGAGTATCAATGGTCTCCTTCGTTTGTTCATCATTCACAAAAATCTTTTGTAGGAAATCTCTGTTGTGCAATGCATCGTACTTCATGGTGTCATATAACTCACTGATCTTGGAAGGATGCACTTTCTCAACACTGACAAACTCTTGGAAAAGTTTATCCCACCTTTCTTTAAACAGAGCAGGGTCCTCTCCACAGCACCAGTCCTCTTGGAATGCATCAACATCCTTGGTTTCGAAATTTCTCTCCATGATCTTGTGATGATAATTCATTAGCTCAACAACTCTCTTTATGACAACAAATGGCTCAGGCATCTTTGGAGGCCAGGCAAATTGTGGCGGAGCATCCTTGCCCTGTCTCAATAACGGTTTTAACTTCTTCTTAACCTTGTCCATCAAATCTTTGGCAGCATTGGAATCATCAAGTAAATCCTTTCTGACCTGTAAGAACCCTTCAGGTAGCTCATTCTCAGCAATGAATGACTTTGAGAATAGTTGGGCTGATGCAACAACTCTCCTTTCGGATGAAGTATACACCTGAACATCCTTCAATGCATCCTTGTTCAACAACTGGATATCCTGTCTTAGCTGCTCACCAACGTCAGTAGCTTGATGTCTGGCAGAATGAGTTGGTTCACCGCCCCATTTGATAATCAACTGAACTTTTTCGATCTCACCTTCGTCGTTTAATGCAGGTTTCAATTGAACTTTGGTTCCTGGGAAGTTCATCTTCTTTGACAAGGCGCCATACAACTGTTTCAACTTTTTGAGGTCTTCTAACTTTTGCTCTTGAGCAACCTTCACTGTTTGCAAAACAATTTTCAAATCGCGGACCTCCCTGATGATCACCTCCTCTTTGTAACCTTTCAGCAATGAGATGAAAATTGGAGATTTGAAAGAGTATTTGAACTTCTGCTTTGGAGTTCTGTCGGCATGTCTCACAACAGAAACAATTCCTTTAAAAACCCACTTCTGCTTTTTCTCCTCACTCTTGCCGTCTCCTGGCTTGGACGTCTTTTCAGCCTTGGCCTTGAGGAAAGCCTCTCTTATGATGCTGGCACACTTGTCATAGTATACATTGTTATCCTTGACAAACGAGAAACCATTGACATCAATGACAAAACTCTGTCCGTTAGTCCTTAAAAGATCAAACCCACATATCGTCTGGTCAAATGCTGTACAAACCTTCTTTGCTATTGTCACTTCATCCTCGGACAATTCAGTTATGTATCTGACTTCTTTTCCATGAGTGTTTCTTCTCACAATGCCATCGACAACGGGAGACTTTCTTGTTTCTGCATGGCAGTACTCAGTGCCAACCGTGTATGCCTTCACGTCTTCAAAGTTGTCCGTATCGATGAACTTCTCGTATATGTATGAGCCTCTAGTCCTAATCATGTTAAGGTTAGGATCAAACTCAGAAGACTTGTTCCCAATCTTTCTGAATAACCTCCTACCACCACCACCATTCTTTTTAGCGTAGTAAATGTAGACGTTGTGATCCTCACCATCAACCGGCTTCTCGACAAACGGTTTGGTGATTGTCTCTCCATTGACAACTAGTGTATCGTCGTCAGTCATCTCCCATTGTGGTTCGGGAACTTCCGAGCAATCGACACCTAGAGCTTCAAGTTTAACTTTCAGATCATCGTCGACTAGCGGACCGCCGTCTCTTGAGATGACGACCCTTTTTGGTGTTGGCACACCAACGTGCTGTAGGATGGACAAGCATAGTCTTCTGTCCCATAGAACCTTCTGCATGCTCAAGTCGTTCAAAGCATAAGGTTTGCGTAGTTTCTGGTATGCGATTGCTTTGTCTAACGGAAAACCATTCGAGAAAAATGAGACTAGAAAGTCGCAGGTTGGCCAGTTCTCGATGGATTCATCCAATATAACTTTGTCTCCAAAGATCACCGTGTCAAACTCGCCGTTTTCAATAAGTCTGTTCAAAATCTGTCTGCATGGTTTACTGAGAACCTTGTTGTCCATTGCACAAACACCAATGGTTCCTATCTTTGGCAATTTTGGACCAGAAACTTCGGAGACTGAGATTGAGGATGATCTTGCCTTGCCAAAGGTACCCATGGACCCAGATGACATTGATCTTGGAGTTGTTGACACACCCGTGGCATTTGCAGACTGGTTATTGGGCGGTGTATCCTCTGATAGAGCTGGCGAGTTCACTCCATTGGACGATTCCTCTTCAGGTGCTTCCTTTGAGAAAAAGCCAGAGTCCTTTGGGGTACTGATGTTCAAAGCACTGATGTTTGAAACTGTTCTTGAGATGGGATTTTGTGGAGTTGGGCTGACAACCTCCGATTTTGACAAAACTGGGATGAAATCTTGTAAAATTGGTGCTATCGTTGCGATGGCTCTCTTGTGCTGTTCTAATGATTCGGTGGTGAGTGGGACAGGGTCCTTGTCATAACTTTCTGTATCCTCGTCGTCGTCGTCAATGCATGCGTTGGAGTCAATAGAACCATTTGAGTTAGTTGACAAAGTTCTTGCAGCAGGTAAAACAGATTCTGTTTCTTCAAGAGGTGGAACGGCCCCCTCTGTTGGTAGTTGAGATGCTGATGATGAAGGCTGGGGTTCGGCCATTATTGTAGTCCAGCGTGTTCGATCCAGGTTTCGTTAAGTGTATGATAATTAGTGAACGACCTGACCAGATGAATAGAAATCTCAAAACCGGTGGGGCTAATGTCAATGTTTGAGAAAGATATGTGTTTTTATTCTTGTAAAGATGGGAAAGCAAAGCATTATGGTCAAAAGGAAAAGAGGTTTTGTTTCATTTAGGCAAAGGGGACAAGAGATTTGATTGATTGACATTAGTAAGGAGCAGCACGTTTTCGTCCCACGCGTCGTCGTTTGTCCACAGCCGTAAAGTGGTCGATCGACGTAGAAGTGCGAAAAAAATAAAATTAAATTTTTCAGTTTTCCGTTCTTTGAATTCTGCAAATTTTCTAGCTTTTGAATGTCAAGAAGAGGGACAAGAAAGGGATCAGGATCACTCCGATAAAATACAAATAGAGACTGACAAGATTACCACATATCAGACGATAGCTGTCACTCTAGACTTAAATTGAATCAACATGGTTGAACCTACTGCAACTTCATTTGAAGATGATGGCAAGAGGAGAAGAGTGGAACAACTTCAGCAGGGATCCACCGTTCTCAAACATTCAAAGGTTTTCTCCCCATTCAGAGTCATTGGCAATATCACCAATGGTGTTCCATTTGCCGTTGGAACCTTAGGTCAATCCTTTTACATTGCAACAGTCGTTGGAAGATCTTTTCAGATATATGACGCTTCAACTTTGCACCTCCTTTTTGTGTCCAACAATCAGACCTCGAAGCCAATCACTTCCATCGCTGCCCATTTCCAATATATATTCTGCTCTTACGGTAACAAAGTTGGTGTTTTTAGAAGAGGAAGACTGGAACATGAACTTTCGCTACCTAATGGTGAGCTCGATACCATCAAGAAGGTGATTGTGTTTGGTAACTACCTTGTTGCCGCAACATCTTCAACTTTGTACATATATGAAAAGGAGCATTTGAAGTATCCTACACAATTCTACACATCGATCAAAATCAACTCATTGAATGGTGAAGTGGTTGACCTGCTTCATATGCCAACCTATATCAACAAGGTTATAGTTGCAACAAGCTCTCACTTGCTAGTCTTCAACATCAGATCTGCAAAACTACTATTTACATCAGAAGAATTTGTCAATGGTATCACCTGTATCGAATCTGCACCAGCCTTAGACATCTTGGCAATTGGTAATGGTGAAGGTACCTGTCTTATATATAACATCAAAAAGGCAAAAGTTTTGAGAACGATACAAACTGGCTCAAACTCTAAGATAACGTCCGTTTCATTCAGGACAGATGACTCTCCACATGTTGTGTGCTCAATGGTGAATGGTGATCTATTCTTCTACGATTTGAACAAAAAATCTAGAGTTCACATATTGAGAAACGCACATAAGGAAGTCTACGGTGGTGTCACAAAAGCTCAGTTTTTGAACGGGCAACCTATAGTGGTCACAACGGGGCCAGACAACAGTTTAAAAGAGTATGTCTTTGATCCAGTTTTATCAGCTTCCAACAGTTCAGTGGTGTCTCCTCCAAGGCACTTGAGATCAAGAGGTGGACATTCAGCACCACCAAGTTCCATCATATTCAGCGACTCCAAGTCCCATTTCATCCAATCGGCCTCACAGGATAGATCATTCTGGACGTTCTCGTTGAGAAAGGACGCACAGTCACAAGAGATGTCACAGAAACAATCCAAGATGAAGAACGGCAAGAGGGTGGCCGGTTTATCGTCCGGATTCAAAGATAAGTTCCCACCAATCACGATGATAGCACAGGAGAACTCAAGAGAAGGCGATTGGGATAACATTGTTACTGCTCATCAGGAAGAAACCTTTGCAAGAACATGGGACTCCAAAAACAAAAAAATCGGAAAGCATATGCTACCCACCATTGATGGAGGTATAGTGAAGTCGATCGCTATCACCCAGTGTGGAAATTTTGCTCTTGTTGGCTCAAGTCTTGGTGGCATTGGTGTCTACAATCTCCAAAGTGGAAAGCCTAGAAAGAACTACAAGTTGCACAAGAAGACAGTGACAGGAATTGCCGTCGATGGTATGAACAGAAAGATGGTGTCGTGTGGACTAGATGGTTTGGTTGGGTTCTACGACTTCAGCAAGTCTCAATTCTTGGGCAAGCTGAAACTAGATGCCCCAGTCACACAACTTGTCTTCCACAGATCTTCAGATTTGGTTGCACTAGCATTGGATGATCTTTCCATTGTGGTTGTGGACTCGGTGACTCAAAAGGTTGTCAGACAGTTATTCGGCCATACCAACAGAATTACCGCGTTAGACTTCTCTCCAGATGGTAGATGGATTATCTCTGCCTCTTTGGATGCAACGATCAGAACTTGGGACTTGCCAACTGGTGGATGTATAGATGGTATCAAGTTAGCCAGCGTTGCTACATGCTTAAAGGTGTCACCTTTGGGAGACTATATGGCAACTGCCCATGTCAATGGTGTTGGTATCTCCCTATGGACGAACAAATCTCAGTTTAAGGCTGTCTCCACGAGACATGTTGAAGAAGAAGATTTTGCCACAATAATGCTACCAAATGTCAGTGGTGACGGTGGCTCCTCCATGTTGGATGGAGCATTTGCCTCAAAGGAGGAACAAGAGTTTGAGACTGGTGTATACCAGTCAGTCGAAAAAATCGACGACTCATTGGTGACGCTGTCGAACTGTTCCATAAACAAGTTTAACACATTACTGCATTTGGATACGATCAAACTGAGAAACAAGCCTAAGGAGGCACCAAAGAAGCCTGAGAGTTTACCATTCTTCTTGGAGTTGACAGGTAAGACCGTTGGAGATGATGCAAAGGAGAACGATTTGGGTAAGATTGAGTCCCACAAAGTTGAAACTACTGAGGAATCAAAGTTGCTAAAGATGGATTTGACAAACTCAGGAAAGAGCTTTGCATTTGAATCTGCTTTTACAAAGCTGCTCAGAGAATCGGCTGATAGTGGTGACTATGCTCAGTTTATAGAATTCCTGGTTCAACTATCGCCTTCCAACATCGATCTGGAAGTGAGATCTCTACAAACGGAATCACCGTTCACTGAACTATGTTGGTTTGTTGATGCTATTTCTTTTGGTTTGGCCAAGAATGAGAACTTTGAAATGCTTGTTTCTATCTTCTCCCTATTCTTGAGTGTTCATAGTGACATCGTCTACGCCGCCAGAAGACTGGAGGTTGAGCAAAACGATGAAGATGCAAAGATCTTGATCTCAAAGTTGTGCAAGTGGGATATGTTGAACAAGGAAAAGTCTGAGAAGTTGGACGATCTGATCAAGTATTGCTCCGGTGTGATCAACTTTATCAGTACTGTGTAGTATAGTAAGAAATAAAACACATATACATTAATCTTTTATCAATAAGTGCCATCTAAAAATGAGTTGGTTAATCTATTGAAGTATTATACTCATCATATAATAATTGTCTCATCATACCGATCTCTTAAGAGTAATGTCTCGAGCAACCGTAATGCATCACTGCTCCATTTGGATAATAGCTCAATATTGAATTAGGGGTGAACTTTTTCTCACAGACGATACAGGTGGAAGTAGAGCCCAATCTAACATTCATCCTCTCACATAGAGTCTTCTTGAGCCTCAAGTTGATCAACTTGATCTTGTATAACTCACTGGCAATAGTTCCTCTTTTCAAGGTGGAATTCAAGTTGCAGAGATTCAATTCTAAGAATCTTGTAAGCTTGTCAAGGCGCATCACATCTGGTAGCTTCTGTAGAATAGTAATTGGATCAAGGAAATCCAAGGTGAAGTTCAATACTTCAACTATGGCGTCTATATCGTTGTTTAGCAGGTACAAATCAATCAACTTCTCAATCAGTGTGTTACCCAAGGCTGAATCTGTATGATGCACAGCAAGACAGTGATTGATGGCCAACTGGCCGTCTTTCAAGTCGTTGACTAAAATTCCCAAAACTTCATCATGTCTTTTCAGCTTGCTCAATGGTCTGATAATGAGCTTCAGTATCGTTCTTCTCTGGCTCAATTTCTCTTCGTCATCACTTGACGTCTCTTCCATGCTTCGCAACTTTTTAAGCACAAGATTTGGATTGTAGTAATCAAGATCGTATATTGCTATGATCTTGTCGTAGTTATCATTCGCGTCAGCTAGTGAGGCCAAGTACAAATCAATGGCTCTGTTTGAAAACCTTGCGTTGGTATCCTTCATTTGAAAGATGAGATACTCTAGGTACTTAATCTGTAACTCATCCCAGTCATTCTCAGCTAGATAATCTAACACTTTCAAACTGTTCAAAGACTCAGATTCGATTGAATCGTTCATGAATATGGATCCAAAATACTCATTGCCTAGCTCGATCAATCTCTTTGCATACAAAAAGATCAAATCTAAATGTTGATTGCTCAATTTTTGCAAATAGCGAACTAAAAACTCAACTTCGAATCCTTCCTCTTCAAAGCACAACTTTCCAAGGAGATCAAGTGCATTTTCATGCTTGGATCGGGAATAGTAGAAGTCAACAAGTTCGCTGTAAAGTTTCAAGTTCAGACACTTTCGTTCTGTCGAATCAAAAGTGCAGTAGTTCGAGATTCGCAGCAGCGGACCAACCATTTTGACATTTGAGAGCAAGTAGCATTGGAAAAGATTGTTATCGACCAACTCCAGATCATCCGTTAGCTTGGAGTAGTCTCCGTTGCTGTTGTATGAAGGATCGTATAATTCGACCGAAATCAAAAAGCCATGCCATTGAAATTTGGGCGATTCTGGATCGAGCAACCTCGTGAGCTTCCTTCTGGTATCCGTGAGGTATGTGATTAGTAGATCTATAAACTTTGATTGATCAAAACCATTGGAGAAGCCAGTATTGGTTTGAGCTGATGTAACGCCAGGACTTAATGAATCTTTACTTGGTCTGCTTCTTAACCTTTGAGGTGAGCCTATAAACCCAGAGTATGTTGAACTTCCATCTGATTGGGCTCTCCTTGGAGAGGTGATGTTTGGTCCACTTGTTTCGGCGGTTACATCTTTTTGCAGGATCGTCAATATTTTTTCCGGTAGGTTCTGTAGAACCAAATCAGGTGGCGCCATAAAGTCAATGAAAACACTTATTGCAGATTCGAATTTATCGTTGTTCATGAGTTCCAGGCCTTTGAGTAGCTGGAATTGACGTAGCTTCAAGAACTTCAACTGTTTGGGGGAATGATGGTGTGGTTCTTCAGTATCCTCTGTCTCACAAGGCAGGCCTCCAAACAACAACGGATTCAACCTTTCAATCAACGTGATTGCATTGTTGTAATCCTTGGCATGCTCAAACTGTTCCAGCTGAAAGTCATAACTTGTTTTGGAAAGCGTATACACACTTCCTGGGGTAATAAGTATCAGCATTTTTGGAGTAAACTTGATGTCAAGCAAAGTGTTCAAATTGATAGATTTCACTGGCATCTCTTGCACTAATGCACCATTTTCCAAGTTGCGAAGTTCTATCGAGTTGGGATATATTAGGACCAAATAGGGGAACCAGTACTTTAAAACTTTGAGCTTTTTGCCCGAGGAGTTATAGGTGGGTATTGCAATTGGATTTTTGAAATCTATGGAGTGGGATGAGTCTCTCTTGAAGTTGATCAGTTCCAAATCGGCATTCAACTTGATCAAGTTGTAATCTTTGAGGATGATCAACTGTTGATCGTTGTTGGCCTTGAAAATTTCCACCAACGACTCACCCGAAGAGCTGAAGAAGAACGATCTTGATGCAGAAGGTGAAGGAGTTGACGCTGAGTTTGCTTGAGTATTCAAGAACTGAATCTGTATGTTGTTAATGGATCCGTTTGAGAGGTTGACCTTTACCAAGTCCCCATTTTTCAACGATGCTATCAAAATGTCGTAGCTTAGAAACTCTAGCAATTGAACCTTGTCGCTCATCTTAAACTCAAACTTTTTGTTAAATTTCTTGTTGAGCCATCGGAGAATGATCAAACTGCGCTTTGATACTAGGCACACGTAGTTGTAGTTTGATCTTATCCTGTTGAATCGTTTCGATCCATTCTTCTCTATTGCTACCGTAGCCAAGGAAATGGAGTCACCATTGCCTTGTCCATTCAGATATTCATCGTCTTCCTCATTCACATAGTCCAATTGGAGCTGATCTGTACCATGTGTATCCTTACTTGCCTCATCAATGTCAGACCAGCACTTCAGCAGATGAAATCTAAACTCGTCAAACTTGTCGATCTGTCTGTACGATTCCAAATGATAAACTTCTACCGTTTGGTTGCTCAGTAATAGAATCAAGTATTTCAGACTGGGTAGGAACTCAATTTGGGTCACTGGTGAAGCCAGGGTGATTTCATTGATCAAGTTGAGATCTTCCAACGGTAGACTCGAGTCAGTGAGTACATTTTGCGGTTTGGTGTCGTTTCCATGTTCTGCCGTAGTTCCATTTGTTTGCTCAATTGGAGAAGAAGGAATCTGATATACCAGTAGTTGTTTGTTGCTTGTTCCTATGTAGAGTTGGTTGTTGACATAGTTGGAGGCAGTTATCCTGCTGCCGTTTTGAAGGTCAACGTTTAGTGTTGAATGTGGAGATACTGCCAGTACCATCCTTGGTCTGTCGGTACTTGTCAGTAAACTTGATCAAATCCAATGGCAAATTGTGATCTTACAAATCCGATGAGAGTTTAAAAGGCGAAGGCAACCCAGATGATTCAATTGAGGACTCTTTGGATAAAAAGTGTTTGTTTCCTTTTCCTCCGTTGACATTATTTATTGGTCTATGCGCGGCAAAGGTACTTTTGCTAGCCCCACATACATGCACATATTTCAAGTTATAGATGTTACTCAACCCTATGCTATCATTCTGTCAAAACATCAACGCATGGATTGTATCAAGAGATAAATAAAGATGCAGGACCCAGCATTGACCCAACAACGCCAACAGACAAAACAAATCAAACAGACAAATGCCCAACTAACGGCAAAGTATCACAAGTATCTGGCAAAGACCCTAACTGGACTGCTCGCGTCTGACAACCATCTCGAAACACCACTCCAGTCCAAAGTCGAGACGATCTACAACAACCAGGAGACGATTTCGAAACAACAGATCAAGATGCAAAAGCTTGACGAAGAACTGGAAGTGTGTGCTGTTGAACTGAGTAGGAAGTTACGCAAGACGGTGAAGAAGCTGCAGGATAAACGGATGGTCAAGGAACACAGCGTTGGCGATTCGGGGACACTTGTGAACCTTGGTTTGTATCCTCCTATGTCTACAGGGCAAGAGCCGAACAATGAGGAACCTCAGAGTCGGACGTTGGAACAAGCCAAGCAAACCAGAAATGGACCGGTTGAAAGGGAGGAGATTGTTCAAGAACGAGTCGAGATTTTGGACCAGCATATTAGAATACTGGAGAACGTGATGAGGCTTGTTGAGCAGAACGGTACCGTTCCTATAGTCAAGGCCAGAAGGGGGTTGTTCAGCTGAGCTTAGAGGATGTCTGCGGTGTCTCTTCGATGTGCATTGTTGAGAACAAAATCCTCCTTCTTCTGTGAAGGCTCAGCGATTGCGCATGGGTATAACATGATGATTATGATTATTGCTAGAGAGAAAAAAAACACTGGGGACATCAGAAGGGGTGTGGCATCAATCTCGGATGGGACTCACACCTTGCAAAGACAGGAAATTAAAGGAGAAGAAAATAAATGAAATGGATAAAAAAGATAACACAAAACCGAAGAAGAACAGTAAAACCTTGTGACTGAAGTAAATGCGATGATTATAAGAGAGGCAGCAAGCGTTGAGAACAAAGTATCATAGCAAAAAATCATGGTAAACCTTTGGCGGCCCTTTCGAAAACGTTTGACCAGTTCCAACCAGCCTCGACAACCTTCAACAAGTCTTTCAAGTTCATCGGTTTCTTCAAAGTCTTGTTGTTCACAACCAAGCTCTTGTACACGATATGGTAATGGCTAGAGAGAACGTAGTGCTTCAACTCTTGATCGTGCATGTGCCTCTGGAGTTTCAACTTACCCTCGAGACTTTCGTACTCTGGCAACGGGGTCAACCAATCCTTGTTCTGCTCTTTCCAAAGAGTTTCGCCACCGCAGAATGGTTCTTTTGGTTGTTGTGGTTCTGCTGTTGGTACGAGGGGTGTCTGTTGGTCTTTTGACAGAGTCGTTGTTCTTGTTGATGTTGATGCTGTAGTGGTTGGGCTCGTTTGGGATTCCATCGTGGAGCCGGATCGTTGGTCGTCCTGTGAGATTCGGTCCTCTAGTGATTTGGAGCGCAGTTTGTCCTTCGCATCGGTAGATTTGGACAAGTCGTTATGGTTGATTTCCAGCTTTGTTGCTGGTGCAGGTGCCATTATTGAAGAGGCTGAGGAAGATGAGGATGAGTTATCAGAGTCGAACAATTGGTCGGTTATTTCGTCAGAGTCTAGTACGGCTTCAGACAGTAGACGCAGTCTGTGTATTATGAGGGAACAGTTGAAAGAGAGTTTCAGCAGTGCCTTCTTGAACCTTGTTGGTTCCTTCTTGGGAAGACTACTCTTTGAGGTTGGGCCGTTTTGGATAGGGACTCTTGCGGTTGACGTGGTGGCTGCTGAGTCGATCGTTGTGTTGTTTCTTTTCGAGATGTGTACTCCTGACGACTGGTCTGACAATCTGGTTTTTTTTGGAGTTTTGGAACGAGGTGATGATGGGGATGAATGGGAGGAGGCTGAAGCCCTTCGTATTTTTTCCTTTGATGGCAGTCCCAAGGAAGGCGCTGGTGTTTTTGCTGCGGTAGGGGTGGTGTCAAGTGTTGATGTTTTAGCTGTTTGGCTATTGCTATTGCTGTTGCTGATGATTTTTTGCGGAGATACGGCTGCTGGTGACATTGACAGTGTTGGTTCGTACTTTGGTCAAAGGGTTCAAACAAAAATATGGGCGGGGAGAAAAGTCCGATAAGAAGAAAGAGGGTGTGGTTTCGGAGAGTGGACTAGGGTTCTTCTTTCAAAAAAAAAGGCAAAAGGGACCTTCTTTGAAAGACTAGATTGTAAGATGTCCTTCTTAATGGGTTACCAGTCAGTTGACGTCAAGAAAGGAGGGGAGGTTCAAAAGAAAGAGATTGGCGATAGCAAGGAAAAAAAAGAAAGGACGGTCGGTGCATTGCATCATCATCATCATCACCAACCACTCCTATTATTGTATCTCTTTCTGACGCTCATTCTGGTAGTTTTTGAGAGAAGAGACTACGATGGATTATATCCAACAGTACAACAGCTCATAATCACTAGGTTTTGTATGTCATATGACAGAGTCATACATGTATATATATACATAAATATATACACAGTTGTGTGGGTGGGCGTATACAGGCGTTGTAGTCATTGCCGATTGTGAGAGGGTGGATGATTCCCCGTATGACTCAGTAGTCAAGCCCTGCATCGCTACGCTACCAGCCACCTGCTATCCTGACGATAATCAAACCTCTCTACACATCACCACTCCAACGGTTCACCTTCAACTTGTCCTGTCCTGTTGAAACAGCAGTAGCAGTATCGTATGTCAGGTAGACCGATGACGGGTGGGAGGAAAGAAAGGACCGGGGTTTACCGGCGAATCTCTCTCCATCTTTCACCCATGTGACAGTCCGCACGTGGTCCTCTATTATCCTTCATTTTGTGTTTTTCAAGTTTCCATTACGAAATAATCCTTTTGATACACACGATAAAAGTACAAACGGTCAAAAGATGAAAGAAAATGTACAAATAATCAACAGATAAATCGGTCTGCTGGATCATCCTTCCAGCACACCCTTATAGAAGCTCTTATCTCCAGCCCATCTACCAATAACTTCAACCCCTCCGGCACTGGCATCACCAGAATCAACCTTCGCATCGGCCATATCAACTTGAGTAACGACTCTTCTCGAACACTCAACACGCTCGTTCAACAGCCTCTTCCTTTTGCTGAAGACACGGTCTTCGTTGACAACAGGAACGGTGGTTGCATCGTTCTTGGTACCATCATTCGCATGGGTATCGGCATCAGCAACGGCATCGGCACTCGTAGTGGAAGCACCCCATTTGACGCCAAACAGGGCAATCGAAACACCGTTGTGCCTTGTAACACCATCGCCAGAATACTCGTCGTGTCCCGCCCCATCGCTTGAAGGTTCGTCCCCCCACGTTCTAGAGTTGTAGTTGTTTCTAAAAGTTCCAGTGTACTTCCCAAGTCTTGGTAGTACGATCAACGTAACAATGAGATCTGGGTCTGAGTCCAACCCTTGGCCAGCCGTGGACAAATCGACGTTTCTTCTGTTGTTCTTGTTTCCCGGGGTTATTGGCATGGTCAACTGGGTGAACTCGTAGGTTCCTCTATGTGCATCGAGTAGTTGTTCAACTTTGGCCTCTGGAGTCTTGGATCTTTTTGATCTCTTTGGCTTTTGGAACATCAGGTCGGTGGTGGTGGTGGTGGTGGTGGTGGTTGTTGTTAGTGCTGATGATGCTGTTGCTGTTGTCAATGCTTCTGCTGCCAGGGCCACTGCTGCCGATGCTGATGCCAAGACTGACGATGGGGATGGTGGGAATTCTCCCTTTGTTGGATCTTTGGACTTCAACACGCCACAGTGGTAGAGCATTGCAACAATATCCGAATCATCAGTGTAGATGTCAGTTCCCCATATTCTCCTGCTGTACACGTTGTCGTTGTTCATGACAACAGAACTTGGAACGCAAATGTCCACTGTACAGTTGATATAGCTGGAAATGAGAGAAGGTAATAGTTCCACCCTTGGATGCGGTTGGTTCTTGGGGAACGGGTGTGCTAGGTACTCGTCTGCCTCCTGTTGTAGTTTCAACTTGTCCTCATCCTCCAGGCCTGTCAATGACCTTGCTGTTGGAACAGACTCTTGGGTTGGGTACTCCTGATACACGATGCTTCCGAGGTGTTTACGTGGAAACTGTTCTGCCAAGAAGAGCGTCTCCATGGAATCCAGTGTGATCTGACGTCTCTTGAAATTCCTGGCCTTTGCTTCGTGCTGTAACTGGTGCTTCGTAACGCTGGAGGATTTTGGGGCAGTGCTCAACACCTTCTTCTCTTGTTGTTTCGGGGCCTGCTGTGTAACAAGGAATGGGGTATGATCGTTGGTCACAGTGGTGTTCGGATCAATCATCGTAGTGTCACTCTGGATGATCGTGGAATCGTTGCCCGCAAATTGTTGTTGTTGCTGTTGATGATTATGAACAACAGGGGGTTGTATATGCTGTTGTGGTTGTGGTTGTTGCTGTTGTTGTGGATGCTGCTGTAGATGCTGTTGTAGTACCACCATTAATCTTTGCTGCTCCTCCTCTTGCTTTCCATGCTGTTCTTGTTGCTGTTGTAACTGTAGCTGTTTTTGAAGCTCTTTCTGTTGCTTCTTCTTCTGTTGCTTCTGCAGCTGTTTCTGTTGCTTTTGGATTTGCTTCAGGCGAAGTTTCTCCTCCTCTTCATATTCTAACTTCCCTTTCAAACTGTGGTCCTGTTCCAGTTTGAACGTTTGCTCCTGCTTTGGCTCTTGCTTGTTGCCTTTCTTCCTCTGTTCTTGCTCGGACTTCTTTGACAGTTTTTGAGGCTTATTGGACTCTAGTTCATTGGGGGTACGGGAACCAGACTTTGTACCACTGTTCTCACCTTGCATGCCTATATAATCTCCATGTTGTGGATGGTTCGTCTGAAACTGTGAGCCATCCTCCACCTTGTACTGTTGCTGATGATCCCCTGTGTTGGAAAGGTTTGACGGTTCATTCGCGGTATGAGTTGGAACAATGTTATCATTCAATGAATGCTGTCTCCTCAGATCAATATTCAGTTGCGATGGAGTAGGGAGGTTGAGACCAGGAAGCTGCTGCTGCTGCTGCTGCTGATGATGTTGAGGCGTAGGTGTCACTGATGATAAAACATCCTTGTTCTTCGATGGCGATGGATGCGAGGATAGTACTCCTCCTCCTATGGAATTGTGTGGTGCTGTTGACGTTGTTGGTGATGTTACTGCTGCTGCTGTTCCGGCCATCGTTAATCCTGGCTGGTGTGTATTTTGGGAGATGACAGGAGGAGCAGGGGCAGAAGCAGACGATGATGATGGTGGTGGAGGTGGAGGAGGAAGAGGAGAAGAGGAGCCTGAGACCGAGCTAAAGGATGGTAACGAAGGCAAGCCTGTGCTGTTGTGATGACGATTTTCCATTGGTGGTATCGAAGAACCAAGCGATAGGGAAGGCAACTTGATGGACTGTTGGTTCAATCCGGATGTGAATGACGAGATGGATGGCAGTTGGAAATCGCGGTCGCCAAAGGGAGGTAACGGGTTGTTGCTGTTGCTGCTCGTAGGAGGACTACCACTATTGCTGTGACTTGTTGTGCCAGTGTTGTTCGATGCATCGGTCTGGTTATTGTTGTTACTGGTTCCTGTGGAACTGGCGAATGTATTTGTAAGAGACGAAATCGGAGGTAACTTGACCTGCTGATGGGGTTGGTTCGAATGGTGAGATTCTGAATTGTTGTACGACATTTTTGGATAAGATGTGTCTTCTTGTTCGAGCGTATGGTTGTGGATCGATGTGGGACGGATAAGGTCTTAGTCTTTTGACCTAACTGTCGGATTGAAAGGGGCTGTTGGTGGTGTAAAGAGACGGGACTCTATATTGTCTGCTGTCTTTTGTCGTTGCTCTGATGGTTGTACGCAAGTAATTGACAGCTCCAGGTATGTATTTGACAGCTTGAGTTCGAAGGGGCAACAATACAAGCAGCTTGCTAAATGGAAACGAAAGAATGAATGCCTCGCCCTGTGTGGATATATAAATCTATATGTATGTTCCTATTCGGGATGGTGGTGAACAATAAATAAGGCAAGAACAAACAAGGAGAAGACAAACACAACAACAGACAGCAGAAGACAGCCGACCGACCAGCCAAGAGTCTCAGGGCTGTGCTGTGGGTAATCTTGGGTGGCGGATTCGGATTGCTTGTATCATCCGGTTACGCTTTCCGGTCTAGCCGGATACTCTCCACAGTGTAAAATGAATGTGTAAAACGTTGTGTAAACATTAACTGATTAACGTCTTGTAACAACAACGACAGAAGCCTGTCTGTGTCTAGATAACATGAAGGGATTAGATCCATCACGTTCTTCCTAAATATAGCTATCATGATGCTCCAATCCCAATACTCCTCGTTACTCAATGCAAACAACTTCATCAACCTCCAGCAGTTTGAATCGTCGCTCAAGGAAAGACAGGTCAACATTCAAAGTTTGTACAGGTTAGTTGCATTGCTCAAACACCAGAAGGGAACGACAACAGCAGCAGCAGCAACATACAAGGACGAGACTGGCCAATTGATAGATAAGGATTCCACCGAGTTCACATCCCCTTCCTACTACCATTCGGATCTACAGTTGTATCTCACCATAGCATCCTACTGCAAGTTGATCATTCTATCGCCCAACTTGTCCAACCTTGACTTGACGCTATCGGATATTTTCAAGATATGGGAGCTCAGGTTGAACCTACTCTTGATGTCAAGCAACATGAAACTGCCCAACTCATCATCCATAATACCAATAATACCAAACGCCAAGTATCTCAAGACTGAAACGACTCCGTTGCTGAAGGAGTTGATTCAACTGGATGAAAACAACAAGCTTACAAACCAGGAGAATCTGCCGGATGAAATGCACTGGGATTTCAAAGTGATACTCAACAGGATAAGGTACGGATCGAGCTTGATCTTGGTCAACTACTTCTACAACGAGGTGATCCAAACGAGATCAATCCTAAGCGCGGTTGAGTCTGAAACGACGGATACTGTATTGTCAGCAACCCATCAAACACAAGTCAAGAGAATGCTATTCAACATCAGTGCGATCATGACTGCAAGGCAGGAATATTTGACTCTCTTCAACCTTCTTTCAGGAACGCTACATGACATAACAGCCACAACGGCATCAAACCGTGAAAAGAACGATGATGAGGAACAGCAGCTAGATATCTACATCTGTCAGATCTCCCTATTGGCAACGCTTGTTGGAGCACTGATGATCTTCAAAGATACCAACAGCAGGATCGATTCGACATCGGCATATTATGGTACCTTGGTTCAAGTGTACGACGCCTATAGCAATGCAAAGGAAAAGGTGAAGAGTCAAGTCAATAATCAGTTGATCACCGTGTTGAACCGTGTTGCACCTGTGTACAACGATGTTGAGTCTAAACCTTTGCAGTTGTCGATAAACACCCAGTTCACACTGGATACGATGGTGGGGTATATTGAAGAGTTCAAGATTACAGGGAGGATACTGTGCTGTCTCTGTGGAGAGATTGAACTGCTACTGACGATGGGTGGTGTGGATGATGATAATGTTGATTCTCTAGATGGTTGTTTGAGGGTTGTTAGTAAGGAATGGGAAAAGAATCTGAACAATCTGTATGCCTTTGAATGATATAGGATAGATACAGAATCTAAACTCTTCATAACTCTCTCACTTATCTGTGAAATGTCTCTATTGGGAACCTAATTCGGTGTGGTAAACACATCACGTGATGTTTCAAGCCCTCGCACGTAGCCCTCGCACACACAAAAAACAGCCGCGAAATTTCAAAATTCCAAGCAGCGAAAAACTTTTCACCGTCACACGCACCAATCTCCCCCCAAGCTGTCTCTCTCTTTCCAAATCCTAATGGCTTCCTCTCCTCTACTGGCTCCGTCTCCACCACCAACAATCAGTCTCAGAACCAGAGCTTGGACATTGCCAGACCATCTCACGCAGTCTGTGGAATCAACAAGGAAAGAGGTCTGTCTGTAGAGAGTCTGTAGCTTGTCGTATTGTGCACTATGGTGGATATGGTGCTGTGTAGTGTAGACACCCTGATTATCAACAGCTGTATATATCAAACGTACAAGTTTAAAGAAGGTTCTATATTTTACCTCAGAAAGACTACAAATCTTAGCATTCCCTTGGATTATACATAACTCATTTATACATCTATCAAAATGGCTAAATCTGACCTTAAGGACGTTGTCACCAGAGAGTACACTGTCAACTTGCACAAGAGAGTATGTATCCCACAACCTCACAGATGGACATGGGCAGGGATTAAGACATAGAGAAATAGAGAGATCTCCATATACAAGAATGAGACATTACACAGCACTTCATTGAAGGGACAGAATGATACTTTTAACAAGGGTAGAAGACTCCACAATCATCACAACGAATGCATCAACTGTTCACTATGGGCATTTTTCAAATTGCAACTGAAAGAACAGCAAGTTTCACATTCACTTCCATTCGACACAACAGTTCAGTTCATTTAAGAGACTCACCATCGCTCACTGAACAAGAGGATCGATCATTCAGTGATGAAGACAGTTCAAGATGGAACAATACAACAGCGTTCATCCTTCAGAGCAGAGAAACGTACATCAGAAGTGAAACAACAGCAGATCAAATGATCACTTTTCAAAGGTTCAACAAAACATCACGTTCTAACAAGTTGGCGTATTTGAGAAAGTACAACTGTCAAGAAGGGTTGTCACATATCCACTGTATCACCATACATCAGCAATTCATTTACCTGGGATGACGATAAACCTTGACAACAGCTACAGGATAAACCGTATAAAGCTCACAATTCATAGGAAGATCAAAAGACTCTATATTGTCTGGTCCACTTTACTTAATCATCAAACTATTTCACTATCCCATGTCCACTATTACAAAAACTTGATCAATTGTCCGATATACTAACATCCATCTAATCTCACGATTAAATTCTAATTATTACAGTTGCACGGTGTTCAATTCAAGAAGAGAGCTCCAAGAGCTGTCAGAGAGATCAAGAAGTTTGCCAAGCTACACATGGGAACCGAAGATGTCAGACTAGACCCAAAGTTGAACGTTGAACTATGGAAGAGAGGTATCCAAGGTGTTCCATTCAGAATGAGATTGAGAATCTCCAGAAAGAGAAACGAAGAGGAAGATGCCAAGAACAAGATGTTCTCCTTTGTCGAACACGTTAACGTTGCCTCAGTCAAGGGTTTGCACACCGTTGTTGTCGAAGATGAGGAATAAATCTATAAAGAGATTATAAATTTTTTCTGTCCATTATTTCCACACAAATGAAAAAAAAAGTCGTATTTCTTTTAGTTCCTCTAGGTTGTTTGTTGTAAGGGGACTCTTCCTTATTCATCCTTTCTTATCAGTTGAAAGGAGGAAGGGGGAAGCGCAAGCAAGGTTTCTGGTAAAACAACAACATTAAAAAAGAGGAGTTGGAGGGTTTCTTGTATACATACAAAACTACATCTTTAATTTATTTTTATTTTTATTTTTACAAGATGGAATGATTGATTGTAAGGTGGTACAAGAATGGACATTGGCTACGGTAGTAATCACATCCACAATTGGTATAATCGACGGTAATCACAATTGGTATAATCATCCAACGGTGAAATCAACAATCGACATAAAAAGACATTTCTCACAAGCGGTACTAACATCAGTGTAACTATGACTATAAGAGTGTACCCATCATCACAATTTACAAGACAAGAGAATCATCAACAGCTTCAAAACGAAGCTGTACGAGACGATCCCCAGAGCCTTCAAGAAGAATACCTTGCGGGTAGACTTTGTTCATTGTCGGTACGATTGAATATGGTTCATCATCATCGTAGTATTCGCGTGTGGAAAGTCTTGCTATGTCTCTAATGATTCACTGCTGGAATGAGTAGGCTGGACCTCAACATATGATGGTTGTTTTCTATCCTCAATGGCGATCATTCCATCCTTCTGGATGGTTGGAAAGAAAAAAGGTTATCGCACAACGACCACCATCTAGGACTGTAAAACACTCATCAATGTTGATCGGGCAGATGTTGAAATTAATTACAGCTGACTGATCTTGTCAGCGAGCAAATAATAACAAAGCTAATCTACCCAGTGAGATGAATAGTTTCATAAAAGATGAAGAAGAGGAAGAAAAAGCAGTGTTTCTCTCAACTTCCCAGCACCGTCTGAAAATTCATCACCAATTTTCAATTTTTTTGGTCTTCGTACACGCAACTTTTCACCCTGAGGGTTCTTCCCTTTTTCTTACTCTGGGATAATTCACTCCCCCGTTTATACCCAATTGAAAGATTACAATATATTGCGTTTGCACCTAGATAATAATTCCTGTATCCCCTTTCAAAAACCGTTGAATAAAGTGTTTAAAAAAATAGAATAAATAGTTGAACACATGAGACTTCTTTAGATACGTGCCTGAAGTTCTCTGTTCTGTCTAAACTGCACGGAAACAGTCTCACCGTACCCAACTTCGCCGGGCCTTTTCAAATCAAAGTTTTTGTCAAACCACTCCATCATCTCAATCAAGCTGGTGGCTGTGTTCAGCTCAACCTGTAGTGCTCTTGGCAGTTGACCATCAAGCATACAGCTGAGATGATGCTGGATAAGTCTAAACGGTAATCCATAAGAGGTTGACAAGTTCCAAAACTTTTCAACAGCACCCCATGGTGTGTTCTCAAAACCGGCAAACATGGCAGGATTGTTCAAAATCCCTCTAACTGCCATCACACCATCACACCCTGTCATCTCTTGAATACGGTATGCGTCACTCAAAGACTTGCAATCACCGTTGGCTATGACAGGAACATTAACGCTCTCCTTGATGATCTTGATCTTGTCATAGTCAGCAGGCTGTGAAGACCTCGTGGTCTTTGTCCTACCATGGACAGTTATAAAATCAACACCCGCCTGTTCGACAAGCTTCACAAAGGCAACGGTCTCTTCAATGTCATTATGCACTCTAATTTTAGTCTCCAGAACAATCTTATCACCATATTTCTCCTTGACTGCCCTCACCATATCCGCCACCAACTCCTTTTTGGACATCAAGGCAGCACCGATTCCCTCTCTGACTTGTTCTTTGATCGGACATCCACAGTTCAACCCAATACCATCAACGTATGGATGTATCATGTCAACCATCCTTAAAAGATCGGTAACGTTGTTAGCACCGATCTGTACAATGACACAGCGATCGTTTGCATTCGTTGAAAAATCTGAAGATCTCGCATTGGCATTACGAACAAACTCTCTAGCTAGAATCATTGGCGTGTAAACAATATCGGTCTTGTACTCGCGAAGAAGCTCTCTAAATGGTAACTTTGAATAACGAACCATCGGGCCAGCAATGAAGGCGGGCCTATTTTCATCCTTGCATCTTTTAAGAATTGTGAGAGGGTTATGTTGAGGTTGGCGTGGTGGTATCGTTGTGACGTTTGGCGTGGTGCCCGTGCTCGTGCTCGTCGTCGTCATTCTGAGGTGATTGAAAAACTTTGATAGGGGATTCAGCCTGTGAATCGTGGACAACAACTTTGAATCTATAATTGAAAGGGTCACTTCCTCTATGTACTTATGGGACAGTTTGGATCCTTTACAAAGCATGAACAATGTTCTTCTTCTTGATGTGTTGAGAAACCATTGAAGACTTATAGAAAGGGAGTAAAAGAGATGCAGCTTGATATGAAAAGTGAAAATCTGTCAGAGGTGTGTCGAGCTTCCAGATTAGGACATCCAATCCACCTGTACGCTCAAGGGCTAAATCGTACTACAGTTCACCATCGGCGTCGATCGATGCTTATAATTTTATTTCGTCCTGTCTCCGAGATTATAAAATTTTCAAATATAGGATCAAAAAGTTGAATTGATCTCAATTCTGTTTGTTCCTCCCTTTTCGTCTAGACTTCCACTCAGAGGATAACAGAGTTTTAGTCCAACATATTACAATGAGTGCATTAGAAGAACAGAAGAAGAGACCTGCTGAAGATTCAGTTAGCTCATTCGGAAGCGAACAGCCAGCTCCAAAACAGCAACAGTTGGAGTCACCAGTGGTTTCGACAGAAGAAGCACCAAGGGTTGACAGGTACGGCAAAGGTATTGCAGCAATCAAGCCAGAATACATCGTTTCTCGTAGTGCAATTCCAACATACAACGACGATGAGGCAGAATCGTCAAAGACTGCCAAAGATCAAGATCAATCCGGTTCCGAAAATGGCAATGGCTCAAAAGGGGGTAAGAAAAACCGTGGCCAAAATAAAAAGAGAGAGCTCAAACAAGGTCACGAGGCAATCAGACTGTGTCCCTCCGTTGTTGATCCGGATAACGAAGAAAGAGTCTGTAAGTTCGGAGCCGATCAATGCAGGTTCTCCCATGATGTTTCTGCATACCTGGTTTCCAAACCGGCCGATATTGAAGGTGTTTGTCCAGTCTTTGAAGCAATTGGTTACTGTCCTGCAGGTCTCAAATGTAGGTGGTTAGGATCACATTTCAACAAGGAGACTAACCGTCCAGTTAAGAAGGATGGTGTTGTGATCAGCCAACACCCAGGTGAGGTCAATTGGATCCCTGCACAACAGAAGAATCTACTTCAGAGGAAAAAGTATCCATTGGAAACTTCGGATGTTGTCATCAAGTACGTTGACAACCTTTCTTCAAACGGTTGGAACAACCAAGAACAAAAGGAAAACGCAGCATCTTATGTTGAAGCACCTTTCAAAGCCTCAGAAAAGAAGAAGTTGCACTTACGCAATGCCAAGATTGTCTCACCTTTGACAACCGTTGGAAACTTACCATACAGAAGATTGATGAAGACTCTAGGTGCCGATGTCACCTATTCAGAAATGGCATTTGCCCTACCTTTAATCCAAGGTTCCAATTCCGAATGGGCCTTGCCTAAGGCCCATGAGTCCGAGTATCCTGGTTTTGGTGTTCAACTGGCCACTGCCAAGCATTGGCAAGCTGCAAAGGCTGCCGATATCATCAACCAAATGTCGGGATCTGTCTCTGAGTTGAATCTAAACTGTGGTTGTCCAATCGATCTCCTATATAGAAAAGGTGAGGGTTCTGCATTGATGGAAAACCCATCAAGGTTGACAAAGATCTTGAAGAGTATGAGGTATAGCTCTGGTGATATTCCAGTTACACTAAAGATTAGAATGGGAGTTAAAGATGACAAGCCACTAGCTGAGACTTTGATTCCAAGAATCTTGAAAGAAGGTGATGTTTCTGCAATCACCATCCATGGCAGATCAAGACAGCAAAGATACACCAAGGAGGCCAACTGGGATTACATCTCCAAGATTGGTAAGATTGTTCAAGATTACAACGAGGATCAAAAGGAAAACAAGGATGAATCCGATAGAGATCCTATCTATTTGGTTGGTAATGGTGATTGTTACACGCACGAAGATTGGTACAAGGCTACCTCTGATCCTGCCATTGACTCTGTCATGGTTGCCAGAGGTGCCTTGATCAAGCCCTGGATCTTTGAAGAGGTTGACTCCCAGCAGTACTTGGACAAATCTTCCACCGAAAGATTGGCCTACCTGGAAACATATGCCAAGTTTGCATTGCAACATTGGGGATCCGACGAGTTTGGTCTGAACTCTGCCAGAAGGTTCATGTGTGAATTCCTCTCCTTTACTCACAGATACATTCCTGTTGGACTGTTGGAAAGACTACCTCCAAAGTTGAACGAGAGACCACCCCAGTACAAGGGAAGAAACGAGCTGGAAACCTTGTTGGCCAGTCCCGACTACAAAGACTGGATCAAGATCACCGAGATGTTCCTTGGTAAGTGTGGAGATGGATTCTCCTTCATTCCAAAGCACAAGAGTAACTCTTACGAACCTGCACCAGCACAGGCGGCATAGAATTGTGTAGGATCTTTTTACTGTTTGACAATAGAAGAAAACCTGTATTTAACGAACAAATCATAACTAGATAGTAAAAGAAAAAAAAAAGCTCACAAAATAGAGTAGCAAAACCTGATCCCCCATTCAAATCTTTTCATAATCGCCAGTCAAAGTTTCAGCCTGTTTGCTCAACGATTCAATCAAATCGTCCTGCTCTTTGATCTTGAGCTTCAACTTCTCAACCTCATCAGTATCGATGGTGTCCAAAGCATCCAACTTACCACTGTCCTGTTTGGCCTTGATCTTTTCCTTGATGGCCAACAGTTCAAACACCAAAGAGTAGGTTCTGTTCAAGATCAACGTTAGGAACAAGCTGAATCCGCACAGGTAGGTGTTTCTTTGCGAGTAGAACCTTCTAGCCTGGATCTCTGATCTTGATTCGACTCCACCAGGCAAACCAGGTATCTTTCCCTCCGAGTATTCAACCAACTCTCTGTTGATGTTGTTCATTCTGTTCATCGAATCGATGAACAACACCAGGATGAATCCCAAGACACACTTAAGCGTGATCTGGAAATGTTGGGAGTGGAACGGGACCGATAGAAACCTGAGCAAAGGTCTACGGAACTTTGAAGGGAGTGGGAGTGAGATGATGGCAAATAGTGCCATCTCGGCAACCAGAAGTCCAAAGACTAGGGAGTAGTAGAGTGCCATTGTGATGTGTTGAAGATTGCTTTGATGTGCGTTGTTTTGAATGAATTGAGTTGGTTCTATCTTCACAGTTCAGTTTCTTTGGCTAGTCAATGCTTCGATGGTTATATGATCGATGCAATTGAGGTATGATCAAAAGAAAAACAAGGGGTTTGGTTTCAGGTTTGGTTGGGATACGGCAAGGCAAAATGAAAGCCCTGTAATAGCATTGCTGTTTTTTTCCTAGTTTTGACACTCGATGTGCACTTTGAAATTTCACCCGATATGCACTGCCGTCTTTATGGTCACCTGCTAGCTACGTCACCAAAGAAGATAAATTGATCTACCTACTAACAATGTGGCTTGCGAGCTGTGAAAGGTTGTCAAATATAGATGAAGGTTGTGATAATAACAGTAAAAAGATGGGACGAAAGAAAGTGGGATGAGAGCAGGCGGAAAGAGTAAAGAAACTGTTGGTAAAGAAGAGTCGGTGGATGGTTAGCTAGTTGTCCCGCTGGCAACCACTTTGAAAAGAACAAGAATAAAAAAAAAGGATGGAAACAAGCAATGGAACAAAGAATAACCTGGACGGGAAAGTGTGGATGAGAGGGCAATGCCAGCTCTGGAGTATATCCTGCAAGCGAACGGGCAAAGTACACACGGTTAAACACAATCGGTTCTAATTCGCATTGATAATAAGAATGAGAAAAAAAAAGATTAAAAAAGAGGAAAGAGGCCAATATGAACATCACAATCTCGATGATCGGAAAAGCCTAGAGATTAAAAATAAAAATAAGGAAAGGGTGGGGGGAGGGAAAAGAGGAGAAGAGTAATTGGGAACTAGTAGGTTGAAGAAACAGGTCCATGTTATGAGCGTTTGATGAATGTGTTGAATAAGCGGTACTCAAAAGAGAAACAAATCATAGCATGGAAACGGAAGATGATGATGGATGGATGGACGGTGCTCGCGGGGATGAGCGGTTTGGATCAGCAAGGATGCTGAAGAACTGGGGAAATGGCGGATGAAATGTAGTGTAGAGTAAAGTGATGAGTAGTAGAGCAGCGTGATGTGTTTTTTGATGCCTGGTAAAGTATAGCGCACTCTAACCTAATGGGTCGAATGGCCTCTATGATACTTCAACCCGTTCAAATTCTTATACCTCTTACCACAAACTTCACACCTGTAAGGTTTATCCTTCTCCATGCCCATTCCATCGGGGTATGGAGCATCACTCTCTGGATCAATCACCGAGAATGTACCGTCTGCATTGGCCCTCAACGTTTGGTTCTGATGTCCGTGCAACCTGTGGTACTTCAACCCGTTCTGGTTCTTGTAGTTCTTGTCACAGCCAACAACGGGACATTTGAACGGCCTGTTTTCGCCCTGTTCCATCACGTACAAATGACGAGCCGGATCGTCTATACAAACTTCGTTATCGTCATCCTCCATCTCTTCATCCTCGTCCATTGCAAAAGTCTGATCGGTGGAGCGTTGTTGCTGGTTCTGCGATCCAACGTTTGACCTCTGGCCTGAGGAGCCCAGTTGGGAGGAAAGCGGAGAGTGTGACTGTTGCCTTTGGTTATGGATGTTCTGGAAGAGACGGGAATGTTGGGGAGTGCTCGAAGACGAAGACTGTTCGTTGAACTGATGCGATTGGGATGGATACTGTTGCAGCTGCTGTTTGATTTGCTGTTGGTACTGCGACTGATGGTTGTACTGCTGCTGGGTTTGGGCCTGTGCTAGCGTTTGAGCGCGAGCCTGGGCTTGTGCTTGTGCCTCGGCCTGAGCTTGTGCCTGTGCTTGAGCTTGGGCTTGAGCCTGTGCTTGGGCTTGAGCTTGGGCCTGAGCCTGGGCTTGAGCCTGGGCCTGTGCTTCTGCGTGTGCTTGAGCTTCTGCTTGTGCACGGGCTTCGGCTTGAGCTTGGGCCTGAGCTTGATGCTGCTGTAGCAGCTGCTGTTGGTTTCCCTGGTTCGGTATCTGCTGAGGCAGCAAGCCAGAGTTTATATGGTTGATGGAACTATCGTCCAGGTTAGATCTGATTGTAGGTTGGGCATGCTGCTGGTTGCTCTGGGGGTTCAAGAACACCTCGTTGGTGGAGACGGTGTCCATGGCGTTGTTGATCGGTCTCGCCCTTGGAGCTTCTAGGGTTGTCTCTGGTTGGATGTGCATGTTCTCGTAATGTCTCAATAGATCGTGCAGTGTTGGCAACAGCTGTCCACAGCAGGAGTAGTCCTTGCAGTAGTTTGCCTCCAAGTCTGCAAAGTAGGAGGAGTTGTTTAGAGCGGGAGAAACGCCCAAGCTTATGCTGTCGGATCTGATGAAGTTGTTGACTGAGTTCATTGCACTACCACTCATCATCTGGCTGTTGATGTTGGAATGGCTGTTAGCGCCCAGAAAGGGAGATAGGTGTTGGTTGTTGTTGGCAAACTGGGCCTGATGCTGCTGCTGCTGTTGGTTGTGCAGCATCACTTCGTCCTTCAACCAAGAACCGATGGTGACGGAACCCCAGGAGATACCTCCCATTCCTTGAGAATGGGCGATACTTTCCCTTCTCAATCTTGGGTTTTGGTAGACAGAGTTATTCCTTGAGAAGCTGATATTTATCGGCTGGGCAGCGTCGTTGCTGTTGGAACTAGGGATCGCCATGGCGGTGGATTGGCCAAACATCGAATTTGAGTAGTTGGCATTCATTAAAGGGGAGAATATGTGTGTGTACTATGAGGCAAAAGACAAGGCTTCTGGTAAATGGAAGGCGAACGGGTGGCGGTGGGATTTGTGAGTGTGATGGATGAGAAGAAGGGGAAGGGCGGTGAGCGTCTGTTGTATTAAACCTCCTTGTCCCGGTCTTGATTGGTCCTTGGATTGATCGACTGATAGGAAGTGTCGTTGAAGGAAGATCTATAGATTGGCCCTTTTGGTGTGAGTTCAAGAGGGTGTATAGAGTGGGAGGTTGTTGAATGCTGTATGATCAGTCAAACAAGTAATGTATGTCTCAATATATATATATATATATATATTAACATGTATATACGCACTGTAGAGAGGGTATGTATAGGAAAGTGCGTGCGTCTGTCAGTATGTCAGCAGTAGTGTGTCGTTCGTTGGGCGGTGCCTTGCGTGCTGCTACTCTGCTGGGTGCTGGGTGCTGCCTGTCTGACTACCGCTGAAGATGGATTACTGTAATGCTTGTCTTTGATTGAAGGAACACATGTGGTTGAAGAGGTCAATTGTGGTGAGATAAAGGGGAACCAAGAGAATGTTATACATGTTCTGTCAAAAAGGTTACCCTCACCAGTTGAACCACAAACAGCCAGCAGCCAGCAGCCAGCAGCCAGCAGCCAGCAGCCAGCAGCCTCTCTCTACCACCTTCCCCCCGTGGAGAATGCTGTGTGTTTACCACGGAAAGAGGCCCGCTCGCCTGCCTATTGTTTCAACTCCCCGGTGGCTCACCACGGCAGTTTCCCCCCCTCATTGTCTCCCGTGCGAAGCGTCGCATCCACCACCACCAGGGCGCAGATCCCCCCCTGGTGGCATAACAGCCATCGCCAGACGCTACAAACGCTACGGATCTACAGGTGGCTCCTTCCCCTACAACTCTGTGGAACTGACGGCCGGAACCACCGAGATACGAGCTCTACGAGCGCAATTGATGATGCTTACTTGTTCATTCATTCAGCTGATATATCGTTCATTTATCCTACAAGGAGGAAGCAGGGGGGCAGCATGTAGTATAGAAAAAAAGAAAGAGAACCATCAACTATGCAGACTTTCGGCATGAGTTGAATCTCCGTTCTAACCTCAACAACAACCCTATTTCCAATTATTCCACCCGCCATATCAACCACAGTTTCATATAGATTAGACGGTTTGCCTATAAGCTCGGCGTCTTATGTAGAGTCGAGTCTTCCTCATGGTAAAGCTTCGCTCTGATGAATTGCCAGTATCTCACTCCAACTGTAAATCCAAACGGAAATAGCCTGTGCTGTAACCTTCACCTTGATTATCGATCAACAATCGAACCTCGATTATTGGTTCAAACCAACCTCACTTGTTCAAAAAGAGACAGTTCGAACTAACGCCGCCAACGCCAACGCCAACGCCAACCGCTGCAACCCAACCGCCGCCGCCGCAGTGTTCGTTGGCCTATTCTCTCAGTACGGCTGGTACCCTCCTTGTTGTTACTGCTACCCGACACAAAACAATGCACAATAAACATCCAGAGCACAATACACCATAATAAAAACCTATCAAAATGAACTCTTGATCGTCCTGATGCAAAATGAAACATCACAAAGAACAGGTCCATTGGCGTCTACAACTCCATCTGGCCGCATAGCTGGATTGGTAAATGGGACGTGCTACACTTGCAGATTCTCTCTCCACTTGGTGTCGTTCATCATCAAAAATGGTAACCTCAAAATTGACAACGACCAATAAGGCTGTCCGTGGGTCAGACCTGGCTTGAACGCTTGATACAACAACCAATACTTGTTCTGTTTCATCGGTCCAATTGAACCGCTGAGCATGTATGAAACCATGGCATGTACCCGTACTGTACTCACAGTTTCAGTTGAACCTATCAAAAGGGGGCTTAATTGCCCAATGTAACATCTTCTCTTTTCTTATTAGTCACTTAACCCCTTCTGCTCAGCACACCCAGATCCATTTGCCGGATTATCTTACCAATCGTGAACCATTCTCTCACCATGTCCAATCACCAAGGACAATGTTCAAACCCTGCTATCCAGTATGTTGTCCCTGTCGTTTGTGAAATGGTACGGGGGTGTTGCTGCATTAGCCATGCCTCATCGCTTATGCCAAATCTCAAAATTTTGTTCTTCATTTGAGAGAACCACTTGAGAAATGGTTACTGTTGCTACTGCTACTACCACTACTACTTCTACTGCTCGTTTAACCATTCAAAAACGCATGATGAACTCACGAGCCTTGTGGAAGGAACATCAGGTGCTTTTTGATGCTTCTTCGTACTATCCTTCATTCATAAGGCTCAATCGTTATACTTGTAGTGCACATCGATCAGATTTCCAATCTCCCGAAGGATGGGCAGTTGATCCTTTTGTAGTCCAATAGTTCAATAGCTCAAGATTCCTCTGTCCTTTGAGTGCAGATGGAGGTTTGGACCCATGGTTATCGTTTGGCCCTTCAAGGAGAAAACAGGCATCAAAAAGTTTCTTTTTGTGCGTATGGCATAATTGTTAATGCTCCAAAACAGTGCAAATTTGGGTTGCAAATGCACGTCGAACACTATGCGGAAGAACAATCCCGCCTGAAACTCACGGCTGTGCGGCTGTGCGGCTCTACAATTAACGGAGAATTGCTTTTTATCTACTGGTTTCTTTGGTAGCACCAGTACCACTTCCGTTCTTCTTCTCTACTCTGCTCCTCTTCTCCGCTCACCTGTCCGCAGTTCTCCTTGACAGGTCCACTAATTGGGGTTCTCTTTGCTTCAAACAGGCATGGCTTCAATGACACCGGATAAACCGTGAAGGTAGAGTATCTCATGCGTGATGGTGTCTTTCTAAAAGGTGGCAATACTCACATCGGCTCTTCTCCAAACAGGTTCACACTCGGTTTGTCAATACAACGGCCATGCCGAATGGCTCGGTGGTTCTTGATGGCTCTTATAAGCCCCCTGTGTTTGTTATGGCGAATGCAAGTGAGTGATACCTTGCAACCTTGATGTTTGTCGATGGTTGCATCCGTCGCAAGCATTTGGAAGTGATATCTCAAATCTCTAATAGATATGTAATCCCTTCTTTTATCTTTGGATCTGTCAAGAATCAGCAATTCAAAAGTTTTCGCTCTCTCCTCTTTCAGCTTGAGATGGTAATTGAATGATTTCAAAAGTGTAACAGTTCTTGGA
This sequence comes from Ogataea rishiriensis, assembly GCA_030569615.1. Lineage (NCBI taxonomy): Eukaryota > Fungi > Ascomycota > Pichiomycetes > Pichiales > Pichiaceae > Ogataea > Ogataea rishiriensis. The sequence continues at coordinate 285,568 of JAJMLH010000008.1, read as the reverse complement.
CCGTCGAAATTCGATTTTTTGATTTTTCAACGCCCAAGAAACTAGTTTTTAACCTGTTTAGATGTTGGAGAGAGCAAAACAACGCTAACTATTGTTCTAAAGCTATCTGAAAGATTATACAAGACAGCACTTTATTCTTATTGGTGAAAAGTACATTGCAAAAGTAGAAAACTGAACCACCATCTCGCTGTCGTGAGAATAGCCTCTGGTGTGAACGCAGCCGTGCACCAGCAAGCCTGGTCTTTTCACTGCCCCACCATACAAACATCTCGTTCGGCTATTAAACCTACACAACCTAAACAGTCATTTCAGAGTGATCAACAACCGAAGGATTCGTTCCTTTCATAATTCAACTGCCATCCACTTAGACCTGCTTAACCAGTCACTTACCACAATGTCAGACTTTCAGTACAACAAGTTTCTCATGTTTGGGGATTCCATCACGGAATTTTCTTTCAATCAACAACCACCATCCAAATCGGACATACAGTTCTCACTGGGTTCGGCATTGGTCAATGACTACACCAGAAAGTTACAGATCCTACAGAGAGGTTATAGCGGTTACACTACGGAATGGGGGATTCATCTGTTACCAAAGATAATGAAGTATGAGCATGATGACAAACCAGACGCCGAAAAGATCAAACTTGGATACATCTTTCTAGGCACAAACGATGCCCGTTATTTCGGTACGGCAAAAAATCCACAGACTGTTCCACTTGACAGGTACCTCGAAAACATGACCAAACTAATTGCTGAGTTTACAAGTAGAAACATCAAGGTTGTGGTGGTTGGGCCTGGCCTGCACGATCAGAAGAAATGGGACAGTCTTCGTCCGGAGGATTTGAAAAGTGGAGATCATAGAAGCAACGAGTTGAACAAGGTGTATGTGGATGCCTTATGTTCTCTAACCAGCACGCTGGGAGTTCCAATGGTCAACCTATACGAGGCAATGTCTCCTCCTAACTGTGAATATGGCTTGGATGAGCTATTGACCGATGGCATCCATTTCTCAGGCAAAGGGTACAAGGTGATGTACGACGAACTGACTGCTGTTATTGAGAAACATTTCCCTGAGCTGGCTCCGGAAAGTATAGATCTCAAATTACCATTGTGGTCAGATGTCACCGTTGACAAATTGAAGAATTTGCAATAGACATATAACGCAGGCGGTGTGATCTCATACAATGCAATCAGGTACTTTCATCCTTTTACAATGGTCCAGATCATTCGGTGTAACCTTTGCATCTTATTTTCTTGAAGACTGTTATATTGACAAAGTGTTGCAGGTAGTGGCTTTCGTCTATTTGTCTCAAATTCTGTACTACAGAACTAGCGAATAGATGAAAATCACTACCACCTGCAACGGATTCATTGTGCTCTGTCTGTTGTTTCTAGTGTTGGTAGCGGTATGTTGTGCAGTTGTGATAGTTGAATCTGACTTCAATCCGTTGTTATAATGCCTTCAATTCAGGTTTGTAAGCTATATTATTCCCCTCTCAGTAACATAAGTATTCTTGGCTTCAAACTTGTGGGTGGCTACTCCTACACCGTTAAAAAGCCGGCAAATATCCTTTTGAGTGTTCCAATTTTTTGAGGTTTCCAATTACTTGCCTTTTCACCATCACTGTACTCGGTTACCCCACATTATCACCTCTTGTGAAGAAAACACAGCTTGATAAAAATGTCATGGTTTTTGAACTAGTTGGGCCAAGATGAGTTCTTCAACACAGATACTGATGCTGTCAGCCAACATCTACGGGTCACTAATTTTATTAAGCAGCGATCTAGAGATCAGAATCTGAGACGACATTAATTTCCTCTTTGGTACATCTCGGTTAAATAAACGGGAAATATTACCCTTTTGGGCCATATTTTAATGGCAGAGAAATTTCAAATCTTTGATAACTCTTCATCTAGGGGCACCAGTGTCGATATATTACTTCCAGAAGATGGAGAACGTTTCAGTCTATTCAACGATACCAGTTTCGTGTTACCAGTGCCACTGGTACGGCCTCAAAATGGATTTAAAAAACTTCTCAAAAATCCTAACTTGGGTTTTTGAAAATGTTCGATTTTTGCACTTTCGAAAATACTACAAGATACTAGATTTTTTTCTGAGTAAAACCCCAAGGTATGAGCTGGATTGGTGAAGAACTCGTGCCAGGAGACTAAAAACAGCTCAAAATGTGCAAACGATAAGGGTCCAGATGCGAACCTACAGCCTTCTACTCAGCACAATGCCCCTTACCACTAGGCTACATTTCCCTTTTTTTGTCGAGTATTGAATTAACTTCAGCGGCCATTTGAACCATAATCTGACAAGTATTTCACACTTCTGAGCATACCATTGGAAAGAGCAAGTCCAGCTCCACCAGATGATGTAATTAAAATTTAGGATTCGTCCCAATATGTTTCATTTCGGGCACATTTCTAAAGGGCATCCGAAGGACATGGTTTCAAGCACCAAGATAAGAAATGCCAACGAATTCAAGCTATCAACCCTGTAGCCCAGCCACTCCTCTATACGGCACATCAAGTTCTATGGCAATTGGAACCCTGGGGCTGCAGTAATCAACAATTCGGTAAAGCAACTTATTCTCCAAGTGGTCGCGCACGATAAGATTGAACCTCACCAATGAGTATTGGTCACAATACTTTCCTGATCCTATATCAATAACAAATCTTCAAGATATCAAAGCTTGAGATCATAGGCTATATGAATATCAAAAGGTCTGATTAGTTGAAGTCCAGAAGGGTCATAGTTTGAGGAATTGAAAGTTTCAGCTCTCACGGACGATTGATAAACGCAATCGAGGTAGACAACCATCGTTCGTGGTGTTTAGTCGATAGGAGACAGCACTGATGCTCAGTTCTATAGTTCAAGGAAGTGTAGTCACTGGTGTTGGTGCTGGTCTTGAATTGTTCGGTAACAGTAAGAGTCAGCCAAGGGTGAGGGGAGTAGAGCTAAGCGTAATGCTATCACAAACGCTAAGTGAAATGTTTTGATCGGATGAACTTTGGTTCATCTCATTTATTCTCAACATTTGTTTGCTGTTTTCAGCTGCCAACTATTCATTGCAATATAGAGTATAAAGAATAACAGTGAACAGCAGATAAGTATCGCCATTACTTGCAGGTCAGAGGGCAAAGATAAATTTGTGTGCCGTGTTGGCTGCGTCAAAAAGGTTTCGCTCGCATACTATTTAAAACGGCTCACTTATTTTGCTTCTTCATCTCAACTAGTGTATATCAATGCAACTCCTTCTTATTGTCATCGATCACCTTCTATGTCTTTCAAACGATTGGTCCGTTATTCGTCAAGTTAGTAACATGAAGAGCCATTATGGTTGAAACAAGATAAATCCCTTTTGAGCAGCTAGGGTTGCTCTTTCGCACCGTCAAAGACAACACTAGCTGGCTCCCCTTCCCTCACAATAGAAGCTGAGGTCATCACACATATTTGACATCATCGGGATGCTTGTCAAAAACTGTTTGATAAAGGACAAGGAACGAGTCTAGGGATCCTATCGAGCTCATGACTCTCGTTGGCTGCGTTGATTAATGGTGGTGGTACGCTGCACTTTTCCCACAGAGAGGGCACAACAACGGCATCAACAGAAATGCGCTCCAGAGATACCTATCTTGACGACTCGAATACTACATGGATGCTGCGAGGTGAAATGTGGGTGGTCAGCAAGGGTCGAAAATTGATACTGCAAAGAAGAGAGAGTAAGTAAAGGGTCTGCTAGGACAGTGGGATTCAAACGAGGGGCCATTGTGGTGGCAGTTTCCCACCAAATTTACAAACGGCACATTCAGGAGTAGCTACAGTTGTGAGACAACGAGCACACTGGTTGTGGAGAAGCTTGAAAGAGCTAGACGGGTGTTTCAGAGGTTTCGACTGTGGATGCTTGACTTCGAGCGTAATGTCAGAATTGGAAGAGAGTTTTCCAGGCCAACATTTGACCGCCTATCCCGAGTTGAAATGGCAACCAAAGCCTATTGAAAGGTCCTCCAGCTCCTGGGCGTCAATATGAGTACTTTTTCACATCAATTGTTGCCCCAATGCGCTGTCAATGAATCTCATTAGAAAGAGGGGTCAAATGCGCACTTTTGGAACGTCGCGACAAAGAAAAAAAGACAAAAATTTCAAACGTTTGTTTGGAGGCCTTCCAAGCTTGCTGAAGCTTCCTTCTTTTTCCACAATATACCTCAATGGATAAATATTGTTAAGTGATACCGGTTGTTTGCTAATTAATCCTTGGAGTGGGTGAAACCAGGGCTCAAGGTTAGGCAATTAAACAAACGCATCTAAAGTGGTGACCCAACCAAACAAAACTCTGAAAAAATATATCACCAGTTGCTCTAGGATTCGTTCTTGATGTACACATAGGTTTTAGAGAAATTGTGCGCCGTGGGTGCTGTCATATAATCGTTTGAATATAGCAAGTAGGTGGATTTCGAGAGACTTTTTTCAAAAGCTCAGATGAACCCCTTACCGGCTCACCACCAGCTTCGAATCATATTTGCAAAAATGCTCAAAAGCAGAAGTCTATTCTGATAATAAAATGACCTTTAAAAAAACACATTGAGGTACTCTGAGCAGCCCTCGAAGTCAATGCTTAGTTTTTGTCTCTAGAAAACAGACTTTTTTGACACCCCTAGCATGCAATTCAAGACTACTAGTCCTTACCATTAGAAACTCTAGGATCGGCTCGTAAAACAAGTCATCCAACCTTCCAAATTAGAGGCCGGCAAGGTACGCAAAATTTGCCATGAAAAAAAAGTTTTTTTTTTCAAAAATGCGAAAACTTTGATCGTTGATCCTGGGCTCGATTCTACACCAATCTAGACAATGAATATGGCATTGAATTGCTTGAAGCAAGAGCTTTCCAGTGTATGTCTCAAAAACATCAAAATAGACGTTTTCGGATTTGCCAACTTTTCAAAAATTAAGTTTGTTTTTGGCCTTTTGTGGCCGCTACAAGGCAGTTATGTACACCAAAATGGATTTTCTGGATAGCCCGTTATTCGATCCATCTTATGAGCGTATGTGGTCGTCATGGAGGCACTGTAGCGTTCACAAATGAAGAGATAAGAAATTCAATTTTTTACCGGGCAGCCATTTCCGTGGTAGAATCGCACAATCCCGTGGTAGACCATTTGGCTACCGGGCAAAACACTAGTTCTTCCGATTACTCTTTGCCCACCCGTCCAGTCAGGTTCTAACAGAACCCATGAGAAGCAGGCCGGCTGGATGTTGAGAACAGTACCCTTGGAAGCAGATTTGGAGCAATGGTGGTGGTACAATGACATGGTTTGTTAAGGTCCAACTTTTCTCCGCGCGAAGGCGTATCAAGATGGTCCAATGTCCTCAACATCACCAGGCATTGCGGGTCAGCAAGAACGCTTTCTTCAAACAAACTAGTATCATTCTAATCTTCATCTTCCAGGATGTAAAATAATGTGAAATAAGATGCTCGATGACGCCAGGAGGGCCCTGCTTCACCACGTTGAAAGACTCCACGTTGAGAAATTACTGTCAGGTAAAGTAATGCTCGCCACTCTCACATACCCTATAGTTTGCTGCAAGAGAGTATCAGAGAGTGATTCATAGCCTTTGAAATGTCTGTATCAATAAACAAGGTCCAGCAATGTCAAATATTTTACTAAGATCGACCGAGCTTGTTGTTGATCTTGGACGTGCTATTCTGTTCATCTATTAACCTTTTGATCTGTTCAACTCAACTTTGATGGAGCTCCGCATTGATAACTCATCTGTTTTGAGACATAATAACAATCGACTAGATCATGTTGTTTCCTCTATCGATGTAATGAACATGGCACCATGTGGAGGTATATATCAAGAGAAACAGGAGGGAAAGGTTGAACGGAGTGTTATGATGCTTGGACTAAGCTGAGATTTTCATCCCTGATACTGCTACTGCCACGCACTTCTTACGGGTCACCAACTTTGCGAAGCTGTACGCTCCAGCATAGCTCATACTAAGGCATATTTAAGGGTTTGCCGCTCCCCGTAGAATGGTTTGGTTTATTGTCAATAGCAAATTGTTCATTCCACTTGAATGGACATACTAACTGCCAGGATAGTAACCAAATTATGGAACGCTAATTTCATTGGAATAAGGGATTTAATATGCGTCCGGGCCAGAGAGTGACTGTGAAAGTCCCAATAGTTATCTACGGTCCGACATGGTGAGACCAACAGGAATGATACTTCGGTAACTGAGGTTCCAGAATCCTCTGTTAATGAATGTATTATTTTCATGTTCAGATAGCCAAAGAGCGTGTTTGTCAAGCGTCTGTGAGATATCCTGAGCCATCATTAGGATCTTAGCTAAAACACGTGCATCAAAAGAGGAGTCTGGAACCTCAGTTACGGATAAGGGGTTCGGAAGTCAGATTTTGGCAGCCTGTCCGGATTCAAAACAACAGCTAAAGACCATTATAAGGACAGCTTCCAGCCTTCACTATAACTGTTTTTCCAGACCCATTGCTGCAATTGGGCAAACTCAATAGATAGTGTTAGAAAGAGGTGTCGAGCTGAGAGTACTACTCAGAACAATTACACGATCGCTTCTAACATGAGGATGCAAGCAAGCTATATTCTGAAAATACTCGCCATCAGAAACTCTCGCAGTTTGGGTTGATGCTGATATAAGTTTGGGACCATTATGCCTTATTGTTGCTGTTGGGATGCTGTTTCTAATCCTTAACTCAATTCAGGTTGATAACACCCGATAAAAGCCCCCTTTCTGATTTTTTACCAACTTCAAACTGTACTTTCATGAGACTTCAATAGTGTAATTTTCTGTTATCACTTGATTGATATTTTTAAAAAATTGTTGAAGCACTCCCAGCTATTTTTGAAACCCTTGCTTGAGTTCTCCCATATATATCAAATGAACGTTGACGGGCAACAGTGTGATTGTTCAAGGATGTTTCAATAAATTTTTAACACAGGAGAATACTGTAGGACTCACTTGATGGAAAACGGATAAACTCATCCTTTTTCCAGTTGAAATAGTTTGACCAGAGAACAGAGTTGAAAGATGGATCTGAGAATTCATTAAAAAACAAATCATAAAGGCGGCTTTGCGGCGGGCCCTGAGGCGGCAGGGCGGCATGGCTCTGCGGCGACCCCTGCTTGACTGTCAATTTACGTACACGTGTCGCTATTAAGTATGAGCACAGCCTTTTTTATTTGAGAATTTTTCAAAATATCTTGAAAATCAATCTGCTTTAACAATTATGTTTGACTTGTGCGGCGTGTACAATAAGCTGCGGCTGAGATATTATTGTTAAATGATATTTAAGGTTTCGGTAGCTATTTTTAATGCGGGCTTCTCAATGTTGCGCTTGACTTGGATCACTAACTCTCTCAATTGAAGCCATAACTGAACAGCAATGGGTCTAATCAAAGCTTCATGATGAAGCTCTAAATCTGGAGCTGGAGTAAATAGGCTTTGACTGATATTTGAACTTAGGATAAGTAGTCAAATATTGATTTGAAAAAATAATCTTTGATTCTGCCTTCCCGTCCAAATTCTAGACATTTGCTTGATCTCTTGCAACACCTTTCCAGCCCGTCCGAGATGTTTCATAGACTGTATGGCAGCTATTTTACAACTGAAATTAACCTGGAATGTGCTAGTGATGATTTTAGTAGGAAATTGCCAGCGCAATGGTCCATCTTAGTACCTCTTCGAGCATCGTAAGATTTTGCAGTTTGGAATTGTCTTTGCTTAGTTCTTTGTATTAAAGCTACAATAACAAGTTGAGTAGTCTCAAACCAACGTATAAACATAATATCCCCATATTATATTTAGTCCAAGTGGAGCAAGTAAAAAAAAGATTAAAAAAAGTGTTTCTAAGGATGAATTGTTTTCTCCCCCAGTTTTCCCCTGTTGGAAAGGAGCTCCCCTCAAAGCTCTCTTCCCATGTTGATAAATTAGATCCCTTTCAAAACCAATCTGCGGTAGCCACCGTTACACTTGCAAAACTCTTGGTGAAGACCCATCAGTCTTTGTGCCTCGTCTGCATCGCTGACATCAACAGGCTTTTCCCAAGAGAGGAACTGGTTGGTGTAGTTAGGTTTGAAGTCTTGTGGCAAGACAAGCAATCTCTTACCATAGTTGTTAACCTTTTGCCAGTCTCTGTCGACGTTGTAACAGGAGTCACTCAAGTATGCAAAGCATCTTTCAAAGATCTTGGTGTTCAAGTCACTGTTCATCAAAGGCTTGACATGGCAGAATTCATCAAATGCTTCGATTGGATGGTTGATGACATAGTCGGTTGCTCTTTTGATGGCCTTCATGAACTTGACAATCTTTTCTGGATTGTTGGCAATAAACTCATCATTTGCAATGTACAACACGGAACAGAAGCAGCAACAACCCAACTCGGCCAATCTGTCGATTCTCAGCATGCCAACCTCACCAACGTCTCTACCTTGCTGTCTCAAGTGTTCCTCTAGTTCAACCTGCTGGACACATTCGATACCAATACCAGCATCAATGTTACCATCAATAATCTCCTTTGCAACGTTCATACCACATCTGATGGCGGTATAATCGGATGGAACCATACCATAGTGGGCGCATAGCTCATCGATTTGAATCTTACCGAATTCACCAACATAACCGATTCTTTTACCTTTCAAGGATTGAAAATCCTCGGTGATACCACCTTGACCTTTCAAGTATAGGACACCGGTGAATGGCTCGTCCAACAGTGAGCCAATGGAGGTCACGTTCCAACCTCTAGCCTTTGCAGCAAGAGTATGGATCATGGCTTTCAAACCCATGTCAACCTTGCCTGAACCAACGAGTTCGGTGACATCACTGGGGTTTGAAGGCTCCATGATGGCGATATCCAAGCCTTGCTCTTTGAAAAAACCCTTTGATTGGGCCAAAAAGACTGGAATGTGGTATGGCTCAGGAGTCCAATTTAAGGAAAAGGTGATCTTGTCGGATGTTTTTGACATGATGGATTGGGGAGAGTGGGGGAGGGGAGTAGGGAAAACTGGGGTTGTAAAACTTACGTAAGTATCAACTATTGATTGATCGATAGTGGCAGCTACTTCATAAAGAGGAATGAACACTTTCGAGCGTGTTGAAGAAAAATGTGGACAAACATGTCGCCTTATATACTCCTGTTGAGCCGAACCAAAAGTGCTGTGCAGCGCAGAGTGTATAGCCTATCTGTGCGGTCTCGGCCAATCACCTTGCGTGAAGAAGGAATGTGGGGTGGGGAGCAGTGGCCCGTCCTTGAACAGGCTTGAGAGTTGGCATTGACTACACCACTGGAAGGCTGAATGCTTTCAAGGCACCGGAGGTAAGACGAGCGGAAGGGTAGGCTAATCAGGTCAAAAGCCAAGACTAACTAACATCCATGGTAGCACCTGCAAAGCTTCAGATATTGTTGGGGATTGCAGTTGAGATTGCAGTTAGATGCTCACACACTACTCAGCCACAGGGCATCCCTCGTATACGCCACAAACAGAAAGCTCGTATCGCACACGCCACAAAGGCCTGCCTAGATCCAGCACAGCACTATCAAAGAAGATGTTGATAAGAAAAGAAAAGAAAAAGCAGCCACTATACAAACAATCAAATGGACCAACAAAAGCGTTGCAAGAGGTTTGAATCGTCACATGATACGGCGATCAATCAGTTGAGTATATTCTCTCCCCAATCAATACTTCACCTATCAACAACAACTGGTGGAATGCCTCCGATCACGCCCAATCAGTCGAGCAGCGGTAGTACTAGCAGGAGTGCAAGATCCAGAAATGGATGCCTGAACTGCAAATATAAGAAGAAAAAGTGCGACGAGTTCAAGCCAATATGCTCAGGCTGTCTCAAACAGAGGAAGCAGTGTATCTACAAGTCCTCCAAGAACAACATACATATATCCACTCAAACACCAATATCGATACCGCATGACCTGTCAAAAGTGGAGAGTCCCGACGATGATGATGATGATGGTACACTAGTGACCACTTTCACCTATAAAGAAAACTTGGGATCGATGTTGAAAGATATTTTGACTAGGATAACTGCTAATAGTACTTTTGATGAGAGCAGCAGCCTCTTTTTCAACTCGGATGCTTTTCTATTCTTTGATGAAGATGATGTCACAACATCCTACCCTTTGCTAGACCAATGGCAATCACATCATGTCTCAAACATATGCCCACAGCTTGAAGTAAAGTTACCAATGCCAATATCCCAAAGAGACCTGAAACATTTCGAGTACTTTTGTACAAAGGTACTACCAGACCTCTGTATACTACCCAACAAGGATCAAAGCTTATACTCAAAAGTCTTCATTCCAATGGCTTTCCAAAAACCAGCAATGATGCATAGCTTAATCATGTGGGGTTCAAAGGCAATGAAAAACTCAGGCTTGGATTACCTGGTGGAAAGCGAGGATGCTTCAAAACACATGTCTCAAATCACAAAGTACATCAACCTGGCAAATGTTTCATTGACAAAGGAAAACTTTTTGACAAGTCTCTCCTGCCAAATGACCATGGTTTGTATGGAGGCATCATTTGGAGATGTTCATGAATGGCCAAAACATTTCACGAGCTGTTTCAACCTCATCAGTAGGATGCCCAACCAGTTCAAGTACCTCCAAAGTTGTGACATGGAAGGTGGCAATTTACTGGCTGAACATTTCGTCTACTTTGACATTTATGCTTCCCAATCGAACGAGAATGGAACTTTTTTCCCTATCTCTGACTATCAGGACCTATTCATCGAAAATACCCAACAGCACGATCCATTGCAAGGATGCATCCGTCCGTTGACCTTGACAATCGGAAAGATCATCAACCTGTTGGTTGAATATTCATCCTTGAAAAGTACAGATACTGAAACGGACGACTGTGACAAGCTAGATATACTCTCTGCGGTTATGAAGAGGGCAGATCTTCTCGATAAAGAGTTGGAATTTGCGAGGCCGGACATTCAAGCCTTGAAGTCTTTACAAACCTCCGAACTGTTGGAACTTCATTTGACCCTATTTGAATCTTTCCAGTTGGCCTCTCAGATCTATTTACGGCAGGTGATTCGAAAGTTGCCTCCAGTGACCCCAGAGGTACAGATGTACTATCTCAACCTGAAAAATGTCATTCCAATGTTGCTCACCTCCTCGCTGAAGAAGAATCTTGGGTTCCCACTGATGATCTTGGGCGTGTGTGCCATATCCAAGAGTGATAGAAGCAAGGTCAAAGAACAGTTGGAATTTTTGATCCAGAACTATGGATATAGTTCCAGTTATCAAAAGATACTGAAAGTTGTCGAGGAGGTTTGGTCGTTGAATAACAATGGTGTCTTGTGTATCGAATGGTTTCAAATTACAAAAAAGCTTGGATGGAGGCTTAACTTGGGTAGGTAATATTTTTTTCTAGTGAATATAACATTATAGGTTCAAACATAGGTAAGGTTAACGGTTCCTCACAGTTTTATTTATTTTTCAGATGGAGTGATCATCTCTTCAACATCAGGACTCTCCTCATCGTAGTCTTCTCCAACATCATCCAAATCTGCCCTTCTTCCAGTCTCAAAGTCCATGTCTTCATACTTGATCAAACCTTCTTTGAAGTACAACAGGTCGTAAAAGGCCCAACAGACAAAGAAAATCGGTAGCATGATGTAACAGTCAAGGAAAGAACCAACATCCCATGGGGCAAAAGAGGTCCAGCCTTGCACCAACGTCAAAACGATTCCAATGAAAGCACCAAAGTAACTACCCCATGGGAAGAATGGAGCAACAAAGGGTAAACTTTTGAGTGAATATCCTTGACGGAGATACCCCTTTCTGAATCTGACATGGGTCAAACAGATACAGGTATACGTGATGAATGCAATGACACCGGTGATACCAACGATGTAGTCATAGGCAACCGTTGAACCGGAGCTATAACTCAAGATGGAAAGGAAACCAAAAAGATGGCAGAAATGAATGGCAACGTACGGAACACCCCTTTTATCCACAGTGGTGAAAATCTTTGGGCCGGCACCGGTATGTGCCCAACTGAACAATGCCCTTGATGCAATATAGATGGCCGAGTTGATGGAGGAGAAACACACAATCAAAATAACAGTTGTGATGAAGTATTTGGAGTTTGGCCACCCTGCCTCGGTCAGTGCAATTGTCATTGGAGACTTCATCACTTTGGCAGCATTGGTGAGGTATGGATCGTTGTAAGGGACGGTGATTCCATAGGCAACGGCCAATCCAAAGTAGACAAAAAAGATACGAATGACCGTGTTTCTAACTGCTGATGGGACTGCCTTACGTGGATTCTTGGACTCTGCTGCAATGATTGAAACTGACTCAACTCCAGAATAAAAGACACCGGCATACACAAACGAATTTGCAATACCCTTGAACCCATCCTTCAAAGGATAGTTCCCAAACGGATTGTCCGGCTTGTTGTACTCGATACCACCGGCAGCGTAGACAATGGCAAAGATGTAGTAGCCACTGAGAAATATCAACTTGGAGTATCCAAGAATGTACTCGGCTTCACCATAGGCAGTGACACCCAACGTTTGAAAAACGGTAAAGACAGCCCAGATGATCAAGTACCAGCCATACGTAGGCACGGTATCGCTGTATGTGGTCAACGAGGCCGTCAACGAGGTGTATTCCGAGATGATACCGGTGATCCACATCAAGGCATAGAACAACCCCATGGTTGCACCAAAACCTTTGGAGACATACCTCGATCCAAAGATGGAGAAGTTGAAATCCATGTAGGCATTCATCTCACCAATGGAAGCCATCATTGCCAACACCAACAATCCCACGATGGCATATCCAACAACCATGCCAACGGCACCACCTTCGGCCAACATCGACCCCATACCGATTAGGCAACCTGGCCCAATGATACCACAGAGGGCAATCAGGTTGATCATTCTGTTCTCCAATCCTGCCTTCAAACCGGTGTCTTTGAGAATCACTGCACCATTCTCGTTCACTCGGTATCCATCTTTGCTTTGAACTATATCCAGCGGGATCGTGCTGGTCTCTTCCTGTGGTTCGTGTTTTCCTATAGCCATGATTTTAGTCATGTTCTGTGTAGAGAGAATGATAAAGGAAGAGAGAAAGAACTCGACTAGTTGCAATTGCTGCTTAGGAACGTTCAACCATTTTCAGCAGTTACATATATATACATCGAAAAGAAGTTGTGGCACTTTCTTTCTTTGAAACTCCCCTCGGAAAAAGAAACGGAGTCAAAGAAGAAGAAAGGTGGCAGTAGAAAAGGTTCTAATGGCTATTTCTTGTCTGTATTTTTCAAAAGGCATTAAGGGTTCTTCTACCAGCTTTAAGCCACATCAAATCAATATTGTCTCTAGCTTGTCAGAGCAAACGATCACCATTGACACCAACAAATTGGGTAGCAAATCTCACGGCCTCCTATGTCGTACTATGGCTTTTTTTTTGTGCAAGTAATGCCGTTTAAGTTTCTCGGAGACTACTTGTTCATTAACAGCGGGTTGAAAAATTTCAGTAATATTTTCTGCACTCTGGCGAGACAAGGACGTCAAAGGTGCATCATGCATGCTACCCCCAAGAATGGTTCGCCCGTTTTACCGTATTGTGTCTGTCTGGCTGTCCTTGGTGTCTTGGCTCATGACAACACTTCCATTGATGTCGATTGAATAGCGGCACACTGATCTTGCTAGACAAAAAGAGTATGTGCCAGCCGTTCGCTATTGCATTCCCACGCGTGACTTTGATCCATCTCATCTCATCTGATCGCGCTACGGATGAAACGGTAGAAACTCGATTGGGTTTGAGAAGCACCTTATATTTACTAGCTGTCGTCCCGAGGTGGTTAATTGTTGCTTCCGAATAATATCTTGCCACTGGCTTGCCACTGGCACCGAACAAATTCCATATCTAAGGTTTCGCAGCACCCGTGCTGCTTTTCAAAAGGAAAGGCAAAAAAACTAGAAATCGGTATTATGACCAAAATCCCAGTCTTTGATGACAAGAAGTGGGCCTGATCACATACATAAAGCTGAATAACACATAGCTTTAGTCTATTTCTCCCTATAAGAAACTTGTTCTCCATCAACCACATCATTCTCCTCGTCTAAAGCTGCTCCCACGTCATCATCCAAGTCTGCTCTCTTTCCAGTCTCAAAGTCCATATCTTCATACTTGATGAAGCCTTCCTTGAAGATCACTAGGTCGTAAAAGGCCCAAATAATGAAGAAAACTGGTAGCATGATGTAACAGTCAAGGAAAGAGCCAACATCCCATGGGGAAAACGATGTCCAGCCTTGCACCAACGTCAACACTATCCCCAACCCAACTCCAAAGTAGCTTGCATAAGGGAATAAGGGTGCTATAAAGGGAAGATCTTTCAAGTTGTAACCTTGATGAATGTAACCCCATCTGAAGCGAAGATGCGTGATACAAATTGCAGCCCAGGTGATGAAGGCAATGACTCCAGCCAAGCCAACTATATAGTTGTATGCAACAGCCGACCCCGACTTGTAACTCAAGATGGAGAGGAACCCAAAGAGATGGCAAAAGTGGATGGCAACGTATGGAATACCCCTCTTATCGACAATTGTGAAAATCTTTGGTCCAAACCCAGCATGCGACCAAGTGAACAATGCCCTCGATGCAATATAGATGGCCGAATTAATCGAAGAGAAACAAATCATCAAAATCATTGTTGTAATGAAATACTTGGAGTTTTCCCACCCAGCTTCGGTCAATGCAATGGTCATTGGTGATTTCATCACTTTTTCGGCACTGCTCAAGTTTGCATCGGTATATGGAACGGTGATACCATAAGCAATGGAGAGACCAAAGTACACGTAAAAGATACGGAAGACGGTGTTCTTCACGGCTGTTGGGATAGCCTTACGTGGGTTTCTCGATTCTGCCGCAATGACAGAGACAGCCTCAACACCAGAATAGAACACACCGGCGTACACAAACGAATTGGCAATACCTTTGAAGCCGCCATTCAACGGATGGTTTCCAAATGGATTGTCAGGTTTGTTGTGCTTGATTCCACCAGCGGCATAAATGATGGCGAAGAGGTAGTAGCCACTAAGGAAGAAGATCTTTGTGAATCCTAGTATGTACTCGGCTTCTCCGTACGCCGTGACTCCCAACATTTGGAATACGGTGAACACTCCCCACATGATGAGGAACCACCCATAGCTAGGCACGGTATCGCTGTACGTTGTCATAGAGGCCGTCAAAGAGGTGTACTCGGAGACCAAGTTTGCAATCCACATTAGAGCATAGAAGATTGCCAAAGTGGCACCAAAACCTTTGGAGACATACCTTGCACCAAACATTGTAAAGTTGAAATCCATGAAAGAGTTCATCTCACCAATGGAGGCCATCATTGCCAACACCAACAATCCAACGATGGCGTATCCAACAATCATACCAACGGCACCACCAGCGGCAAGCATCGATCCCATTCCGATCAATGCTCCTGGTCCAATGATACCACAGAGGGCAATCAAGTTGATCATTCTATCCTTCAAACCTGCTCTGAGGTGGGTATCAGATAGCAAGACGACTCCATTATCTTCGACAAGGTATCCAGCTTTACTTTGAGTCTGAGTGATGGGGATTTCAGTGACTGTTCCCAGTTCACCTTTTTCAGAAACCATTCTTTTTTTTATCTTTGATGTTTTGGCTCCGTTAGTATGTGATCAGTTTGTAGATGAAAGAAAGAGTCCGAATGTAACTGTTGAACAATCAAACTTGACCGAGTAAATATGGCTGTAAGTGGACGGAAAACGAGCAGCTTTATTGCATCCTTTTGTACTCTTCTCAGTCTCTTATCAAGAGTATCAAGATGTCTTTGGATGCGATCAGGAAAGAAAATATCGGCGGATCTCCAACACGTCTTATCTGCCAGTATATCTCATAATCTCACTTGTCAGGGTAGCCAACGGTTTCTTATCTAACGTCAGAGCAGCCCAGCCAGGGGGGCGTGCATGCATATTGTTTATACGCACGGCAAAGGCTAGTCATTAAGGTTTATCCGCAACTTTTATCTCCGCCTGTCGCATAGGACATTTGGGCGGGCATTGCCCAAAACTCTTTGAATTTGGCAGGCTGGTTCGACTATAGATTGTCATCATGTTTAACCGCTGAACTGGCTTGGGGATTGACGGAGATTTCCCTTGAATTCGACGAATCAGGTTCGTTTATTGATGCGGAAATATTGTGTGTGTATGTGCTGATCGTCTAGTGAGTCAAGAATTGCGCTTTCAACAGCTTCTTGGAACGCATCTGTCATATGCTGTGAGGCCTTACTCCTTTGAACTACGATATAACAAGGTACGGTTATCATTTGTTGGCTAAACATTTATCTTCATTTTAGTTCTCTTTCTTGCAAGTACTTCAGTTTGAGAAAAAAAACAGCAATTGACCGTAGCATCATCATCATCAATTCATCATGACAATCGATAGCTCGTATAAGACACAGTTGGACGCATTGTGCAAGATCGTTCCAATCGTGGACACCCACAACGACTTCCCGTACCTTCTAAGAGTCCAGCTACACAATGAACTCCATTCGAACGACAACAAGTTTGACTTTGACTCCCTATTGACTAGTCACACAGACTTGGTTAGGATGAGAGAGGGAAAGATCGGAGTCCAGTTTTTCAGTTGTTTTATCGAATGTAAGGATGATGACTACCTCTACGATGATTTCAACAAACCGACAACAGTGGTGAGAGACACAATGGAGCAAATCGATGTTGTGAAGAGGCTGGTCAACGAGCATTCGTCCAGCTTCAAGTTTGTCAACACCGCACAGGAAGCACTAGACTCTTTCAGAGATACAGGAAAGATCTCAATCACATTGGGTGTTGAAGGTTTGCACCAGTGTGATTTGTCCCTTGCCGTTGTCAGACTATACTTTGAAATGGGAGTCAGGTACATCACATTGACGCACAACTGTGATAACCCATTTGCAACAGCGGCATCATCAACGGCTGCAGGAAAGCCTGACTTGGGTCTCACCGAGTTTGGTAAGGACTGTATCAAAGAGATGAACAGACTAGGAATGATGGTTGATCTAAGCCATGTGTCCTACAAGACAATGCTTGACACTCTTGCGGTTACTAAAGCTCCTGTTATGTTTTCCCATAGCTCGGTGTATGCCTTAAGACAGCATGAACGTAATGTTAGAGATGACGTTCTCTTGAAAGTCAAAGAGAATGGTGGTGTTGTCTGTATCAACTTCTTCCCGAAATTCTTGACTGATGACGACACCCCAGCAACAATCGATGATGCAGTTGCACATATCATGTACATTGTTGAATTGATCGGTTGGGATCATGTTGGTTTTGGATCTGATTTTGATGGAATACCCCAAGGACCAGCTGGTTTGGAGGACGTTTCAAAATATCCAGAGTTGATCATGAAAGTTTGGGAAAAGTCACAAACGACAGAGGAGAATATAGCCAAGATGATGGGATTGAACATGATTAGAGTCTGGAAGGATTGTGAATTGGTGGCACAATCGCTGTCCAAAAGATTGCCTGTTGAATCCAATTGGAAGGATAGAAAATGGGAATTTTATGAATATTGCAAGTTTTTCCCTGAAATTTACCCCGGTGCTTTCGAAGCGATGAAGAACACTTACACTAGTGCCCAGTTGTTGGACAACAACAAATAGTTGGACTTTTGTCTGTTCTTTAGTCTGTTCCTTGGCTGTTCTCCTTATTATTAGCCTCAAACATGTAGACAATGCCATATAGGGTACAAATCGGTATTGAATCTATAAAATACATATATATGGCCAACCATATAGCAGCTTTATTATACGATGACAAAATCTCGTATGAACTATTTGGATGATAAAATGACGTCGATCAGTGAGTTCAGTTCGTTCGAGTACCGTTCGCTCTTCAAGTTCTTTCTGTATTTGATAAGTGCAGAGCGTGACTTTTCCAAGGCGGGACTCAAAGGCCTGAAACCGTATAGGAAACAGAAGAACTTCAAAACGGCAACATCTTCCTCTTGTTGTACCCCAAGTTGTGCTAGCAAAGAATCAACAATAGGCTGTGATGCTGACACGAGCCTAATGATGCCCAAAGCTTTCGTTCGTGGAGTGTTCCTGTTGAATCTATTGCGCGTATCACCATCACTGCGCGAGTGATATTCTCCCATCACAGTTGTCATTTTCTCCAGAAACTGTATCAGGTGATTATGCAAATTGAAGGATTCGGCAACCTTCTGGAATGAATTTGGATGTCTCTCTAAGAATTCATCTAGTACCTCGCCTCGTATTCTTTGCAGTTGGATGATTTGATCCAGAGCCAAGATTCTGTACTCTTCCAAGGCTAAGGAGTTGACGAGTATCTCAAAGCCACCAAATGAGATGCAATCGGAAATCAGATTGGTATTGCCAGCAGCCTCAATAAATATTTTTACGATGGTATCCTTCAATGTGGAAAACACCTTATCATCATCTGGAAGAGAAAAGACCAATGTGTCGTATACTGTGAGGCATGATGACGACAACAACCTCTTCTGGTTGCCCTCATCATTTGAACAGAGATGGCAGATTATGGCAGCACAGTATTTGGCAAATCTGCAATGACCTGTGGAGTTTGAGTTGATGGATAACACATCGAGAATCTTATCGAGAACAATGGTTTTGGTCTCGTTGCTCCATTTGCGAATAACTAGTGGCAAATCTGTAATATGCATCATCCTAGCGATATCGATCATCGATTGTAGTGGCAACTTTCCAAATTCTCTGAACAAATAGAAAATGAATTCAGAATTGCTTAACAACAACTGTTGATCGTCCTTTGAAAGGTGGTGAACACAACGAAACAGTACTCTTGTTATGCTTTTGATGGCTGAACTTGTCGTTTCTTTGGATTTGCGAGCAAGATTCAAGACTCGAAGAGCAAGTGCACTAGGGACACCACGGTCAAATAGAAAGTCCGACAGGATACCATTTGGAACATTCTCCTCCAACAGAAACAAGTCAAGTAGTAGCTCTATGGATCGTTTCTGTTGAACTTGATTTCCCTTGTCGATCAGCTGGACAATGATTTGATAGCAATCTGTTGAATGGTAATATATAAAGCAAGTCTCGCTCTTGATGATCATGGAGCTGAGAGTCAGGCATAAGTCAGGCGCCGATACTATGCAAACACCCAGTGCTTTGGATAAGGTGTTCAACTGACAGAACTGCATCAATGATTCTGGACTTCTCATAAAGAGCCTGATGGATACCCTGATGAGCTCACACAAACTATCAACCGATTGTTCAAAGCTTAAAAAACGGATCAGCTTACGCACAAAGTTGCAGCGGATGAGTGATTCCGTGATGCGTCCACACATTTCGTTTGTATGGATTGGTTCGGTTTCACCTTGATCATAGTCGACCTCGTCCATATACTTGTTCAATATTTGAAGGGTTTCCAAGCTGGCTCCACTCAGGTTCTCAATGATGCTAATTATGGCTTCGTATTTTCTTTCCCGATTAATCTTGGACTCGTCCAATTGTAAACTCTCCAATCGGTCAACGTCTTCGAAATCATCAGTAAACGCAGCGGCTTCATCCCCTTGGTGGGATTCTTTGTAGTACTCCAATCTCTGTGTCTTGTTGAACATGCGTATCGTACTAAATATGTTTGCTTGAGGTTCGAAATGGGGAAAGAGAGCTTTCCCTAGATGCTGCTGGTTCGGCTCTGCATTAACTGAAGCTGTCCAGCCTTCCAACCTGGAGGGATTGGATATCCAGTCATGCTCCAGTAATATTTTAGCTGTTAGTCGTTGTTTTGGGTTTTGCTGTAAACATCCAACAGTGATAAAATCATAACAGGCTTGTGAAATGTGTTGTGGCATTGTGGGCATTTCACCCGAACCAATGGCATGGCATGCTGGGAAAGGATCATATTGGTCAAATGGTGGATGCGTCGTCAATAACTCAATAATGGTTGCACCCAAACTCCATATATCAGAAGCTGGAGAAACACCCTTTAGTCTTATAACTTCGGGTGCCATCCAATATGGTGATCCATTTGCCTTGTTGCTTTCACTGTTTTCGACAGCCTGTTCGCTGACTCCAAAGTCGGCTAGTTTGATGACACCTTGTTTCAGTAGTATGTTTGCTGCCTTGATATCACTGTGAACAAAGTTGTTTTTGTGAAGGTAGACAAATCCGTCCAATATTTGTCTTGTGTATCCGACAACCTCTGACTCTCGAAGTGGGCCTTTCCTTTTGTAAAGATCTCTCAATGACCCTCCATCACAATACTCCATTATTAAGGATAATGAGACGTCTGTGATGTGGTAATGGTAAAGTTTAACAACGTTCTCATGCTTGAATTGTATCATAAGGTTCACTTCATTCATCCAGTCATGATTCCCAGAGTCTTTTATGTTTCGGTCTGGGCCTGGAGACGAATTTGAATGTTTAGAATCAATGTTGACGGTTTTCATGGCAAAAACATCATTGCTCTTGTCATGAACAACTTTGAAAACGTCACCATAAGCACCCCTTCCCAACACTTTTTGTAGCTTGTAGTGTGCAAAAAGTTGCGCAGGCAAGCTCTGAACCTTTGATAAGGAGTTCAAACTTTCAAATTGCGGCGAGACAGTCATGGATTCATCTTTGTTGTAAGTCGATGGGGTATCTCTTGAACGATGGGCATTGCTCGATTGTAAGTTTCGGTCCTGCTGTTTTCTCGATCGCGTGCCAGCTGGAGATTTATTGGCAACATTTTTGTCCTTGGAAGATTTCTCTTGCTTAGCCTCTGATCCATAGTTGAAGGGTGAAGTTGTTGCCGGGATATTGTACTGATCAAATTCATTGTATTCGCTATCATTTGATGTTTCAGCGAATAAGTCCAATAAGGAGTTCACTTTAGGATGGGGCAAAGAGGTCTCATGATTGGGCATGTTATATATATGTCAAAGAACAACAATAGTAATATTTTGAGAGCTCTGTTCGATGGGGCAAGACAAAGTGATGAAGATAAACAAGGAGAATCACAGTTTGCAACGAATGGATGATGATGTTTTGCAGTTGTTGCTGTTGTTGTTGTTAATGATGATGATCTATGTTATCCTCCGCTTTTCTATGCATTCTGGTTTCCCATGGCAGTCGATATGTTAACGTTTGATAAGCAAAATATAAAGATGAGACTAGAAAGATGAAGAAAAAGTAGAAGGAAAGAAGGGGGATATAACGAGACATGTTTATACCTTCACCATACTATCGTGAAGCGCGCTTGTATGCTTTGAGGCTGTGCATGTTGTTGTTTTACGGGCAGATGCCGAAGCTAACAAACTGGTACAATTGAACATCCCTAACATCATTTAACGGACGACAAACTAGTAAACGAATTGAAACAAAAATACACAAAAGCTACTTGAGAATATATAAAATAAGTCAGTTCCAAAGTAAAACATACAGAGTACCAAAAAACAGTATAGGAGGAAGGTCTAAGTCTTTCAATCCTTATGTTTCCTTGTTCCAGGACAACAAACTCAAATCCCCAACCTTTCTAGGGTGGAGGATGTTTATGGCCAAAAAGACAACCGATAGGACCAAACAAATACCACCACCGACAATCCAACTGATGCCCAAGAACGAATTCTTACCGCCAATGACGGATCTGGTCGATAGATAGATATACTTGTGACCTTTATACTCGGTAACAGGGAAGTGCAAACCGATATCAATCTCGTATGTACCAGTAGTCAACTTATCATCGTCGTTTTTCAACACCAACTTTGAAAATGGGGTCAAAGCGGAAGGTTGCATCCAATTCTGGAATTCGTACCAGGTGGAGATATCAGGAAGGTTGTCCTCGGTATAACCATCTGGGTACATCTTGACCCAGTTTGGAGGTGGAACAATCTCAGAAATGTCATACTTTGTCTTCTTGAATCTGTTCTTGTTGGTTGCCCAAGCGGTACCTTCCCTGTATAGATTGTAGTCCGAGGAAGTGTCATTGACAGCAGTGAAGATCGAGTAGGTATCGTTGAACAACGAGTTTGCAATCAAGCCACATGGGTAGTACTTGTTACCATCATCATCCTCGGATAGCGGTTCACAGTTTTGACCAACAGTGTCCTTAATGGTTGACAATGATGCAGCCTTTCCGTTCAATTGATCCTCACTGAAAGACTTCACGTATCTTCTATGGTTGGCGTAAAAGTTCTTCAGTCTGTAAAAGAGATACACATGAGGACCGATATCGTTAGGAATTTGGAACTGTATTTCACAGATGGTTCGTTCCTCTGGATAGTTGTCATAAAGGGAGGAATCGTTGGTGGCAAGTTTCCATTGTGGTTTTTGAGAGATTTCAGTCTTGAAATCAAAAGTGTAGTATTCTTCCGGGATCTCGGTGTAGTAATCGGAGTTGGCCAAGTTCTCACACTGGGTATAATCAATGACAAACTCTTCAACCTGGTTTGATCCGTACAACATTCCAGCACCTAATGGAATGAAGATGACTGCAATTATCAATAGGAGAGGGATGACGGTCTTTGGCGTTATGATTGGGTGGTAAGCTTTAAGCTTCTGCTGTGTGAATGCGTTCTGTTTTGGTCTTCTTGACTTTTTCTTTTCCTTATCTTCCGACTGAGAATCCGAGAGGTTGTCATCATCATCTTCGACCATGGCATCAACGTTGGGGTCGTCTATCGGATCCTCATTCTGATCTTTCTTGTTCCTTCTATGAAGTCCTGCGAAAGCCATCTGAGATATAGTGCTGTGTTTGACTAATAGTGCAATTGCCTAGTGGTTCAACGATCACTGATTTTTGGATGTATCGGTTACTTTTAGTATTCTGTGTCCTAAAGGTAGCGATTAACCTTCTTGCTATGTGGTCCGTTTACGTGGATGCAAAAGAGTTCAATTAAATACATGCAACTAACCGTTTATATGCTGAAGCCCGATTCAAAGTCTCGCTGTGTGTTATTTCAGGCCTATTCCGGTCGGCAGAAAAGAGACTGTGAGTCTGCCGGGTCGGTCGGTCTGCACTGCCCTGTTTATGGCCACGCATCCGAATGCTCTCACCGGGACAGCCCAGGTCTATCCTCTGCTGCGCTTTACTTTAACAAACTGATGGTCAGTAATATGATCCTAACTATCCATTCCCTACTCATATTAATCCAATTAACGATATCGTGATGTAGATTTTGATTATTTATATGTATATATGTACAATTGTCCACTAACTAACTCTTTTTAGGGTTAAGCAGCAGCATCCTCTCCACCGGCCTGCTGCTTGGTAGCAACAGGGAACTCACAACGGTTCAACTTATCGTAGAGACTGTTCTTGACACCGGCTTCAACCTGCAAACTTTCAAAATAGCTCAAGAAAGAAGCCTGCTCGGCAATTAAGTTTTCAAATTTGACCTGCTCGGTCTCTGGAAGACTTTTGACAGCGCCTTCAAAACTTTTCAAGATGGCATAAGGCACTTGTAATCTGTACAGATGCTTCATCTGTTGCTTTGCATTCTCGGTCAGTATGATTTCACCTTCAGTGTTGAAACCGCCCTTGCTCAACCTCTTGTCGATGCTTCTCTGTAGATGGTTTCCCTCGTCAGGTATATCATTGGAGATCTGATTCACCTTCAAGTTCAATAGACACGTCAACTTGGCATAGTTGATCAATCCTGATGCATCGATTGTTTTGGAGACTTCCTCATCAACAACAGGCTTGAAAGCACGGTGGAGCAAAGAAGTCCACCAGTCTAGATCGGTATTACCATTCTTCTTGATTTGGATCGACCTTAGTAAAAGGATGGCTTGTAAGTTTTCAGGTCCGTACCTCTTCAAGTCACGGTATCCATGCAAACGTTTCACTATTGGCAAATCCTTAGGAAACTGACCAAACTCTGCAGCTTTGAAAATAAAGGCATTCACTATGGCTGGAGTTATTAGCCATGGTGTCACCTTGTCGGCTGCAACCAATGACTTCTTCACCGCATCCAACTCTTCAGGGAGTATTAGTCTATCGATAAATTTGGCAAACTTGGAAAGTGATGGTTCTGATGGTGTTTCTCTAGGCAACACTGGGAACCCTTGCTTGTCAAACAGCTTCTTTGCTGTCAATTTCTCAGCATTGACCTTGTTATATATCAGATTTTTCATCTTTAGTGGGGTGGATTTGAACTTGACAAAGTCGTCAAACTGGTTCTTGATGGCATAGTACTCGTATGTCTCACCTTCAAAAACAGTCATTAACTTTGCCGTGTTTGTCTGTAGAGATTGCGCAAGAAGTTGTGACGTTGAAAAGTTAGCATGGCTCGTCCTGATGCTTCTTGTGCTTCTTGAGAGCATACCCTTTGAAAGAGACAACATTGTATAGATATCTATGTGTAGAAATTGAAAAGGTATCTGTTCCCTGGTTGGGCGTATAAAGAATAAATATTAGCAGGAAAGTCTCACTGGAAGTACTTCAGACTGTTCAAATGGGGGGTGGTTTATATGGAACAGTGGTACTGGAACTTCTCCCACTGGCGATACGATCGAAACGAGTCTTTCAACCACCATCTCTTTCGAGGTTTGAAAAACTCAGGCACTGTTACCATCCTCACTACGCAGTAACCACTCTGTGATTCCAACGCTAACTGAAAATTTTTGGAAATCGCGGCTGTGCAAGCAGGTAGTAAACACTTTACCCGGACCGAGTCCCTCATTTACTCAGTTTATACACGGTTTCCTGACCTCCCTCTTTTTTTCTACTGGATATCTTCTCCAATTACTTTTCTATATAATGTCTGAGTATTATAGAGCGGTTTTTGAGGCTACTATCCGGCTTAAAATCAATCGAGAAATGATTCACGTGGAGGTGAAGTTGAATCCCTGGAAAAGATTCAATCTCAAATCTCTCCCGATTTACACTACCGATGATGATTGGTAGAAGGTCAGATTTAATGCAAAGACTATGATGATGATGATGATGATGAGAAAAATAAGAGATGTGAAGAATAGAAACATTTAAGACGTAAAACAGACAGAAATCTATGTAAAAGGGAAGATTGGTTCAAACTGGAACATCCTTACCCAAAGCCATGCTTGCCAGCAACCAAAAGTTCAAGAAACTGATAATGGCCCAAACTATAACGGCAGCTGCTGCAGTGACCGTTCCATTGCTCATATCCTTGTACCTCGGGGCATCTTCCACCTCAAAATCTTCCAGTTGCGACGTATCACCAGGTTCACTCTCCGATCGTGACAAAAGATTCAACGTGCTATCGTCCAAATAGTTCATCTGGATGGTGTTTCCACCATCCGAAATAAGAGTCCCATTGTCCCTTTTCCCACTGATCTGAACCTTCATGATGTGCTTGTTGCACGTGAAATAGATCAACGGAGCGCTGATGAAGGGTAACAACAACGAAAGGACAACCTGAGACCCGTTCAAGACGGCACTTAGACCTTCTCTTCCACTTAGACACACAACGATGACACATGGTGTGATGGCTATTATTCTGGTGATGATCCTACGTAGACCAGGAGGCATTGAGATCCGGGCATGGCCTTCCATTATCTGCTGGCTTGCAATGGTGACGACAGTACCACCGCAAAGACCGGAAGACAGTAATGCCAAAGCAAAGACTGTTCCTGCAGCTTTTGAAAGATGGCTCGATAGTAAATAGTGCAACGTGAACAAATCTGGATTTTCCAAGTCTCCATCTCCATCGTCATCCATTGGTTTAGAGAGGGCTGAACCTGCAACGATCAAGATTGCCGCGTTGACAAACAGTGCAACCGTGAGTAAAGAGACCAATAGTTCTGCTATCGTGTATGACATGGTGTCATTTATGGCACCGATGGAAGGCTTATACTTGGAAGCAACGTCCAAAACATCGTCGTCTTCTTCGGACAAGGTTCCGCAGAACAATCCTTGTCTCTTTGACCTTATTGGTGGCGGTTTGTAATGGCCATGCTTGATATCGTACGCTTTCAATCTCGATTGGACAACTCCTGATCCCAAGTATAACGAATGAGGCATCAAGTTACTTCCCAAGAGTGCAGCAGAAAGATACAAACCTTTGATATCGGTGAAGACTTCACTTGAAGGCAAGAAGCCCAAAAACACTTCTTTCCAGTCTGTCGTTGGTGAGACATTTTTCAACTCTATGGCAAAGCAAACAACCGTACCCATGACCAACAGACTAACCATACCTTCGAAGAGCCTTAGCACTAGCAATGGGCCATTGGGCCTATACGCCATCAAAACAAACAGAACATCGACTGTTGTTAGAAGAACTCCACCGAGTAGTGGAATTCCAAACAAGATGTTGAATGCAATGGCAGTACCTATGATCTCGGCCACGTCGGTTGCAGCAACTGCAACTTCTGCAAATGCGTATATGATATAATTGAGTCTCTTTGATAGGTGAGATCTGCAGTTGGCAGCCAAATCCTGACCAGTACAGATTCCCAACTTTGATGCCAACACTTGTAGGAAACCAGCCATCATGTTGGAAACGGTCAATGAGAAGAGCAACTTGTATTGGAACTGGGCACTTGCTATACTACTACTGAAGTTGCCTGGGTCCATGTAGGAAACAGAGACCATTAACCCTGGTCCTATATATCTGACAAACTTTCTGAGTACCATGAGCAGCCTAACAATCTTGTATTGTGATATAGCGTTTGAAGGTGACTGTGAATTGCTACTCGTGCTCGTGCTGTTGTGGTTCTCAGTGCTGACGGTACTGCTGCTCGTAACAGTGTTGTGTCTATTTCTGTTGACTCTGGGATCACTTGTTGGTGATGATGTCCCGGATGAAGAAAGCAACGAATCTGTGCTGAACTCATCCAGTTCATTCGTATGGCTTTCCATAGAGAGTATATTCGAGTCAAGAACGGTAAAGTTGGTGTTGTTCCCATGTTTCTTGGGTATCACCTCATCGTGTGGAATGTATCCGTCCGTTCGTAGCTTTGAGTAGTTCATCTTTGATTGGATCTATATATTGGCGAACGTGGCTCTGTTGTGAATGCTATTGGGAGAGCCTACAAAGTAAGGGGATAGTCTTGGCGTGACGAGAGTAGTAATTGAATACGGTGCAATCAAAATTGGACGGCGATTGAGTCACTCTCTATGAGTCTTTCTATATTTGTGTCAACTATTCGATAAAGGAGGATTGATCGGAGTATGTTTAGATATACTGGTGACCGAAAAGCCCTTTTGCGCTGCGTAGATTATATTCTATTTTCTTTTTTGGCGAGGGAAAACAGAGGAAGAAAAGGTGACAAAGATGCTGATGGAGAAGTTGAGAGTGATTTCACAATGCTGATGTCTATGAATGCTTGCTGAAGGAAAAAGGAAGAGAGGTATCAAAGCAGCAGCAAGTGGAACCGTCATTCCTCTTCTACTTCCTCTTCCTCTTCTATACAAGACAATAGACAACAACACGCCAACCAGTAGTGGTCAAACCACATGGCTGGATGGATGGATGAATGGATTCTGACATCCCGTGTTCTTTCGGGTGCACGACTTTTTAGCTTCTTGCACAGCCCTGTTATGTGTTTTCAATCTTTGATTTCTCTCCGGGGCGAAGAGGGGTATAATGCGGGGCACGCTTGAGTTATAAATCACCTTCTTGACCTGAACGTCGATAACCAATACCCATCTTTGAGGATTTTGATCACTTTTGATCAACTGATACTATATACCACAACAATGTATAAGGCTTCGAGCAGGTGCATACCCGTGGTGAACAGCAGGTTGTTCAAAACTACTACAACTACTACTCATGCTTTTCACAAACGGTTCCAATCATCTGCAACCAACAATTCAAACCTATCTCAGATCCTAACCAATGTCATCAAAACAACAGGTCCAATTTCACTATCCAGCTACATGAAACAATGTCTCATCAACCCTGAGCATGGATATTATACAACAAGAAATCCATTGGATTCAAAAAGAGGAGACTTTACAACTTCTCCAGAGATAAGTTCAACTTTTGGAGAGACGTGTGGACTATGGTTCTTCAGCATTTTTTTGAAGCAGTTGAAAACACTAGCCACAGAAGATCCCAAACACGTTGACATTGGTAGCAAGGTGTTCAGATTGATTGAATTTGGGCCCGGTAGGGGAACTTTGATGTACGATCAGTTGAGAATATTGAACAGCTTCATAGGTAATAAAAACCCCATTGAAATTATACTAGTTGAAAAATCGGACGTTTTGATCAAGGAACAATATGCCACTTTGATGGGAATAAAAGAAGGGGAAAGATCAACCTCCTTGAAGCAAGTGGATGATTTAACATATACTGCCACAACCCAATGGGGAAATAGAGTAACATGGCTCAAAGACGATAGGCCAAACCTGGACCTAGATCCAAAGTACATCAACTTCATCATGGCACATGAGTTCTTTGACGCATTACCAATAAACAGATTTCTTAAGACAGAACACGGCTGGAGAGAGTATCTAGTGGATGTCAAAGATCCAAGCAAGATCATCAGATCGGACCTGCTATTGCCAAACGTTACAACCTATACAAATCAACAACAGTCCTCTACAATAGATCAAGAGTTTCAACTCGTAGTGGCACCACATGCAACGCCAAGCTCATCAATCCCAAAAATGATCCCAAGATACGACGGACTACCATCACTTTCAAAGGTTGAAATCTGCCCAGAGGCAAACATGTATATCTCTCAATTCACAAAATGGCTTTCAAGTTCAACAATGGGAGCAGGATTGGTGATAGACTACGGTCCACACGATACGATCCCAATAGATTCATTACGTGCAATCAAGAATCATAGGTTCGTTAGCCCCTTTTTGAACCCAGGAGATTCCGATCTTTCAATAGATGTCGATTTCCAACATTTGCAGTCACTTCTGATCAAAGATGGTTTCTGTTCGTACATCTCCGATCAGGGCGATTGGTTGAACGGTATGGGTTTGGGATATAGGATCGATCAGCTTTGCCATGGCAAAGACGATGATACAAAGAAAAAAATAGTGGATTCTTACAAGAGACTCACCGGTAAAGGGTTGAAAGAGATGGGTAAGGCGTACAAGGTTTTAGGGTTCTACAACGATAAGTTCAAGAACGATAAGCTGCCTCCAGGGTTCGGAGGCGATATTTGAATTGGGTACATAGGTTTAGACCTTTATCCTCTTTTCACCAGAGTTGTTATTATTGTTGTCATTCACAGCGTCCAACACAAGCGCTTTCCTCTTTGTGTTGTCTTCACTGGTTATTTTCTCCTCCCTCTTCTGCTCTTCTTCTTCCTTTTCTTTCTCGATGTATTTACCATCATCAGTCATCCTGTTCAAAACGATATCCGTCATTTGATCGCCTTCTTTGGAACTCTTGAGAAGATTGTACACTTTGTTATTACCACCTGGATTTGGAATCATTCTCAAAAGGCAGTACTTAGTGTTAGACTTATGATTCCAAAACTCATTGGCAATTTGAATGTAATCCTTGATCAACGTTGGCCAACTTAATAGACCCTCCTTTCTAAAACAGGAAGGATTCAACTCCGCAGCGGAAGCTGTCATACAACTGATATCATCACCATACTTTGACTGTAACTCCCTGTATTCCTTGTATGATGAAACGCCACCATTGATGATGAATCCAACATTAGCATCTTTACAAACTTGATGTATCTCATCTATGTAATCCCTAATTGGGGTCTCCCTGTTTCTCATAATCTTTGTCCTGCAGTGCACGGTCAAGTTGGAAATACCAGTACCAACCAATCTTTTAACCAACTCCAAAGTCTTCTCCTTTTCATCAAATAGTCTAATCTTGACACTGATTGGTTTGTCGTTTGGCTTGCCCACTTTTTCAACAAGACTTGTTAGGATCTCACAGAGCAAGTCAGGAGTGCTCATCAATGCAGCACCCATCCCTGAATGGACTGAAAAATGTTTGGGGCATCCAGAGTTGATATCAATTCCCGCAACGTCCTTGATGACCATCTCTGCAGCCTTGAGGGCCAACTCTGGGGAGGCAGTACCCATTTGGAAAATCAACTTGTTTTTTTCCAATGTTGGATATGTTCTAAACGCAAGATCTGTGATTCCTGGTAGCTTCTTGTTTCCCTTGATCAAGAGAAAGTCCACAGTGTTTAGTTTGGGATTCTCTACCCTTTCACAGAGTAGTATCTTCTTGTCTATGATCTCTGGACTCCACACTAGATCAGCTCCGTATCTTAGCGCTAGAAGTCTGATCGGGAGTTCTCCGATCCTCACCATTGGTGCCAGCACAAACTTTGCCCTGTAATCAACCATGATATGTATATGTCTTGTAAACTGTGCTTGTTTTTCGGGATGGTCAAATATGAAATGTAACAGTTTCTTGAACTGAGATATAAATTAGCAAGAAAGGTTTGTTTTTTTCAAGTAAAGAAATGTGTCAAGGGTATCAATTCGAGTTAAAAATTTGTTCCCCATAAAATGCTTTTTGGACCTGAGCGTACAGAAATAATTTTATACATCGAAAACGCATTGTGTTTGCTACCATTTACTGCAGTCCAAAATGAAGTATTCACAACTTCCAGATGAGTAGATATGACATTATTCTCATTAAAAGTATGGTGGGAAAGTTATAGAACAAAAGTGAATGTAGGTGTAACAGCGAGCGCAGCGGCGAAGTTGCAATAAAAATATAAGCGCCCGACGAAGAATACACTCAACTCATGATAATTCATACCTCAACTTTTATTTCTTAGATTTGGTTTCTAACAACTGCGACTCCTCATCCTTGCTTTCATCCAAAAGTTCCTCTTCAAAATCCATGTTTTCCTGGATGTTCCACAAATCCTTGTACAACGAGTCATCCTTGGTGAGTAAGTCATGATGCGTACCTTCTTCCAACACTTCACCTGCTCTCAAAACAATAATCTTATCAGAGTCAGCAACGGTCCTCAATCTATGTGCAATGCTAACGTTTGTCTTTTGACCTTCTTTGAAGACCGATTTGATTGTTTTCAACAATGACTGTTCCGTATGTGTGTCCAAAGCTGAAGTTGCCTCGTCAAAGAATGTTATTGGGGCATCTTTCAGCAATAGCCTACCAATGGCCAACCTCTGTTTCTCTCCACCTGAAATCATCATACCTCTCTCACCAACAAATGTATTGACGCCATCTGGAAGATCGTTGACGAGCTTTTCCAGTTGAACCTTGCGTATCACTTCATGGACCTGTTCATCGGTTGATGATAGTTTACCATACCTCAGATTCTCCAAGATTGTATCGTTGAACAATGGAGTGTCCTGAGGAACAACTCCAATGGCCCTTCTGAGACTATCCAAGTCAACATCCCTAATGTCCTGACCATCGATAAGAATTCTTCCAGAGGTGACATCGTAGAATCTGAAGACTAATCTTAACACCGTGGATTTACCACTACCGGAAGGACCAACAATGGCAACTTTTTTACCGGCGGGTATCACAAAGGAACAACTCTTCAAGATTGGTCTATCCGGATGGTATCCAAAAGTGACATTTTCAAACCTGATCTCACCAGGAGTACCCTTTTTCAACGCTAACATTGGAGCATCCGGTTTCGACTTGATCTTAACGTCGTGCTTCTGTAGCTTGAACAACGATTCCATGTCAAGTAACGATTGTTTCAACTCTCTATAAACTGATCCTAGAAAGTTCAACGGAACGGACAATTGGAAAACCAACTGATTGATCAAGACCAAATCACCAACCGTTAGCGAGCCTGCGGCAACACCTTGACATGCCATATACATCATTGCAGTCAATGCAGTAGTGAATATCAGGTTTTGCCCGGAGTTAAGGAAAGTCAAAGAGGTGGCAACTTTGATCGATGCCTCTTTGTATTTGTTCAACGATGTATCGTACTTCATAGATTGGTAGGCTTCGTTGTTGAAATACTTGACCGATTCATAGTTGATCAACGAGTCCAATGCAACGCTTGCAGCTTTTTGGTCTGCCTTGTTTGCCTGTCTTCTAAAGCCTGTCCTCCATGCCGTTGTCCTTATGGTGAATATCGAATAGGCAAGCATGGTGGCAAAAGTGACGGCGGCAAATGACGCTCCGTAGTTGTACGTCAAGATACCACAAACAACAGAAATTTCAAACGTTATTGGTATGATGTGGAACACCATTGCTGTCAAGACGTACGATATACCTTTGGTACCTCTATCGATTGCCCTTGTTAGTCCACCTGTCTGTCTAGCTAGATGGAAATTCAAATCAAGACTCAACAGATGAACAAATGTATTGTGGGCAACTTTCATGATTGCGCTTTGGGCGACTTTGGCAAAGACTGCGTTTCTTAGTTCTCCGAATAGAACAGCACCGAATCTGGTGACTCCGTATGCGATGATGATGGCACCAATCGAAGTTGTCAGTATTCCTGCCTGTGAGACCCAGTCCACGTTCATCGAGTCAATGATATTCTTGAAGAAGAATGGCACTTGGACGTTCAAAATCTTGGCTGTTATCAAGAGTGACAGCGCTAGTACAACACGGAATTTGGCCCATGGGTTTGAATTGGGCCATATGTATGATAGAAGCTCTCTCAAGATCTTGCTTTGGGAATACCTCTGTTTTGGTTCTTTTGGTTTGGCGTCCTCTTTTGGTTTGGCATCCCGCGTAGGTTCTGTAGCTTGTTGCTTACCTTTGGAAGTATCGGTTTGTTGCCTTGTTGAGTATGAGGTTGAAAAGTTTCTCGCATGGTCGAAGCTTACCGCTGAGGCTTGTGATGACTTGAAAAATGGAGCCAATTGATAAGGGTGATTTTGGATTTGCCTCAACAGTGAACTCGAGAGGTTTCTGGAGGTTTGTCCTGTAGAGTTCGGAAGTGTAGGCCTGAGTATTGTTGCAGCTACTCTGATTGTACCTGACGGCACCTTGCACAAGTTTAGGAGACCTCTATTCAAAAGCATTGTGTTGCGCGTACCCTTGAAGTTATAAACGGCCAGAAGTGAAGTGAGTCGAATGGTTGACCTGAAGAGTAGCTTAAAGGGAATCAATGGTCTGTTATTTGGTAACTCGGACCTTTGATGTTGGTAGAGTTGATCCCAAGAGGTGTGGTTCCTCCTTTTTCCTCCGTTCCCTTGGGTCCCTTGGGACGTGCAGGAAACTGACTAAATCCATCTCTAAGGTGACATTAGCACAGCGCACGTGACCCTTTTGGCGTGCGACCCCCGGCGATAAACGGCTGTTCGTCTTATTGCAAAGGCCCCGGAGAGTTCGGTATCACGCGTGGGTGTGTATATTTTATATCCGTGCTCTTGCCCGTCTGGCGAAGGAAGACCCAGACCTCTCTTTCTGCTTCTTCTTCTTCCTGATGATGTGTTGTCTGCTCGATTGAAGGGTCAATGATTTCGCCAAGGGAGCTTATCAGTGTTTTTTTATGAGTCAGCACGGAGAACTGGCTTGTCTCCGCTCAAGTTGGGCACCGGTGTGATCTAGAATCGTCTATCAAGAAGCCTAATACCGAGGCAGTTGCAGCCTATTAGAATGAGATTATCCGC
Organism: Ogataea rishiriensis; assembly: GCA_030569615.1. Lineage (NCBI taxonomy): Eukaryota > Fungi > Ascomycota > Pichiomycetes > Pichiales > Pichiaceae > Ogataea > Ogataea rishiriensis. The sequence goes on along the minus strand of JAJMLH010000008.1, from coordinate 252,047 downwards.
TACGATTACCACTAGATTACCCCTCAATGCAACCAGACTAGTACTCGATACCTCTTCTTGAGGAGGGGAAGGGAATTTTGATTGTGAAGTCACTCTACAAACGGAAATTTCAAATCAAATGGTGGCCAATCTAGGCAGGGAGCAAGCTTACTTCCAACTTTCTGTCCTCCAGTTAAAGCACCAGTTCATTCAAAGAGAGCACAGCTGCAGTTCTGACTTTGTTTCATGTCTGTGTAAGCGAATGCATCGCACCTTATGCATCAATAAACTTTGCCGAGAGGTTACTTCAGTTACTATGTCTCCACTGACTTGATGAGGCAGGGGAAAACTCAAGTCGCCTCTGATGATGATCATGGATGATGATAACGATCATGCTTGCAGGGCGCAATACCTGACGCATGCTTCTAGTTGATAGCAAAAGTCCATCAAGGGATACACATCCAGGACATGCGATGTCACCAACAACCAAGCTCGGTAGAAAGAAGGTTTCCATCAAACTATAGGGAATTGTTATGTTTCTCGCGTAATTGTACTTCTTTCGCTTCGATGCACTGCATGAGACAGTCTGGCCTTCGCCGGCCTGCCATCTCTGCATGCACATGCACGCCTGCATGCATCAACTTCTCTGGCCGTACAAAACTATAACAGCGAATGTCTATCGACAACTTGCTCCCAGGTATAATGCCGTGACTTCAACGCTTGAGATACAAAGTTGGCGTACTTGCTCCATTGTGCTGATGTTGCTGCCGAAGTTGCTGCAGCTTGCTGCTGCTGCTGCTTCTGTCAGGCGAGCTTAAATTGGTTAGGGCTAGTCCAAATGTTACCACTTGTCTGTCCTTGTTGCAATTACATACTTTTGGCCGTCCTCAAAACAATAAAATAAGCCTGTCTTTTGTCAATTCTTGGAAAATCCGGCTGTTTGAGGCTGAAGGGTTAGGGCGTGTCTCGTTCTCCCGTGTTGCTTCTCCGCTCTGGAAGCAGCCAGGTTGGCTACATGAAGTTGAACTTTGTAAGCTTCTGGGCTAATACTTGAAAGTACCAGATAAACTTTCATGATTTGGGTCTGATATGGAACTCCCAAAAAAGCTGTGCCTTTTCTTGAATCTGCCATCTCAAGAATACATATATATATATAGTGAATCTTCATGATCCAATCTGTGGAAAACCAGATTCAACTTTAAGAAGTGGTCACGATATCTCACTCTTGATAGTCATTAGCGGTCTATCTACCATTTGTTTGAATGATATTATAAACAGAAGAAGGTGAGATCATCAATCAATCACCCTACGATTTTTGTCAAAATGTTTCCAGCAGCGAGTGAACTTCAGCAGATGAAGCAAACCAGTGTTGATGGAGGCTTACCATCATCGATGTATCCAGTATACCAGGAGCACAGACTGGCGGTGGACAATGATCTCGATTACGTTGTCGCTCTCTTGGAGAGTGATAGCTATTCTGGCCAATTGGTTATCCCCAACGATCCTCAAATACAGTCAAATCCTAGAGGCTTTCCATCCTTGATTCCCCAGCAAGAATCACTTGATCCAATGATGGGTAATCAGATGGCAACTGTGGTCCATGAGGCATCTGAAAGTGAAGTGTTCTCAAGCACTGTGGCAGAGCAGATGTATCATTCTGACATGTATCACCAACAGCATCAAAAGCTCTTTACTGGTGACTTTCCAGAGAACGGCATTCACGGAGTTGATGATGAATGGACTCCAACTCGATTGAGCACCCCATCGCCGTTCAAATCGGTCCAACTGTCAGTGGTTCCTGTGCCGACAGGGCAAAGAGTTACCAGAAGTATGGTCAAGCCGAAGGAAAGATTAAGAAGCGTTAGCAGTGATGAAGAGAGTTTGGCAGTTTTGCTAGAGATTACCACACCAAAGCGTAAGAGAAAGAAAATATCCACTAGTGACAGACCACTTTTGCAAACTTCAAGATCGGAGACTGTGCGTGATGACATTGGAAAGAACTTCAAGAGGAAAAAAGTGAAATTATTCAAGAACAAAAGTTTCCCAACTGTCACTATGAAAAAAGAGGAAAAATTCAAAGACTTGGGGCAATATGGAGAGCAGTGTTCTGAGATAGTGAAAGAGTTGGATTATGACTTTTCAGAGGGTTGTCCAGCCACTTTTTCTGTTCCTGGTTACAGTGCAAACTCGTCTGATCTACAGTACACTTCTGAAACATTGGTTGAAATGTTACAGGATGACAGTGACAAACTCTGCAACCTCCAGAACCAAGGTTTTGATGACTATTCGATGGATGAGGATGACGATGACGATGACGATGTTGATGAGGATGAGGATGATTCGAATAAATCAACATCTCCGACTTCAACACTTGACAGAAGCTTTAGAGATAAATGGAGAGGTTCCGTGGGCTCCACCAAAGACACGAGTGGGACTGGAATCAGGAGAAAGGTTGGAGACCGTATTGTTTGGAGGGCCAGATCAGCAGGTGTTGTCCTTGGAATCAGTGAAGATGTTGGGATGCCACAGAAACAGGTCAAGTCCATACTAAGCAAAAACGTCAACTCTTGTTTTGGTGAGATGAATATGAGGCAGTTGAGAGCATGGGCCAGAAATGACGGGGAGTTGAAGCGGGTCAATGTCAGCGAGAAACGTAACAGCGTTTGATACAGCCATACCCTGCATTCCTCGTCACGTATTGAGTTTTTGGTTGTTTGTTTTGTCTGCTTTTACGATTATCAGCATTTAATTTTCTGTTTTCAATGTCCGGTACAGTTTTCTAAATATTCAAAAAGAGACGATTCCGATCTGTAGAAGTGTGTGTGTGTTACCCCAGGTTGAAAAATGTGGTAGCACCGTCAGTGATTATTGGTACGTGCCAGATAGCACAGGTTACCCGGACGGGAACGGAGTAACAGAGACAGGCTACTCATCCTTGGATGGGATCTGCCTGCCATCATCATACATTACGTAACCCATACGGATCTCAAAGGCAAGGCCGTACGCACCTGGCCTGTGATGATGAAGTTTCCTGGTTCAAGCCATGTCTAACTCTTCCTCAAAAGAAGCAGCACCCCACTCATGAGTGTTCCCTCAATAAGTGGGGAGGTACGATCGTTATTCAACGTCTGTCTCCAGTGGCGAATCAGTTATAAACCGAAGAGATACAGAAATTTGTAATCACCAGGCAACTGTGAGAGTATTAAAAGATGTGTTGTCCTTTCCTCTGCTCCACGTCGTAAGACAATAGGGCAGCGCTGTTCAGTTGGCCCGGTATTACGTAGTGCTCGCGTGGTGGCCCGGCGACACCAATACGTAATGATTGTTTCTATTTTTGCCGCCCAACGGTAGGTGGCGAAAAAGGGACGCCCATTGGCGGAAGTATTTAAGCGTTGGGATTTCCCGCTTTTTTCTTGAATGGTTTTCTTCAGTTGTCGCGCCTTTTTTTTCTTTTTTTACCACGTAAAGGCCGGGTAAACTTCTGCAATCTGCCATTTTGAAAAATAGGGTGGTGTTGATATATATTATTTCACAACAACAACAATAATAAATAATAACAACAGCATCATCGGATCAACAACTAATCGCAATCTTTGATACCACTCAGATCAACTCAACAGTCTTGCAAACAAACCCTCTAGTCATTTGTTTTGCTCGGGACATACTTTGAAATATCTCTAGTTTGTGATTATAAATGGTTATGTCGTTAGAAGAAACAGCTGCACAAGTACCAGCAACTACTATTGTTGATGGAGCTATTGAAGGAGCACCTGTTCCGGCAGTCTCTCCCGTTACATCTGGAAAGGCCGAACCGACTGATACTGTCAGCAATGGAAAACACACACTGGACCGTCAGCCCGATGAGGAAACGCAGGCTAAGAAGCAGAAGCTTGAAGAAACATCGACTCTAACACAGATCACCACTACGGGTGATGCACCAGCAGAGCCAGAATCAGCGCCAGCTATAACAACGACAACAGCATCAGACACTGCTGTCACAGCTTCAGAACTGCAGCCGGCAAACGAAAACGGCACTGTGAGCACAACAGAACCATTATTAGAGAAAGATACGGGTGCTCCTGCTCTTGTGCCATCATCTATGGTGCCTGCTCCAACTCCTCCATCTGAGCCTGACATGAACAACCTTCCTGAAACGCCAATGCCAGAACATCAAAAAAAGCATGCTCTCACATCCATCAAGGCATTGAGAAGGCTGAAAGATGCCAGTCCGTTCTTGACGCCTGTCGACATTATCAAACTCAATATTCCATTCTACTACAACTTTATCAAAAGACCAATGGATCTTTCAACCATCGAAAGAAAGCTTAACGCCAATGCTTACGAAGAACCACAACAAGTTACAGACGATTTCAACCTCATGGTGAACAACTGCTTCACTTTCAACGGTAAAGATTCCCCTATTTCTCAAATGGTGAGGAATGTTCAGGCCAGTTTTGAAAAGCACATGCTAAACATGCCTCCTAAAGATGCTCCGGTTACCACGGTTGTTGGAAAGGGAAGAAAGAAGGCCATATCCGATGTGCCTAAAATCAGAAGAGAAACTACTGCCGATAATGGTAGACCTAAAAGAGAAATACATCCTCCAAAGCCAAAGGACATGCCATACGACATCAGGCCAAAGAAAAAGAAGTACCAAGCAGAGCTAAGGTTCTGTCAGCAGACATTGAAAGAAATAACTTCCAAAAAATACGACTCGATCTCGTTCCCATTCCTGTTACCTGTGGACCCGGTTGCATTGGACTGTCCAACTTACTTTGATGTGGTGAAAGAACCAATGGATTTGGGTACTGTTTCTACAAAGTTACAAAATGGAGACTATGAAAACGGAGATCAGTTTGAAAGAGACGTGAGATTGGTGTTTGATAACTGTTATATTTTCAATCCTGAAGGAAGTGCAGTGAACATGATGGGACATAGGCTCGAGGCTGTTTTCAATGAAAAATGGGCAAAGAGACCAGTGACGCCACCAACACCACCAAACATGTCTGATGATGAGTCCGAAGACGAGGAGGAAGAAGAAGAAGAAGAGTTCAACGTTGACATGAACTCGATCACTGATCCAACCATTGACTTCTTGGTCGCCAATATAGAAAGAATGACTCAAGACTTGAAGAAAATGAGACAGGAAAAGTATGAGCAGATGAAGAAGGAGTTCATGTCAAGACAGAAGAAGGGCAAGGGCAAGAGAGGAGGAAGAGGGGGAAAGAAGAAGAGATCTGGTTCAACAGCCTCATCAAATGGTATCTACCCAACTCATGTCACATACGAGATGAAGAAGGAGATATCCGAGGCTATGTCTTCAATCAACGAGAAGATGCTCAAGAATGTCATTGCCATCATCAAGGAGGGTGTTCCTGATTTGGCCGATGACGAAGAGATCGAACTCGATATGGATCAACTGAACAACGATACATTGTTGAAACTGTACAATTACATAGTCAAGGGCAAGAATAAGCCTCAACGCAGAAGAAGAAAAAACGTCAATAATGAGGAGAAGAAAATTGAAAATTTGAAAAAAAAGTTACAACAATTTGAAAGGGCTGAGAAGCCAGAAAGTTCGGAAGAAGAGTCAGACGGTGATGATGAGAGTTCTGAAGAGGAATGATTCGAATGTTCTGTGTCGCCATTCTATGGTTGATAATACTGTATTTTTTATTTGATTCGCAATGTGAATCTGTATAATAGCGCTTTAATCTTTTTCTTTTGCACTGTCTTTACTTACTCTGTTATTGCTGCTGCGTCTGTATTCTAATGGGTAATAAATGGGTTATATACGCATACTTGTACGGGGTGTACAAATATCATAGCATCTCACATTAGATTTGCTTCTTCTATGGTACGTGCTTGATGGTTGCCACTCTCTATGCTCTTTGCTACAAATACCCACTGTGTCTTCCCTTACATCCTGCCCCATTTTTCCTTGTGTATACTTAGTAACCAAACTGGATTTCTACAATAATAAATATTTTGGTGTGATTAAAGATGATTGCTTAAAATGTAGTGAAAAGACTCATGATAGATAGGTTTTGCAGGCCGATAGACTCGGGCGGTGCAAATATAAGGAGACTCATTTTTCACTTATCGTTCAAAATTCAATGTACGAAATGAAAATACTGGGAAGGTCTTTCATGAATGGCAACTTATCAATCATTGAACAATCGAGTCGAACCTTTCATGAGACTAGAACAAGCGGAAGTATCATACCTCATTGAGTCATTGCATCATCGTCATCAAATGATATGGAATGTCAAATGACAAGCATACCAATAGATATCATTGCTGGAAAGGCTTTGATCTTTGACATCGATATAGTCGAACGACTCAGGGTGGCCCATCATATAGTGGGATGTTTATCAGGTACGTTACCGATTGCCCCCCAACAGCAAGTCTTACTGGGTCTCCCGTTACAACTATCAGTTGTGGAAGTTCTATACTTGGTGCGAAAGAAAGTTGTGCATCTTGTTGAGGATGATAACAGGGCGAGGCTAACAGCTGCGGTTGAGGACAAAGAGACTAGGCGCTTGTTAGAGAGCCGAATGTTGGCAGAGTTAGAAATACAGAAAAGAGAAAGAAGGGCAAACCATCTTCTAAAGATGAAAGATTTGGGGATCACTGTAGATCACAAGAATGAGAAGGTGTCTGAAGAATGTTTCATTCAGATACCAGACGATGAACATGATAATATGGGTTACATTGTTTCACCCTCAGTCTCTGAAGGTTGCGATACAGAATCTGATTGTGATGACAAAAGTTTGGCTGTCTTAGAGAGATACATAGCTGCTAATGTTCCAACGCGAAAGAGAGATCAATTGTTCAGGACATTGCAAATTTTTGACTATCTAGTCACTCATCATGGATATTACAACATGCCGGGTTTGAGATACGGTGGTGAGTTGATCTCATATCCTGGGGATCCATTGAGATACCATTCCCATTTGATTGTGAATACCAGAGATTATTGCAACGAGGATATAGGACTTTTGGAGATTGCTAATGGTGGAAGACTTGCCACGGGCGTTAAAAAGTTATGGTTGATTAGTGGTGAGAAGCAGAGAAGTGATTTTGGAAATCTGCCTCAAAAAGATGAAGGCGAATCGAATAGCGTTCAACACCTGTTAGAGAATAACACGCAAACGGTATGCTACTCCATCGAATGGTCAGGGTTTGGATGATGATGATGATGATGACATTGCGGGAACTGCCAAGGGTGATTTATGTTGGAGTTCCGACACAGCAGCAGAACAGGTTTCAGCGGCAGCAGAAGTGGTTTTAGCAGCAGCAAAGGTGGTAGTGTCAACGACGAATGAGGTAGCTATGAACCTGTTGTCGCCATTTTGGGTGGAGCGGAAACCTGTAGATTAGCAAAAGCGAACCCATATGTCTTGGCTACTTTACTTCACATATTTCAACTGACAATTGACGCAACAACGATTCCAAAAGAACTAGAGGTATGGGGCTTTGCCTAGCTCTAGATGAAACGGTTCGACGTGTCTTATTGTCGGCGATAACGTTATCACTAGTAGCTTCCGCTTACATCAGACGCGATCGCCTCGGGTTTAATAAAAGTACATCAGCAGATTCATTCAAGTCAACCTAAAACCAGTTAGCACAACTGATCATTTACCAATGTCTAAGTCAAAGTGATGAATCATCGCAAAGATGAGTTTAGTTTTGTTTTGCCTGATTTCTGTTTCGAGGCACCTTCGAGAGTTGCCGAAAACGCCATAAAAAGTGTACCCCTCATGCATATGTGTCTATATAACTGTAGGGACCGAAGATAACGCCAAAACTGATGAGGTTGATTATACCCGCAGCATACCGAGGAACTGTACTTTCTTGTCTTCTTTAATCCATACTTCCTGCTCAATTTTCTATTGACTGCAGCCATAAAGCCATATCACACTGTGGAGATCAATTTTCCAGCAAGTAAAGCAAGGTCTCTATCACCGAGAAAAAAAAGTCACGCTTTGAAAAGATGGTTAGGGCAAGGCTTACCGGCACAGGACTATCACTACATGGCCAGTTTATACAGCTGAGCAGTGGCAATGGTAACGGAAGCAATGGTGACAGTACTTCGGACCTGTTGGCATGCTGTACACCAGCTGGAACGTTTGGAAATTCTGCTGCAAAAGATGAAAGCTTCATCTCATTCAAGAACATACTGTGGGTCGAACCTAACGATGACGAAACAAACGAAGTTGAGCTAACATTCTTGAAGAAGTCAGGAGGAGGATTGGTACCAGCAACACAGATTATTCAGGTTGACTTTGACAACCCACAAGAAGAACAACAGCATGCAACTTTGCACGATCTAACTTCACACCTCATGGCGAAATCATACGTCAACTCACAACCCCAGAAATCGGTCATGGTGATCATAAATCCACATAGTGGACAGGGCAAAGCATCAAGATACTACCATGACAAGGTGGAACCTATTCTCAAAGCGGCTAGGTACAGTGTCGATCTAGTCAAGACTCAACACCACGAACACGCCATCTCAATAGCTCAAGAATTGAACCTTGATAAATACGACATGATAATCTGTGCCTCTGGTGATGGTATTCCCCATGAGGTGATCAATGGATTATACCTTAGAAAAGATAGGGTTGAAGCGTTTAGCAAGTTGATAGTCACACAGACTCCCTCTGGATCAGGTAACGCAATGTCATTGTCTTGTCTTTACACCTTGGAGCCATCTTTGGCAACTTTGGAGATAATAAAGGGTCAAGTGGTCAAGACTGATCTGATGGCCGTCTGTATGGGAAATGGGAAACCCGTCAAGTTGTCATTCCTATCGCAAACTTATGGAATCATTGCCGATGCAGACATAGGCACCGAATGGATCAGGTTCATTGGGCAGTCAAGGTTTGAACTGGGAGTTACTGCTAGTGTCTTGAAGAGATCCAAGTATCCATGTTCTGTTGCCGTTAGGTATGTTACCAAGACGAAGCATGAATTAGGTGAGTATTACAAGAGTCACGTTGGTAAAACAAAGCCTATGTATAAGGAGTTGTCAGAGGAGGATTTCAAGCCTAGATATTTTGATAATGATATAGAGAGTTTCGGAGAAGGTTGGGAATGGATTGATGAGCAAGTTACAGACAATCTGGGGATTTTTTATGCTGGTAAGATGCCGTACATTTCAAAAGATACCAATTTTTTCCCTGCTGCGTTACCAAATGATGGAACCATTGATGTTGTTGTCCTGGATGGTAGAATGAGCATCTATAGAACAGCCGAGGCATTGCTGAGTCTTGATAAAGGGTTACACGTTTCCAAGGATGAAATTGACCATTTCAAAGTAGAAGCGTTCAGACTAACCCCAAAGTTGGGTTATGGCAAAACCTCCTTCATTTCTGTTGATGGAGAGAACTTCCCATTTGAGCCATTCCACGTTGAAGTCATGAAGGGTCTCATGAAGACCATCATGTGCGATGGAGTTTACAAAGAGACCGGATTCCTTGATCAGATTTGAAGTGTAATACAAGAAATGTCATAAAATAAAACAAAAAAGTTGGATGAAAGAAGAAGAAAAATGGTACAAAATAATCGATTCACTAAAATCAAAAGGTAACGTTTGAAAAATCAGAAGTAAGTAACAAGCTTCATTTCTTGGTGGTGACAGGGGCATCACCATCCTCGTCTTCGTCCTCACTATCATCAACTAAAAACGTACCATCTGAAATAGGTTCAGGAGCAACGGTGGATAAAGGTTCCCATTTTGATGCATCCTTCTTCAAACCTTCACCTTCAGACTTCTTGGTCCCTGTTGTTGTCGATGCTGATGGTGCTGTCGTACTGGATGGTGCAGCCACTCCACCGGTTGTTGACTTTGCAGAGGGTCCAGATCCAACTGTTTCTGGAGTGTCCTTTTCCAATGATTTTTTTGGTGTTCCGTACAAGTCTTCGGTCTCCGTGGACAACCTGATACCGCTAACTTGGGATCCTAGCGTAATGGGATCCTCTTGGTACTGCTGTTGAGGCTGTTGCTGTCTTGATGAGCGACGGCTATAGTTAGGTCTATACTCCTGCTGCTGCTCCTGTGCATTGTTGTTAGATCCTCCAAATGCACTGAACAGTTGAGTTCCTTTTGGTTGGGAACTGTTCACCTCCGTTTGGATCTTTTTGGCAATGTTTCCAAACCAACCTGCCACTTTGACGGAAGCTTCATCCACGTTTTTCACGAATTGATCAACCAGTGGTTCTTCGTCACTTCCTTCATCTTCTGGGTACCATTGAGGTTTTCTTGCTGGTTTTGGAGGCGGAACATGCTTCTTGGAGCGATGTTGGCCTGATGTTGATGCACCTGAACTTGAGGATCTTTCGTACTGTCTTGCTAGTCTCTTTGCCAATGCTTCATCCGATTCCAATTGCTTCCTCTGTTCAAACTGTTCTCTAGAAGGCAATTTTGGCTTGAGGTCTGGGTTTGGGATTTCGATGCCTGATGAAGGATCTGAGAGGAATAGCAAGGCGTTAAATGCAGGATCTAGGTGACCTTCCGAAGCAATGAGAGCCATCTTTATGTACTTCTCGTCGATTGAAGGGAATGCATCCTGGAGATCCTTGACGGTCTGTGCGACTGGAGAGAGGGGTCTTGTTGGCTTAGGTGGTGGCAGTTCGTCGGTGGTTGATTGTTCCTTTTCAGAAACTGGGGACGATAGCTTCACAGTGGTATCTGGTAGTGGGGTGGTTTCCGTGGTTGATTCTGCCGCTGGAAGGGCTGTCTTTTCTTCTTCTGACATGGTATTGATAGTCAATTGAGTAAACTGTTAGGTGCTCTGTTGATAAATGGATAGATGTTGCACGTGTTATACTGTAGACAGTAGCTTTGGTTTTGAATCATGCTTTGATTCGTCTGTGTACTTTACCTTACACGTATAAAGTACAGTGGTAGTAGCGATAGAGGAAATATGGGGGGCCGCAAAATACAGCGACGATTATAGTTGTCTTGGCGTCGATCGACGTTTCTCTTATAAACCAGTGTTTGTGTTTTGGCAGTTATCTTGAGTTCACGGCTGTGCTGTTGTCTTGATAAGAGAAGAAGGAAGCCAGTCATCCATCAACAGAAATGGTTTCTATTCCCGTGGCACAGGTCTTCCATTCCAGCACTCTTTCCACCTCGTTGTTTTAGCTGTCAGTTTGTGAGATGTGCACGCTATGGCTCCATCTTGTACCGAACTGATTAGCAACAACAGAAGCAACAGTGCAGCCACAAAGAAGAAATTTCAATTGGCGCGCATCTTTCCAACCCCAACTTATGTCAGAGGCCCAAGGTTGCTACTTTTTCTCATCCAACCTGCCCTGTCCTGCCCTACCTGTCCTGTCCTGCCCTACCTGCCAAAGGACAACAGACAAAAGATAAGATAAGCTAAGCTCAGCAAGGAATGAGGGAAGATCAAACAATAGAGAGGATAGCAGCGTAATCAATCGTATGGTAATTCTTCAGACTAGTGCTCCCAAAACGCGCCCCGCCTTGGCTGAGACAGCCCGGCAGCAGCCGCCGCCGTCGCTACCTCAATTGATCAATTTATCACACCCCCTTCAATGTCGGCCAGCTTATCTCCCTAGACCGATACAGGACAACAGCAAGGATACTTACTTTTGCTTTTAATAGAAGAGAAATCGACATAGCTTCTGAACAGTTACTTGGTTCATGAGGCCAGACCGTACGGATCCGACTAGGATGTGCAAGGTACCAGCCAATGCACTCTGGCTTAACCGACCGGCGTGTTTGTACGATTGTTTTCGTTTGTCTGAAAAAGTTTCAGTTTTTGTTCTGTATTAATATGCAAAAAAAGTTTATCACATATTACCAGAGAGAATTAATTAATCTTGTGCAATAACAGAAACTAAGAGTGGTTGAGGAATGTTATTAGAATGAAAGAGCATCACGCCATACAGGTCCAGCTGTATGTATTGTAAATGGATGGGGAGTAAACAAGACAAAGAAAAGAAAAAGGGGGTGTTGTTTGTAGATAGATAAGAGCACAGTATTGGTGGATAGTGAGGAAATAACAAATGCATCTATGATGGTGCCGAGCAAAGCAAAATTGGTGATTCGATGGGGGCGCAAGATAGTTAATATAGATGGCCACATCCAACCCCCAACTATGGAAAGTAAAAAGAACTGAATAGAATATGTTTGAACGGAATATTAGCACATTGGAGAAGCGATGCATGATGATGGCAATAGTAATGTGACATCCATCAAAATGGAGATTAATGAAAGGAGCAAAGCAATGGGTTAGTGAAAGTGAGGTTTTGTTGTGCTTTGAAAGATTCAACAGGCTTTGTAAAATCCTCTTCACAAAGTCTTCAATTTCTCCCTCTTGCCTTTGAACCTCTCCTCAATAATCTCACTGATTGGATCCATCATGAGACGGAAGGTGAAGAGCACAAGGTCAATCGTGAGTAGTATCAAGTATGGCGTGATTATCACCAGCGAAATGACCCACTGTATTGAATCGAAACAAGTGTTTGACACAAGGGCGTTAGTACAGAAGAGCATGAATGAAGGGGAAGGGAAAGCGGCTATTAATAACACTTACGTTGATGTAGATGAATGAGTTTTTGAAATAGATCAACAATGCTAGGATGGTGAAGTAGTCGATGTTCATGATGATAGAGCGTAGGGCTTTCTCGTTTTCAAGCAATTTGGTGTCTGCGATGACTAGATGAATGAAGAGTACAAAAGGAGACCTTGGGTTGCAAAGAATGAGAGAAACACCAACTGCTTTATATAGATGGAAAAGCAGCGTTTAAGGTTTGCTATCAAGGTGAAAAAAGAATGAAGAAAGGATATATCAGTATGAGTATGTCTGGAAGTGTTAATAGATAAACATGTTAATAAGTGCATCGCGGCGCACGGGAAGCAGAACAAAAAATGCTTTACGGCTGTGCAGCCGGGACATCGGCTCGGCTTGCTACTTGTCATTACCTCATGGCTTACGTGACGTGTTTTGCAAAAGATGAAAAATTTTGGGCCATTTCCATTCTGAACAGCCTCAGCCTTCTACAAGACAAGATTCAACTGTGCTAATCTTTGTTGATCCTATCCTATCTTCTAACTGATTGTTATTCTGTTGCATCAATCAGGTTAAAATTAGATATTAATAACTGATATTCACAACAATGAGCAGGTTAGAACTGTACTCTCCAGAAGGAATAAGAATTGACGGACGTCGTTTCAACGAGCTTAGACAGTTTACTTCACAGATCAACATCCATCCAAACTCCTCCGATGGTTCTTCCTACGTACAACAGGGAAACTCAAAGGTGATATGCTTGGTCCATGGTCCAATGGAAACAAGTACGGGTGGAACAAGATTAGACCCAACTGGTCCAATACTATCCATAACTATCAACTATCCTCCATTTGCAAGTAACGAGAGAAAGAAAAGATCAAAGAACGACAAGAGGCTTCAAGAACTTTGTATTATCCTCAAGAGATGCTTCCTTAAAACGATCGTGCTCAAGAATTATGCAAGGACGGTAATTGAAGTGAATCTAACCGTCTTATCCCTCGATGGTGGACTTCTTGCCTGTTGTTGCAATGCCATCACTCTAGCCTTGATCGATGCTGGTATATCCCTGTATGACTATATCAGTGCCGTTACCATTGGTCTATATGACCAGGTGCCATTGTTGGACATGAACACGTTGGAAGAGAACGATTTGAGTTTCATCACAATTGGTGTCGTTGGAAACAGTGATAAGTTGAACCTTATCTTGTGCGAGGACAAGTTGCCTTTGGACAACTTGGAAAAACTGATCAGCTTAGGGATTGAAGGTTCTCATAGAATTAAAGAGTTGATGGACGAACAAGTTAGGGCTGTTGGTAATGAATTATTGTTGAAGAAACAGTAAGATGAAAGTGAATTTTCCACCCCTGTGTTTTTCATTTAGCTTTCTCTTGATGAGTGATCTTTTGAGAGGTCAAAGGAATGTCTCACTCTTCTTTGGTACGTACTGCATTAGCTATAGAATAAACATAACAAAAACGATAAAAGCAAAATAATCCCCACATGAAAAAAAAATAACCCAACTTGTAAACTATCTCATTTCAGTATCTTTCTAAACAACGTTCTACCCTTCTGCTTGAAAGCAGTTGAACTTCTAGCCAACCCAGTAGCCAATTCAACAGTGTTGGTCAAATGACTGTTGGTATGGAAATTTCCAGAGTTCTTGTAAGCCTCCTGAACGTCACGTCCCAACTGTGAGTCGTTAATGAAAGAAACAGAACCGTTGTTGATCGTCTCCTGTAAGTAGAAAGAAAGTCCGCTGTCAAAATTGAAAACGTTTTGTCTTTGCCTACGCAATTCATCAATGGACGACTCAGTCTTTCCTGGATCTGCACCCATTGACACAATCTTGAAACCATCAATCGTTTCTAATTTGGGCACGGCAAACTTGTCCAGATCTGTCGATTTCTTCTGCACGGTTTCGCCCACAACTGTTGCCGCTGCCATTGCCGAAGTTGACGACGATGAAGTGGAAACATTCCTCTCTCCAGAATAGTCATGGGACAAGTCTACTGTGGAATCTGTGTCTCTTGAAGTATCCAACTCTTGATCCTCGCTCAAGGTTGAAAGATTCGCATTTCTTCTAGAGTCGATCAAATCATCAATGAGCATCGATTTCACCCTATGTGGTTGGTCTGCCCTTCGTTGTTCATTATAGCTGCTGTTGGAAGTATTGTTCGAATTCGCCGGGAAGGTGCTCACCGGAGATGGAGCCTCCGAATCATAATTTGAGGAGGAGGTGATACCTGTCTTTACCGTATCCCTTGTGTTCATCCTGATAAACCTACTTCTGAAATCGTCGGGTAGATTGCTCACTGGTTCGTCGTTCAGTCTATCCTCGTCATCGTTATCGTCTGATTGCTGGTCAAAATCTCCCTGGCTTTGGTCGTCCCCGTCTGCCTCTTCAGTGTATGCACCGGTCGAAAGAGACCCTGTAGAGTCATTGGGCCTGCGTGACTCAACGCTGTTGTAGTATGTATCGTCATTGTGCATAAATGAATACATGTCATTGTCTTCTTCATCGTCATCTTCTTCGTTGTCTTCTTGTCGTTCTTGTGGGTCTTCAACTTCTTCCGATGCTTTTGTTGCCACTGCTTCTGCTTGTTGTTTTTCGTCTCCTTCTTCATCACCACTATCTTCATCAGACGAGAATTTGTTCAATGAAACTTTCCTACTGGCATTTGGTGATTCAACCACAGATAACGGTGGTGTGCTGTCTCTCACCGAATCACTAACGGGGCTCGAAGAAGTCGCTTCCTTGTGAAATAGCTGAACTTCAGGATTTTCCTCTTCTTCGTCATCATCGTCTGAATTGTCAGTCTGCCAAGTCATCCTCCTACCACCATTTGCCAAGGGGCCCCTAAGTGGTGCATGTAACTCCTCACGAAGCTTGTCTTTAGCACCATCCGCATTTGACTCCAAGTCAGACTCATCCTGAATCCACCCGTCTCGACTGACCCCTGCGGCACCTTCCTCATCATCCTCATCGGCCGTCTTGGGAATCAAAGAGTCTTCAGTAGTCATGGCATCTCTATCACGTATAAACATTTTCCTATATCCTTCAACATCATTATGCCCATCTACATCAACTGCAGAATTTGAACCGCCTGCAATGTCACCTGGAGCCTCGTCCAAATCCAGCTCAGAATCGGAGCTGTCTTGATTCCAAGAGTTGCTGTTGTTAGACACAAATCCGGTACCACTAACTGCATCGTCATTCTGGTCTGACTCATCATCTGCATCCACCTCAGCGGTTGGACCGGCGGCTGTAATATGGGTGTGTTCGAGAGATGACTCTTTCGCCCTTTTAGTAGACATGTCTGTGTCTGCCGTGATGCTCGATCTCCAACCATGCTGTTGCAATTCCGGCTCCTCCTCCAATGGATCATTTTCATTTTCAAATGTCGTTGGCTGTGGTGGTAGTTCATCTGAGGTGATATTGATGTCTGGCTCTTCTGCCTCATCATGGACGGTTAAAGATTTAGCAAATTCATCCAGCGAATCGTTCATGTCCTCAATTGATACCGTGGAGCGTCTGTCTTTGTTGAAATCCAATGTCAATTTGTTCGCTTCGTCTTGTTCGTGTAGTTCCTCGTTGCTGTTGTTTTTGTTCGTAATGTTTGGTCTGTTTTGTTCGTCATCGATGCCTTCGTCTTCGGAGGAGGAAGACACGTCGTAGTACTTTCTATCTCTCTTTGCCATCATTGAGTACTCTTTGTCAATATTTTTCAATGCGGTCACCACCGAGAGTGTGTACTATCAACTGCTTCTGGTGATGAGTTCTATGAAGGCTCCCAATGATAAGGTTGGGGAAAGAAAGATGGTATTTGTTTATGTATTGCGAGATAGTTTCGGTGCCTGTCTTCTGGTCCAGACGTGAATGTGCCTGTGCCCCGTGACATGAGTGGGCTGTGCAGGGCAGTGCTGGGGCTGGGGAAACTGCCATGGTTTTCCTCCCTGTCCAATAAGCCTCAACAGGGTAAAGATAGCTCGTCTGTTTTGAGTGGACTAACGAACGGTATCATCTTTTAAGGCATAGAGAACAAGACGGAACCAAGTGATTCGGAAGAAACCACAGTATAGAGCCAGTACAGGGGAAGTTAAGTTCGAATCAACCTATCAACAACTAAAGGATGGAATACAGATTAATCATTATAATAAACTAGCAAAGAAAAGAAAGAGAAAAGTATACATCTTATCGTTCATAGGGTTAGCAACTCATTTTCATCGTAGACTAGAAATGCATCTTTGAAATCAAGGTTTTGCCTTTCTGCTTGAAAGCAGTCGAGCTGTTTTTGACTACACTAGAAGTGGTTTTGGAAGGCATCGTGGTGGAGCCCAAAGTGTTCAGTCCTGACAGGTTGTATCTACTGCCAAAGGTGGAATTGCTTCCAAGCGAGCTTGTACTACCGATACTCAAGATGGTACCATTTTGAGATCCAGATGAAGATTTGGTCTTGATATCAACCATACCTAACTTGATCAACTGTTTGGCCAAGGATGCGACTCCGGAATCATAGTAGTACAACTCGTTGGACTGTCTTTGTAGCTCCTGAAGCCTTCTTGCTGAGGTTGGAAGTTTGATAATCTGTGTGATATCGGCTGATGGTAATGGCGCCGGATTCAACCGGACCAACTCCACCGTTGATGACTTCCTTCTAGGCTCTGGAATGACGCTATGATATGGATCAAGAGAGGATGAATTGCTTGGTCTTTGTTGTTTTGATCCTGTGATGCCTCCATCCAGATCAATATGGATCGAAGGAGATGACGCTTCTCTATATTCCTGTAATCTACCAGCAGCAGCAGTAGCGGCGGTATGTGATCCTTTACGTGGTTGTGGAAAATATCCCAACGTACCAGGAGAATCTGATTTCACTGGGGATGATGGCCTCACATCTGTGGGACTCATCATTGTTGTTGTTTTCATCAGAGGTCTTCTCATGGCATCATGTTGGAACTCCTGTTTGAAAAGGTTGTCAGCACGAGATTGAGGCGCTGCTAAATGGTCATTGGGTATCGTGTCTGCTGTTGCTGCCGGTGCTGCTGCTGCTGCTGCTTGTGTTGGTGGTGGTGGTGGTGATGGTGATCGTAGGTTTGCAACAATCGAATCGCTTCTGTACCCAGCATAACTGGTGGCAACGCTGGCTCTACGATATGAATCACCGTCAAAGAATGAAAATTGATCGTCGTTCTGTCTCCATGAAAAGGCTGCTGAAGCAACATCATCATACGCGTATGCTTCCAAGACTGAAGACGCAGAAATGTTTGGATGATCATGCGTAACTGCCGCCCGTGCTAAATGTCTCTGGTAATCAAATTCATCCTCGTCGTCTTCCTCATCTTCCCCATGATTCCACGTGGTAGGTTGTTCGACTGGTTCCACTGGCGTATCATCTGTTCCTGCATTAGAAACTGCGGTTGATTGATTACCAATGACTTCGTATTCCCTCAAGATTTTGGCGGCTGGTCTCCAAGAAACATTATCCAACAAGACTTCCTCTTCTTCTTCATCTTCGTCTTCATCTTCGTCTTCGTCATCGTGTGTTGATATTACGACAGTCGGGTTTGGCGATTCGTTGTCGAGTTCAATATTTATGCTTTCAGCACCATCATCGTCTGACTCTTCGACCCAGGATGATCTTTTTGTATTTGGATCATTATTAGGTGATTTCAATCCAATCTCATCATCCTCAGTACCAGTCATTCCCCATTGACGAGCCACGGATGCTCTAAAGTCAGAATCGTCACTTCCTTTACGCATCTCTTTCATATTTGTTGCTGGACGATCCAATGGAACCTGTTGTTCCACATCACTGGACGTAGTTCTTTCTTTTTGTTCTAGCCCTTCGGCAATTTTAGCCTGCTCTTCATTGAAGCTTTCGTTTCCATCGTCATCCTCATCCTCTGAATCATGATCGGAATCGTCAAATCTCCATGTTGAGGCTTCATTTCCGGGTATTTTGTGTCCATGAAGACCCAATGTGGCATCCGTCAAATTTGCAGTTGATGGAGATGCCTGATGGATGGAGGATGAGCTGTTTGAGATAACCCCTAAAGGACTCAACATACGATGCTCAGGACTTCTGTCCGTGAATGGATCAACAGATGTAACTGGAGAAGTCACGTTGGTGGCGTCATTTGAAGAGGTTGAATTTATACCTAAAATCTCTTGCTGGTATTTATCGAGTGATTGACTTATACCATTTATAGACTGCGTAGATGCTCCCCTCGTAGAATTTGAAGACCTTGTTTTTGTTATATCGACACTATTGCTGTGTTTGTGGTTGCTGTTGCTGTTGCTGCTGCTGTTGCTGTTGCTGTTGCTGTTCTTGCTATTGTTGCTGTTCTTGTTGCTAGTGTCGTTCGTGTCCTTACTTTCGGTCACAACCTCATGTTCCGAGGATCCTTCTTGCACACTCCCAAGCTTATCTAGCTGCTCAATCAAATCAAGGTAAGATTCGCTGGCGTGTTGTATCTTGATGGAGCCCCCTGTACTTTTCAGCTGTGAACCTGCCGATTGCAAGCCCAATGATAGCGGTTTTGTGTACTCGAACTCTTCATCGTCTTCGCCGTTGTATGGATCGTCATCATGTTCTTCATCGCTGTTACTTTCGTTGTCGCCATGCATGTAATCTTCGAGGGGGTCGATGATTTCCTCGTCTGTCTCTTGTCCGCTTACTGAAGAAATGGGTATTGCTAATCTATTTGAAGTCAATGGTACGGTCAGGTTTTTCTCTGTGATTATGGCTTCGTCGTTTGAAGTATCCAATTCACTATGTAGTGGCGACTGATCGACAAGTCCCTTTTCACTTGCTTGAACACCATCGTATGCTAATTGAGCCTCTTGTTTCACTTCTTCTTCCTCATCCTCGTCAGAAGACGAGTACCCTAGATAGTAAGCTTTATTTCTCCTACCTTGCATTATGGGTATTGTAGCTGAAAAGTATGCAAGAGTATGTTTACGTATGTGTATGCACAATTTCTGGTGTTAATCCGTTTTAAAGAAGGAATAGTAGAACTCGTACCTGGAAGAAGAGGGTCCAAAAGAAGGACAAAAAAGGGCGAGAGAGGGTCCTCACGAGCTATCAACCCATACAGATAGGACATGAAGCCCACAAAGGCTCACTCTCTGAGCTGTAATCTGGGCCATGCCCTTGTTGCACAGCCGTGCATTTATGTTGCACTGCCCTGTCTTGAAATTGAGATGGAGATGGAGACGGAAAAAATTTTAACCATAACTCGAAACAACCAGCAGATATATCACTTTATCTCTCTGATTCTTCTTCTTCGTGCTCAAAACAGGAGATTCTTTACTTCTTTTAGTAATCTTGATGGTGAAGAAACGTTCTTGGACTGTTCAAATGGAAGTATTCATGTTGATACTGAATTCATTCTGTTAGGAAACGTGTGAAGTTGTCAGTAGATCCATGTTTGACCATACGAGGAACAGTAGAAAGAGATGGGTCTGTCACACAGTCAGCCAGTCTTTACTCTAGCCAATTGTTTCAACTTCTTCTACATCTTTCGAAGGATGGTGTTGGTTACTAGTATCCATAGAACGAAGCCCCTACAGTCTGCAAAATGATGAATTACTTTTACAACCTTATCTACATTATCTGAAATTTCATTGATAGAAAAAAGGAAAGATACTTCTGATTTGTATTCTGTGAGCTTCATCAATCAAAATACTCACACCGTGTAGTCTGAGTACCATCACGGCAGAGAACAGGTTTCTTCCTCCAAATGTATAAACGCGTAAAAAGGCATAATCCGAATTTTCTTGAAGATCGTCAAACACTTCATTCCTCGCCAGCAGGAACCTCATCTTTCAACACCTGTATGAGCTTCACCTTGATCTCGGTGACATCGTCACCTCTCAAGACATCCTTGGCAAAGGCAACCTCGCAGTCCAATTGCACCATTTCCAAAGCACCTTTCAACACCCCACAGAGAATGTTCGAATACCATAACTCTTTGGCTGCACTTCCATCGTCCGGCAATTCCACGAAGTCCGCCAATGGATTGTCAATCAGTATGAGGCTGAACGTCTTTGAGTCTGTAGACCAGTTGGTTATTATTGGTGTCACGTTCAAGAAAATCTTGAATCCAACCTTCGATATGATCTCAGCTGTCTCCTTGAAATTAGTACATCTTGCCAATTGAGTCTTTTGGAGAAACTCATCAATGAGCCTTATGCCTATGTTATATCCCATCTTGAACAACTGACCGTTTACCTGCTCGTAGTTGGAGTTGAAATCCTTGCAGAGTTGGGATACTATTGAGCCGTACGTTAGCGTGAAGAGTTCAGAGTTGATCTTCTCAACCTTATTTTTCCAGATGTCATCTCCCAGTTGTTTAACGTACTTCGAAGACATGTTTATAAGTGGAGGCTCTAAAGATTGTTGGTGATTTTGAACCGGTTGTCGTGTTTTACAAGTGGTGAATGGTGGATGTTGATTCGTGCGTAGAGGTGAAAGATTCTGGCGGTACCTTTTGCTTTTGATAAACTTCAAACGTTGCTGATTGATGGCTGTCACTTCAGATTGAAAGATAATCTGGTAGGAAACCTCCGATCGTTCGTATGAAGTGTGTATAGCATCGAACAATGCTAAGGTGGTTATCGTTATACGTGTAGGCAGGGAAAGATTGGTTGTCTTGCCAAGGTTTCACCGGTGCGAACACGCTCTGTTCATCTCTGCACCAGTAGCAATACTAACGGTAGCACCAGATGGTCATCTTTAACTCTTCTTCTTCCTCTTTCTAGCAACTGAATAGACACAACAAGCCGGCTAATCATTGAGCCCTTTATGATGCTGCATTTCAGCACCATATACTCAGCAAAACCCCAGTAGAAGCAGGTTGATCCCCTCCGCATGCCATGACACTGTTTCCTGTGTCTACCACTCTTCGAATAGATATCAGACAATTCTTTGATGGGCTTTAGCTTTTATAGAGCTGAAAGCGTCATTAGAATAATTCAGTGGTTTGAATGCTTGTTTTGAAAAACACTGAATCGTCTCGGAGTACCATGTTGATATGCATCCAAGATTTACTGTTATATCCAAACATTTCAAGATTGAACTTCAAATCTAAATAATCAAAGTTTCTAGTCTTTTAAAAGCTTCTCAAGATTGCTCAAGTTAACTACAACTTTGAGACTCATATATGTAGCTTAGAGAGCGCTTTTGGGCTCATCTGATGAATAAAAAGTTGCAAAAGCGTAGAAACATGGATCTTTATGACAAGCCAACTGCCATGACTGATTACCGAAACAGATGGACACTCAATCCAGCTCATTTAAGCCCAAACATTTCATTTTGGATGGTCATGTATCCTGAACAATGAAGGGTAGGATTGTACAAATGTGTTTGACAAAAGGCGTCTTGCTGGATGACAATGAGTGGTGAAGCTCAGAATTTTGGGCCATCCTGATTTGCGACAGTACTAGACCCCGGCAGTAAACTGGCCTGAACGCAAGAGTACACTCGACTACCAAGTGAATATCTACAATCATCTAGTATTGTTGATTCCACCTATCAGCTTCTATTGAAAGACGAAGAACCGAAAGCTTCGAACGGTACCTTTCACCTCTACTAAGTCCAAGTGCAACATACACTTTTCTGGGCCCTAATCTAACACAATAGACTTATTATACTCTAGCTTAAACACAATAAAATACTTCAGCCGCATCATGCAAGAAGAGACCCAAATTCTCAGGAGAAGTTGAAAAATAAATCGAAAACGCGGCTGTGCATATACTTAATAGAGACACATGTGTGTAAATTGACAGTTGAGCAGGGGTTGCCGCAGAGCCACAGCGCCATGCCGCCTCAGGGCCCGCCGCAAAGCCGCTTTTTGAATAAAGTTTACCTGTAGATTTTGGAGCCATCTTACAATCTGGCCCATTTCTCAAGCTATTTCCTAATAATCAAGAGTAAGTTTACTCTTAGGAGACTAATGAAGTTCTAGGTTAATAGCAAATACTTTACAAGCATTAAAAAAGCTTATGGAAAGTTAATTTATTCCATCACTACTTTGTTCTGTTTCAAAAGGCAAAATCAAAGAAGCCTCTTCAAAAATAGCTAAGGGTGATTCAAATTTTTTTAAAAATATCAACTTCATGCCAGTATAAACGCTGGTATTGAGGTATCATTATTGTACAGTTTGGTGCTGGTGAAAAATTGGGAAGGGGTACATTCAGCCGTTTTTAAAAACTGTCTCAAAGTTTATCAAGCTGGTTTGACTTGCTCTTTTGAAAGAGTATTTTAACACCATCAACAAGACGCAATGAATTCTCAATTTATATCAGCAGCTACCAGAAGTCCTAAAGTTGCTTCTGGTGAGTGGTTTCAAAAGATGGAGATGGTCTTCCTGAATGGTTATTCTAAAGCCATTTCTATAATTGCCCATATCTGAACAGTATAATCACCAGTACTTTACCTGTACTTTACCTGTCCCCAAGTGCTTTGTGGTGAACAAACTGTATCACAGAGCACCATTTAGCCAACAGTATATGTTGTGGAAAAACAAGGAAGCTTCAGGTAGTCTAGAAGGTGCCCAAGTGGGAGCTTGAAAATATCTCCTTTTTTGGTGCGATCCTTCCAAAGGACGCGTTTGACGAGATTGACTTGGGTCACAGTTGATATCGATTACAACTGCAACCGAGAAGCAATTGAGTCCAGCAGGCATTCATGTTCAAGCTGTGAAATGGGGCTCCAATCGCTGGGCCGAAGTAAAATTCTCTAGCTGGAATAATGATTGAGGGACTGACTTGAAACAAACCTTTCAATGTGTGTACCCGCACTTGATGTCAGACCTTTATTACCAAGGGCAATATATAATATTCCGGCTCCCAGTTTGTTTGAACAGATCCCTTGTTTATTTGAATGTGAAGCGTGTAGCTGGTAGAGTAATTAAAAAAGGCCATTGCTGGTATCATGAGAGTCCAGATTAGCTTCTGGATCGCTCATCAACGTCCTCTTGAAGCACCAAACACTTGGTATTAGCGGTAAAGTACTCCTATAAATTCCATCATCCAAAAGCTCTGTTGATTATTAGAGTCTATCCTACAGGGTGCTGTTTGACGTGCCCTCTATGCCAGGGTAAAAGGATGGATTGGAAACTTATAGTGAGGAACCTTTCCTGTCTTGGGTAGCTGGTAAGCATCTCCTGCTTTTAGGTGAGACCTATCAAAAAGCTGGAATTCCAACGATGCCTTGAACTATCAAACATTCGAACGTGGAGTTGAGTACATACGGTAGTGCCGATTAAAGTCATGAGCTTGGGCAAAAAAGAATGTAATTATGTGGCAAGAGTGGCTCGCGTTCGACGAGAGAGTATACTGTAGAAGTTTTCATAATCTGCAGGTTTGACGTCTACAGGGAAGGCAAATGGAAACGAAACAGTTTGCATTATGTAAGAGTGACCAATCTCATCATAAGAATCTGCCTAGTTCCGGGCTTCGGTCCATTACCACCATTATAAGGGCAGAAATCAAAGATTGAAGTGAAAGTGTTCAAGAATGTTCAGTGAGCTTATGAACATCACCAAGGGCGAGGAAGCACGATAGATTTGAAGACAAGTCTACCATTCTGATCTCGGCTTTAATCGAGATAAAGCCCTCGACCATGGCAACGAGAAAACCCATGATCTGATGCGGTGACTAGATGCTAATTCCGGAAAGTTGACGGATCTGAGAGTATCTTCGGGCTTGAGAGAATCGAACACCTTGTAGCCATCATAGAGAACAATTCTGGACGGTTCTTTTGGATGGCCCATGGGTAAACACCACACCAGTCTATTTTGCCGATATCGCAGAGAGTGGCCAGTTACAAGCACGACACTCATCATAGTGTAGTTCATGATGTCATATACGGTCCCCGTGTCAAGTAGCTTGCAACCTTGTAAACTGCTCTGCTCGGTCCTGGCTTCTATGGCCAAAACAGCGAACTAGCGCCCTTTTCCTTCGGCTCCCAGGGTTGCCCCATTGGGACATGTCCGGGAAGAGAAGAGCTGACAAATCTGCACCGTTTGCCACGCACGGCTGTACGGAGCCTTTGTCTAAAGCAGGCTAAAAACGTTTTTTCCTAATGAGGAAACAAAAACTCCGAAGGGCGTGCTTAAAACCGCCCATTTGTTCTGTCTGCCAAGGACCGGAGTGGTCCCGGCGCAACAACAGTGGCCAGGCAAAGATTTTTGGCAGCACCCATTAAGACAACGAAAACAGCCACCTCAGCACCCTTGTAGTTCCTCTATCGGTTTGCTTGAAGAGATGTTGGCAGAACCAGAGAAGAGCCATACAGAACCATCATTACTCTAGAGGTGTGGTTTTCCCGGAGTAAGCAACAGAGGGTAGGATCGTCCCGGGGGCTTGCCGCAGCGTCTACCGCCGCTGTATATAGACATCGCCCGCGTGCATTGCATTGCTCTATGTATGCACCGTGCGCTGTGCGTCCCACCTGCGCAGTATTTTCCATTTTGAGGTTTGCTTTGTTTTATCAACAAAAAGCTCAAGGGCAAAGTAGTTGCTGGAAAATATAAGTATATGGGGAACCACTATTTCTTGCCAATTCCAACTTTTATCCCTCGAATGTCTTTTTAAAAACCCAAAAAAATTCAATTGTTCATACACCTCCATTGATACCATCACCCACAGATCTGTCAAGAGATATGAGTGACAAGATGGAAGAAAGCGATAGTGGCTCTTTTGTCGCAGACGTTGCCTCCCTCCACGGCTCCACAGCTGAAAGAGAGGAAATGACAGATATATACAACACAATCAGCAGATCGGTCACCACCAACCCAAACGATAACGTCCTGACAAGGCTTTCGACACTCTCCCGTAATGTCTCCCACTTGACAGCAAAGGAGATGGAAACTTTCCAGATTGATCCAAACGATTTCGACTTGAAAAGAATCTTGGACTTTATGGTGAACAGATCGAGCGATCAAGGTATCACCCCAAGATCCACCGACATTGTCTTTGAAAACTTGAGTGTCATTGGTAAGAACAACTCTGCTTCGATCGTTGCCACTGCAGGCGATTTGTTCATGGGCCCGTTTGCCAAGTTGGCCTCAAAGATATCCAACAAACCAAAGACCCCATTGGACCTGATGGAACCAACAAGAAAGATCATCAGAAGTGCCTCGGGTATCTGTGAAGCCGGTACAATGACTCTAGTCTTGGGAAGACCAGGCTCTGGTTGTTCCACCATGTTGAAGACCCTAGCAGGTGAATCTCAAACTTATATCGGTACCGAAGGTACCATCTCGTACAACGGTATTCACGCCGATGAAATGATGAAGAGGTTCAAAAGTCAAGTCATCTACAATCCAGAGTTGGACGTTCATTTCCCATACCTTACCGTTGAAGAAACAATGAACTTTGCCATTGGATGCAAGACCCCTGCCGTTCGTATCGACAACTTGCCAAGAAAGGAGTACGTCAGAGCCATCAAAGACTTGTACCTCACCTTGTACGGTCTAAAGCACGTTGAAAAGACCTTGGTTGGTAACGATTTCGTTAGGGGTATCTCTGGGGGTCAGAGAAAGAGAGTCTCCATTGCTGAAGCCATGGTTACCAGAGCCTCTGTCTTCTGTTTCGACAATGCAACGAGAGGTTTGGACGCCTCCACCGCTCTTGAGTTTGTCGAATCCTTGAGAACTTCAACCAACATTGCCCATTCAACCTCCATCGTCACCATATACCAAGCATCCGAAAATATCTACTCCTTGTTCGATAACGTTACCGTTTTGTACTTGGGCCATCAGATCTACTTTGGCCACATCAACAACGCTGTTGACTACTTCCTCAACATGGGTTTCCAAAAGGGTCCAAGAGAGACAAGCGCAGAGTTCTTGACTACCGTCACCGACCCATTGGCAAGGGTTCCATTACCAGGCTTTGAGAACAAGGTGCCAACAACCCCTGCCGAGTTTGAACAGTACTGGCTAAAATCGCCTGACTATCAAAGTCTAGTGGCAGAAATACAGACAAAGAAGGCCGGTTTCCTCCCTGAAGAAACTCTGAAACAGTTTAACGACATGCACATCAAGGAGAAGCAAAAACTATCAAGAGCACACTCCAAGTACACCGTCAACTACATTGAACAGTTGAGATTGTGCTCGGTTAGAGGTGTCAATAACCTCAAGAACAACAAGGCGTACACTTTGACCTTGATGGCCGCCGCCGTCATCCAGTCCTTGATTGTTGGCTCCCTATACTTCAACACCACCAGTGCCTCCATCGGTGCCTTTTCAAGAGGTGGTGTGGTTTTCTTCTCCCTCTTGTACTTCTGCATCATGGGCTTGGCCGAAGTTGCTGCTGTGTTTGAAAACAAACCTATCTTGAACAAGCAGAGAGGTTATTCCATGTACCATCCGTCCGCCGAGCTAGTTTCCAGCACCCTTACAGGTTTGCCGGTGAGGTTGCTTGCCATCACCATCTTTTCTCTCATTATTTACTTCTTGGCCAACTTGAAAAGAGAGGCTGGTTCGTTCTTCATCTACTTGCTTATCGTCAACCTCACGGTGATGGTTGTCAACATTGTTTTCATCTTGATCGCCTCCTTCTGTCCAACTTTGAGTGCTGCCAATGGTATGACAGGTTTGACCATGTTGTTATCCGTTATCTACAGGTAAGTACACCCACAAACACACATACACAAATTGACTTCATCACGATTCACATACTAACCTTCCTTTTCTCTTCTCATCTATTACAGCTCCTATTTGATTCAAAGACCTTCCATGTATTGGTGGTTCAAGTGGTACTCCTACATGAATCCAGTCCTCTACGGTTTTGAAGCCATCATGGTTTCCGAGTTCAGAGGTGACGTTATGACCTGTTCAGAATCCCAGCTAGTTCCAAGAGGTGCCGGCTACGAAGACATTTCCATTGTGAACCAGGCCTGTGCCTTTACCGGTGCAAGTATAACCAAGCAGGAGTATGGTACCAACGATGTCTATGGTGAGGTGTACATGTCTGTTGCCTTTGAGTATACCTTTGGCCACTGTTGGAGAAACTTTGGTATCTTGATCGGTATGGCCATTGGTTACCTTGCCATCAATGCCTTGGTTGTTGAAGTGTACAATCCTATCGTTGCCAGTTCCGACAAGTTGTTGTTCATCAAAGGTGCAAGATTGCCAGAGGCCCTACTTGAATCCACAGGTGCCATTGCTCCTTCGACAGATCCCGAATCCAGCTCTGGTTCAAACGTTGACGACAAGGCTTCCTCCGAGGAGAACCAGAGAGCTACCGCCGATGCCACCGGTGAGAAGCTTGGTTCTAACGATGTCTTTATGTGGCAGGGTGTCAACTATGTTGTTCCTTACGATGGAAGCGACCGTAAGTTGTTGGATAACATCCAAGGCTACATCATGCCGGGTACCTTGACTGCATTGATGGGTGAATCTGGTGCTGGTAAGACGACCCTATTGAACGTTCTTTCCCGTCGTGCCGATTCTGGTGTCGTTACCGGTGACATGTTGATCAACGGTAAGGCTATTGATTCTTCGTTCGAACGTAGAACTGGTTACGTCCAACAGCAGGATTTGCACATTGCCGAATTGACCGTTAGAGAATCATTGATCTTTGCTGCCAGAATGAGAAGACCACAGTCCGTGCCGGACGAGGAAAAGATCGAGTACGTCGACAAGATCATCTCCATCTTGAACATGGATGAGTATGCCGATGCCATTGCTGGTATTCCTGGCTTTGGTTTGAACGTTGAACAAAGAAAGAAGCTATCCATTGCCACCGAGTTGGTTGCCAAGCCATCGTTGTTGCTATTCTTGGATGAGCCAACCTCTGGGTTGGATTCTCAGTCATCTTGGGCAATTCTTCAAGTCTTGAAGCAACTCGCACAGGCAGGTCAAGCCATTTTATGTACCATCCATCAGCCATCTGCCACGTTGTTTGAACAGTTCGACAGATTGCTGTTGTTGAAGGTTGGTGGTCGTACCGTTTACTTTGGTGACATTGGTAAAAATTCTAGAACTCTATTGAACTACTTTGAAGGTCAAGGTGCTCGCAAGTGTGATGACTCCGAAAATCCTGCCGAGTACGTTTTGGAGGCTATTGGTGCCGGTGCCACTGCTACCGTTTCTGAGGATTGGGGTGAAAAATGGATGATGAGTCCTGAATATGCCAACACCACTGCTGAAATAGGAAAGTTAATTGCCGATACTGCCAAAGTTCCAGCCAGTGATCAGTCCAACCTGACCGACAAGTATGCTACTCCTTACATCTTCCAATTGAGACACGTTACTTCTAGAACCTGGTACCAATTTTACCGTGATTTGGACTATGTGATGTCCAAGCTAATGCTTATGTTACTCGGTGGTTTGATGACTGGTTTCTCTTTCTGGAATGTCAAGCATACTGTCATCGGTCTTCAAAACTTGTTGTTTGCCACCTTCATTGCCATTGTTATCTGTGCTCCATTGATTAACCAGATCCAACAGAGAGCCATTGCGTCTAGAGAGTTGTTCGAAGTTAGAGAGTCCAAGTCTAACACCTTCCACTGGTCATGCTTGCTCTTTGCCCAGTTTGTTGTCGAAATCCCATACAGTGTTTTGTTTGGTACAGTCTACTACGTTGCTTGGTACTTCCCAATTCAGTTGGATAACGAGCCATCAAGGGCAGGTCTATGGTGGTTCACTCAAGCAATCTTCTTCCAGTTATACTACGTTTCCCTAGCTTTGGCCGTTGTCTATGCTGCTCCAGATTTACCTTCCGCCAATGTCTTGGTCGGTTTGTTGTTGAACTTCATTATTTCTTTCTGTGGTGTTGTGCAATCACCATCATTGATGCCTGGTTTCTGGAAGTTCATGTGGAGACTATCCCCATTCACTTATTTCGTTGAGAATTTTGCCGGTATTTTGATGCACGATAGAAAAGTTGTTTGTTCTGCTGCAGAAATGAACTACTTGGATCCACCTTCAGGTCAAACATGTGGAGAATACTTGGGTGAGTTCTACGAGAGCCACAATGGTTACGTTGCCAACCCTGATGCCACTTCCCAGTGTGGTATTTGTCAGTACGCTACCGGTGACGAATATATGTCAACTGTTGGTATGAGCTATACCCATAGGTGGAGAAACATTGGTTTCTTCTGTGCATACATCTTCTTTAACCTATTCAGTATGGTTGGTTTGTACTACGTCTTCAGAGTGAGAAGTTTCTCGTTGACCATGCCAGCCTTGCCAAAGTTGTTCAGTAAGAAGAAGTGAGTTTTGAAAGCTCACAGATTTGATAGATACCTATCTGATTACTTCTGCTAGTCTACTACACCAGTTGTGTTGATAGTTTGTGATTACTTGTTGTTTTTCGATTATCTTTTGCTTCACAATCCCTTCAGTCCTATATTTTTTACTATACCAACTATCCCTACTCAATAACATCAGTCAAAGATTTTTTTAGCACACCGTTTGAGGGTTTCCTTTAATATTGAAGTGTTAAAATAGTCAACTTCTTGCTCCTTTGAGTACACCTGACAACACGGAAGCAGACAGAGAGATTAGCCCAGTTTTAGGCCGGAAGTTAACTAGCAGCCAGCCTCATTTGATAAAAAATATTGAAGAACCAAAAAAAAAGTGCCATTCCCTGGAATCGAACCAAGGTCGCTGCTGCCACAAAGCAGAGTACTAACCACTATACTAGAATGGCATTATGTACATATTTTAGCGTTTATTTTAAGCATAAGCCCATAATCCACGTGACTTAAGTCACGTGACAAAGTCATGTGACCTCTTGGCGGCTATTTTGGCGGGTAAATGGTAAAGGCTGAGCAGTTTATCAACCTGCTATTCATGTCACACTGACCGGTTAATGTCGATATCAAAGGAGTTGACAAACATGAGAAGGCCTTAGGAGCTCTAGACACTGAAGCTTCATCAAACTTCGTGTCAGAAGCCGGTGCTACTAGTTTTAAGGACTCAGATGGTTATATACCTCTGTTTTATTACACTGGTGCATTCGGATGACTCTTCTACTTTCTGAGATAACGGTTGGTGATGTTGCTCCTTCTCTTTCTAGTTCGGTAGTCTCTAGATCAACGATCTGTGGTTCTTGCGTTTTGGTTTCGCTGACTTCTCTGAAATTAAAGGGTGGCGGGGATTCTTCTACTCAGCACGTATGAAGAATCCTCAGTTTACGGTATATCACTGCCTCTTGAATATTGGTCTTTACAGAGTTATGATCTACAGTCATCATGAATAGCTTATTGGGAAGACCCAAGTAAAAGCAAAACACAATGTCAGAGGTACCGAATGGCTATAAATTGGTACATACTGCTGAAGAAGAAAATAGTAATGAAACAAATCTATATGCTTTTAAGTATACAATGCTATGGAGGCTTCACCTTCATCTATTTATCATCATGTAGGCCGTCGATTTCAAGTCTGACCATCATACTTTGCGAACGGACAACGCTGTAGCCTTGTCACCGCTAAGTCTACCTTTCAAATAATTCAACTCGCTGGTAGGAAGCCAGCCTTCAGCACTTGTTAGCAGCTCCTTGACATTCGGCACAGAACCATCCTGATCCAACTCCAACTCGAATACCAGCTGAACAGCCTTCTTGAGAATTAAAGTCTTCACAACCACCAGTTTGAACACATCTTCTTTCTCGTTATTGTCATCCGAGTCCAACAATTGTAATCCATTCAACAAACCTTTGATTAACCTGGCAACGGATTCTTTTGAGTCATTGAGTATAACTTCATCCTCATGGTAGGAAACTGACTTTAACACCTTCAAGTAATCAAGGAAGACAGCACCGCCTGATCCCCATCCGGCTCGCATGCTGATGCCTATCTTAACTTTTTCCAATAACGACCATAGCTTTTCCATTTTCTCCTTGGATTCTCCAATTAAGAAATCTGGCGCCACCTTGGAAACAATAATACTATGAGCTTGTTGATACTCATCCGCTTTGATTAACGAAATAGCTGCTGAATAGTAGTTCTTCAACTGTGAGAACCTGTGGGAGCGCGAGAGGTAATATGCCTTGAGTGGAACAGGGTATGTCTTATGTAGGTGATCCAACTGACTGTCATCATTCAAATATCCCAGGCTATCTATATGGTTGTTTAAGAGACTCTCAATCTCGTCTGCTGCTGTGGCATCGGATGAAAGATGGAAAAGGGTGAACAATGACTCTAGATATTGCTCAAAGTGAGCCAACTTGTGAGCAAACTCAAGTGTTATAGCATCTGTTGTCGATGATGGAATCTGCAGGTGTGAGTTGAGCTTTTGGACAAGAATGAACTGGTTCTCAACTTCAAAGGTTGAGATGGTTTCCAGAGGGTTGGTGTAAAGCTTGAAGATAGAGCACGGCAATTCTGAGTTCTGGTCTCCAGTTTTTGACAACTGGGGAATTAATGCAATCACACTCTTGATCTGGCTGGAAAGTGATTGATTGGTATCGCCATACTTCAAGTTCAGCAATAAGGCAATAGACCAGTTCAATCCATCCAAATGTGAAACGTAATCGCTAGAGAGAACTTCACCAGTCAACAATTTGTAAACTTTCACGTAGGATTCAGGAATCAACTTTGTGGAAGAGGCATTTTGCCATTCTTGGAGTTGCTTCTTGGCAAACGACTTGACAGACGGATCATTAGACTCCAACAGAGTCAATAACACCGAAAGATGGTTATTGCCCGATTCCACTGCGTAGTCAACAGCACCAGAGATATCCCCTGAACACAGCAAAATAAATATAGTATCAAGAGCACTCGAGTCGCTATTTGATAGTAGCCTGGCGATTTCCGTAGAATTGTAGGCCTGTAGCCATCCGCATAACAACTCTCTTCTCTTCAGATTCAAAAAGTGCGCCTTCAACTTTCCATGTTGACAATCCCTGGTGCTGAGTTGGGAAGAGCAATACCCATCATCAAATAATATTGCAACCAGTTCCCAAATCTCATGGTCCTTATTATCTTTGAAAACTTCCAGAACCTCTCTAATGTCAACTTCACGATCAAATAAAACAACTGGGAATCCATTTGACGACCTCAAACCAATGCTAGAATTGGAAACCTCATGGTTCAGCAATGTTTTGAATTCGTTCAAATTCTCAAAGGTTAACTTTGGTCCTTCGATCCTCTTGAACTCAGATCCGTCCTGTTCGCCAAACAAGAATTGTGAGACATTTTTGGCATCCAACTTCATATTTTTGGCTGCATTCAGCTCCTTGTTGAAGACCGAACGGAAGCCATTGGAAAGATCGAACTGTTGATCCCAGTTATCACTAATTGGATACTCTACCTGATTCTTTAATATGTCGAGGTCAATATCAGCAACTTCAGGCTCATAAGCTTTAACTTTAACCAGACCACTAAAGTCTGGAACTTTGAGCTCTTCCTCAACTGATTCAAGCTCTTCCTCTTCGTCATCATCGTCAAGGTTTGCAATCTGTATGTAATCATCATCAGAAGAAGCACTGCTACTGTTAGCATCATCGTCGCTGTCATCCGAGACTTCGTTTGCAAAGGCGCCGGGTTGGAATCCCCAACCTCCAGGAACAGAGGGCTCAAATTTTCCCTTCTGCTTCTTGTATATGAAGCTGTCCTCATTGGTGAAATTAGTAGCAGCGTTGGAATTACCAAAAAACCTTGTGAACGTTCCGTTCTGGTACTTGGAAATTTTCTCAAGGGCATTTGTGTGCACCTCATTCTTTCTCTTCTCATTGAGTATTTCTTGCTCTTGTTGTTTCTTGTACATCTCGACAACTTCGGGGTCATGATCATCCTCATCCAGTAATCCCCAAATACTGAAGTGTTCGACGTTGAAAGTAAATGTTCCAGTGATGGGGTCGTAATTGACAAAAGTCATACCAGTCATTTTTTTCAAGCTCTTGATAAACTCATGCATCTCTGGAGCAGATGGGTTGGTGATTTGTGCTTTCGTCTTCTTGTTATGTGGATAGCATTTCTCAACCGATACTGTTGCTGGCACGTTCAAACCATTACCTCTCGAGGGCCTCTGATCCTCGGGTATATTAGCATACACTTGGACCAGCTTAGGGATGAAAGCGATGGTCACCCCTAACAGCTGATCCCAATTATTCTGGAATGCAGTCAAGTCCACAGGATACAAATATGACACCTGGCCGTACCCTATACGGCCAACGGTGAAATTCTCAAGGTGAGATAGCTCGGTCGACGTCATCTTGGATAAGGCATTGATTGGCGGCGTACACCAATAGTCCTCCAACTCAATCACAGGCTGGTCCTGTTCCGCTTGCTGCTGTTGCTGTTGTTGGAGTCGAAGGAGTTTTTGCCCCTCAATAGCAGGAAGAGCTTTACTGTCTGGCCTTAAAGCTTGAGAATCGTCTCCATTCAGTGAGATGTCCAAATCATCGACGACTTCATTAATTTTTGCGACAATGGCAGGCTTGAAATCTGTCACAGGGATGGATTTCAACCCAGATGATGTCTTAACCTTTCTCTTCTTCAATATAACATCATCTGCGTTAATCTCTTGATAGTTCTTGAAGGCTCCTCTTGGATGTCTCACAACAAGCTTTCTGTAGTCGGACTTCGTGCTAATGGCCGGCCAATTCAAAGTCTCAAAGGAGCTGGCCACCTTTCTTGATGAAAATCCGTCCAAATCACCGCTTGCAAAGTCTCTAGAGTCCCATGCGAGATCAGATGAGCTCGTTATTGGCCTCGCAGAGGAAAATATCCCCGAAACATTTTCCAAGGCATACTTAGCAGTCGCTGGAATCTTCAGAGAGCTTCCAATTCTGCTCAAAAATGATGCACCTCGTTTGCTTTCAGGGGAATCGGAATCTAGAGACGCTATAGATCTTTTGTGCTTCAATGCTGACGATTTCTGAGTTACACTAGAGCTTGGCGTTAGTGCTTTGGGCATTTCCGAAATCAATGGAGAGGATGTGGATAAGCTCATTCCGTAAGGATTACCATTCAAGTTGTTCAGTTGACCGGTTTGTGGTTGTTGCTCACTGCTACCAAACATGCCGTTTGAGC
Source organism: Ogataea rishiriensis (assembly GCA_030569615.1). Lineage (NCBI taxonomy): Eukaryota > Fungi > Ascomycota > Pichiomycetes > Pichiales > Pichiaceae > Ogataea > Ogataea rishiriensis. The sequence goes on along the minus strand of JAJMLH010000008.1, from coordinate 217,524 downwards.
TTTGTCCATTGGATAGCCCCCCGCCTCCGTTTGTATTTCCAGAATTGAACATACCACCTGTTGGCGTTGACTTATTCAGACTAAACATCCCCCCTGTCGACGACAGATTACTCTGTGTAGCATTTGAAAACAAAGATCCGCCAGGATTTGTAGTGTTATTATTCCCTGAAGAAAATCCTTGTGACCCTGCCAATGGTGTTGCCGATGATCCTCCCGCTCCTGTGAGCACATTGCTAGTAGTTTGCCCAGTGGACAAAGAGTTGCCAAAAAGGCCAGGCTTGCTTGTTCCAAAATTGAAACCTCCACTCGTACCAAGAGATGCTGCCATGCTTGGTTTGTTGGCATTTGTGCCGAACGAGAAACCAGAGGGCTTTTCTGTTGTAGATCCAAACATTGAAAGTTGTACTTTTGTTCAAGGAGGCGATTTCAATCGTTTGAGTGTATTCTTGACAAAAGCAATATCTGCTTTTGAGCCAATTCTGATTGAGCAAGTAACAAGTCTGATATTGTATCTTCAACGGTATGTACTGTAAACGTAGTGTTGTAGAATATACAGTTGTTTACTATACAGATCGAGCATTTGTTTGACGTCTTGATGCTGATACACCAAACCTCTCACTCACGCACTCACAGTGCCGGCAAAAAAAATGAGTCTGTTTATTAACCCATATATAGAATCTGACAGTCAGAAAGCTCTTCTTCCATGCGGCTCATATTTGATGGTTTGGAAGCACTTCAGGTTGGTGAAAACTATATATCTTCTTTCTTCTTTTATTTAGGATCCTCAACCGCTACTCACTAGTACGTTGCGTTTGTCCTTGTTCTATAATGCTTCTTTGAAATTCCTTCCTGCTCTTTTACTTTCTTTCCAATGTATGAACCGAGCTTGCTTCTAGTTTTACATCCCTGCTCTCAGGGAAGATTAAGCAACGACCTCTACAAGAAGGACCAAGAAAGATCACGATGTATTTCTTATTTTGATTTATTTCTTTTTTTGATTTTTGTAATATTAACAGGTTTATTTAAACTTCAAATTCTAGATGTAAAACGCGGAAAGAAAAAGAATGAACCACACAAACTACTAGCCGAGCGAAAAAAACACTCAGCAAATCATGCAAGTGGCATACTAGCCATAACATCGAAGCTACCAGTACCAACGTTATTCAGCTTACCCATCACAATTCTAGCAGAAGGCGACTGCAACTCCTCCCTATCACCATCCAAGACAGCCTTTGTCAAGAAGGCACAAGTCGTTTCATACGACATCTTTGTGAACGAAGAGGTGGAAGAATCAATACCCTGTCTGTTGAAAGCCAGATAGGTACCCTCTCTGGTCATGTAGTCAGCAAGCAAGTCCAAATGCCTAGAAGAAACGGAAATAGCATATCTGCCGAAAACATTGTTGATTTCATTCACCACGGTATTTCTGGCAGCTTCCACACCGTAAGTGTGCAAAACAGCAGCAACATCATTGCATCTTATTCCGTTGACATCAATAAACGAATCGTGCTCCCAGAGAGCTTGGAAGTTAACACCTTCGGTAATCAAGATACGTTGACCCTGCTCAGCTTCTGGATGCAAACATCTTCCAATGTGGGGCACCTCTCTAACAACAACCTTTCTACACACGGCCTCGACGATATTGACCATAAGTAGCTTTTGGGTATCAGCACTCAATTCCAACTTGAAGTCACACCACGTACCATTGTCATCGTCATAGTTGAACTGACTGACAAAAGAGTGAGCAATTATGATTTCTTGCTCTCTGTTTCTAGCGGCCTTGGACATATCGTCCCTTGCAAGACTCTTTCTGAGTTTACTCTTAGGTTTGGAAACTTCCTCGGCTTCCAGATCAGCCATATCCTCATCTTCTGATTCTGATGATGACTCTGAATCTGATGAACTATCATTGACCAGATCCTCATCCTCTGAATATTCCGCCTTTCTCATGGTCTCAACTTCATCATCATCTGGACCATCGTAAGACACAGCCTGCTTGGTATTGCTTCTCAATCTATCTTCAGTAGCATCGTCATCTCCATCATCGGCAGATTCTTTCGTGATTTCAGCCCTCGGTGGAGCAACAGCCTTACCGACCGTTGGCAATGATTCAGTGTTGACTCTCTTTTGCTTCTTGACCTCCTTGATGATAGAGGTTTCCAAGGCAGTAATAAACTTGGTCTTGATAACCTCTTCCAACTCTTCCTTGGTCACATCATACTCGTTTTGGTAATCTTCGCTGTCGAAAAACTTCATCTTGATTTCATATGACCTAGAGGCTTGAGCATCGGACGAGCTTGCAGTGGTCTCAACAACGGAAACATCATTGATGAACTCTGAGAAGTTGATCTTAGTGATTGACTTACAGAAAGCATCAGCGGAAGCATCATCAACATCTTCCAAGATAGGTAGGGTCATTTGAGGAGTCTTGATAGAAGCAGAAGCAGTCATGACAATTTCTCTCAAACGTGGAATACCCAACGTGACGTTGGCAGCACCGTGACCGGCAAAGTGGAAAGTGTTCAATGTCATCTGAGTAGATGGCTCACCAACAGATTGCGAAGCGATAATACCGACAGCCTCACCAGGGTTAATCAAAGACCTCATGTACTTCAATTGCATTAGAGCCTTGAACTTCCTCTGTGTAATTCCTCCAGTGGTCTTTGACTCTTTACTTGAAACAAACAAATCCTGGTTTTCACTGATAAACTTATCCAAATCTTCTTCAAACTTATCTGAGACAGAACCCAAGTACTTGGCAGGACTGTAAACCGAAACGGTTGGATCCAACTTCAAGTTCTGGGCATAGTGTGGCAACGAACTTTGCTTCTTCAACTGCTTCTTGACCTTCTTGTTATAATCCAAAGCAGACTCTGTATCTAAGTGATCTATACTGGTTGGACTGTACTTCTGTAACAACGAGTTGTAGTTCTCCAAGAAGAACTTGAATTGGTACATGTGTGATTCCTTTGTAACATCAACAGAATCACCACCGTACAAGAACTGGACGAGAGACCCATCTGAGTTTCTAACAGAGTTATCGTATGAGACATGAACACCTTCAAGTTGTTTGGTCAAACAACGCTGCAAGTAACCAGAGTTAGCGGTCTTGACAGCAGTATCAATCAAACCTTCCCTACCAGCCATGCAATGGAAATAATACTCTTGTGGTCTAACACCAGAATAGAACCTATTCTTAATATATCCACCAGCTCTAGCATCGGTTTCGAATGGTTTGAAACATGGCAGAGTCTTACCAGACACCATCACTGGGACCCTTCTACCTTCTAAAGCCTGCTGACCAAGCAAACACATAATTTGAGAAACATTGACGTTCGAACCCTTTGCACCTGACAAAGCCATAGCCTGCATCGAGTTGTATGGGAATCTCTTCATAGTACCACCTGGAACACACTTGGAAACAACCTTCGAAGTGATAGCGTTCACCTTCGATTGAGTGACTGCATCCAGAATTCCAAGCTTGTTGTCATCTCTCAAAATCTCTTCTAAACGCCTGAGCATCTCTGGATCGTTGGCCTCAACAGTTTTGCTCAAGTTGGTAACTTCTGCAGCTGCAACTCTACCGATGTCCACAGAGTCCTTCAAAATCTCGCTTCTCCACTGGTTACCTTCTTCTGTCAATCTCAAATCATCCATACCACAAGTGAAACCAATCATCATGGTGTAGTTTGTGAACAACCTACCCAAGACTGATAGAGCTTTTCCAGCAACTTCAGCACCGTAAACTTCATGCAAAGAATGGATAATACCGTATTGAGAGGCACCGTACTGCGACTTATCCAATATACCACACAAAAGCTCACCATTTTGGAAGATGACATCGTTCTCTGTGGAGCCTTCACCCCAATAGTCACTCTTAATCTTGTTCTTTGATTTCAAGTTGATACCCGGTATATGCTGCGGCTTGATGTTCAACAATATGGTGGTTATGACTTGCTTTCCGGTCCACAATGGCTCTGGCTTGAAGACAGTAGGTGGAACAGTTATGAGTCTGACACCTGTCGAGTGTCCATCTTCTGGACGGATGCAGCCGTAAACCAATTGTTGGTATTTTTCTCTGGTGAAAAAGGTGTCCTTACTAGTCAACCAAACACCAGCAGAAATATGATCCTGAATTAAACCTCTGACAGGCAAACCAGCGGTAGGAGTCAAGTATTGCGAATCAGTATTAGCTAAGTTGAATGCTTCTGCTCTTGCGTTTTCATTTTGAGGGAAATGCATGTTCATTTCGTCACCATCGAAATCGGCATTGTATGCACCAGTGTTGGCATAGTGTAAACGCAATGTCTTTTCACCAGGCAAAACTCTGACTTTGTGACCCATCATGGAAGCCTTATGCAACGTTGGTTGACGGTTCATCAAAACCACATCGTTGTTTTTGATGTGTCTGTACACCTTCTTGTTGATAACGTTTGCACCTTCTGTGGTTGACGGGGTCATCAATTGCTTGGCAACAGCCTTTCTTTGTTCGAGTGTCATACCAATCAAGTTCAATAATGTACCATCTTCGTTCTGCACCTGGATAGCACCTGGCCACTTATCTGGTCCATTGATGACTGCCTGTCTCAACTCGGATACGTTATGAGGTGTGACAGGTTCCGGGTAGGTAAGCTTGGTGGCAAACACGGGAGGCACACCAATTTCATTGGTCTCCAAGTTAGGATCAGGAGAAATAACTGAACGAGCAGCGTAATTCACTCTCTTACCCATCATATGCTTTCTAAACAAACCTTCCTTCTTCTCCAAAGCTTGTTTCACACCAGGCTGTGGATTCCTGCTAGCGTTTTGATTTTGATTCTTTGTGGAGTCAATGAAACCATTAACATCGTTCTGGATAGTGACAAACGCATTCATCAACCTGTTGAAGATGATCTTACGATCATCTGCAGAAATATCCTTGTGTAGAAGTGTGAACTGTTCGTTCAAGTCTCTGATCATCAACGACGTAGTCAACACTCTTGAAAGTAGTTCATTTTGAGAGTTCTCGTGTATCTCATCCCCTAGTTTCGATGGAAGTCTGAATCTGGTAGCTGGAACGACTAGAGCGTGTATGAAGAACATGTCAGCCGAGACAGCTTTAGACGATAATGGTCTTGAATGGAACAAAAAGTTGATCACCTTCTGTTCCTTCTTGAAAACTGCTCTGAGAACGTTTCTAACTTCGGTGGATAAAACATACTTGGAACCGGACTTGTGCTTGATGTTAGGTAGTTCATCAGCAGTAGATTTGTCTTCTGTATCTCCCTTGAGCATATCCTTTCTGGTGGCACCCTTGATTCTGTTGCTTGTCAACTGCTTTTCTTTTAGTGAGGTTTCAAAGATCTTTGAGAAACCATCCTTACGGAATGATGGCGAGTACATACCACAATTGTCACACTTTGGTCTGCTGAGTAGCCTCTTGTAAAAATCATGGATCAAAATCTTTCTTTCTTCGGCAACTGTGGCAGTAATGACACCATGCTCGGTTGATCTACCGTCACTTAGTGCCTTGGCAATTGCTGTATCCACATATAGTTCTCTCTTCTGAGAAAGTTCAGCGTCTGATCTGCTGTTAGTGGCACTCTCGTTATCTTCATCATCACTTGGAATATCATCGTCTAATCTGATGTTGTTTAACTCGGCCAGTTCTAACAGTAATCCATGTTGGATCAATCTAAGCTGACACTCAAATTTGTGCACCTCAGAGGCTCTCAATCTGAAATGATGGCAGAAAAGACATGATGATCTGAGGAAAATGTACAACTGGTTGAAGAACAGAGGGTTGTAAACAGGGATAGGTAGCTCGATGTGACCTTGATGACCAGGACAGTACCTGTCATCCAAGCCACATGTTGCACACTGATTCTTCAAAAATGCACCCAGACTCAAATCATACAAACCACCTGAAACTGGATGGCCAAGGTTGTCAAAGACCGTTGGGTTGGTAATCTGCTTGGCTGATAGCTTTCTTATGTCCTCCGTAGTTAAGACACTGAAATCCACAGAGGTGATCTCAGAGCCAACCGGTTTTGCAATATCCATGATTGATGACTGCAAATCAGTAAAGTTTGGTCTACTCAATTGTCTGGCCTTGAGGAATTGTGGGGACTTTGTAGGCTTCAAAGACTCTGGTGTTGATCGATTGATTGATTACTCTCATATGTCCTTTTTTTTTAAAGCTGATTAGATAGAATAGGAATCCTAGAAAAAAAAATTTTAGTTGGAGGTCAAAAAAAAAGTTTGAAAAATTTCCTCGGCTGTGATATCTAGCCATTACCCAATATATGACGTAATACAAATTATTATGGGAGCAAAACGTTAAGAGTGATGGATGAATCCAACTCATCAATCACACTACTTACTTCTGCATTCACCAAAGGCCATTTAGGCGTCAAACGTGAATGTGTGCTCAGTAACCAACAACTGCTCGGAGAACCTTTCGGGGACTCGTCAAGTTTGAGGAAAGGTTGGCCCATACAGCGTTGCAAGTCTGCTGATGTGATAAAAACGAAATATGAGTAATATTAACAAGGTATTTTGGTAACAGAGTGCAAGGAAATAGTACTAAAAAGCCAAGTTAAAGAAAAAGGCATACAGAAAGAACAATAAACAACATTAGGGGACTGGGAATGGTACAATGAAATCACTCAAATCATTGAATGTCAAGGGAAGTCTTCAACTTCTTGATCAACAGCCAATCATCTCTAGGAACGCTATCTCTGAAGGCTGGGTCCTTCAATGTATCAATAGACTTTCTGGTGATCAAAGAATACAATGGATCCTTTTCATCAACGTGTCTACCCCAGGTAGGCTGCTGTCCAGAAGGTGCCTCCAATCTCATAGCAACACCAGCGTTCGTTTGACCCTTCCTAACAGAATCTCTGGTCTGATGGTTCACCTCCAACGAGACAACCTTACCTAGTAGAATAGGAGTGTTCTTTCCTGTTATCGGATCAGGTTTCACTGCACATATTGGAGTACCATGCTTGACAATACCCTCAACAACATCAACACCAATGATCATTGGATTACGGTTGTTGATGATCTGTAAGGTCTTTAGCACACATGGGTAAATAGCATTAGCTTGGTTCTCCTTTCTTCTTTCCTCCATCAACTTGCTTTGGTAAGCGGTGAAGGCATCGAACAAGTGATAAATGATATCAGCATTGAAGATGGTGACACCCTGTTCCATAGCATACTGTTCTGCTTCCTTGTCAACCTTGACATCGAAACACAGCATAACAGCAAAGTCTTTAGCCTTGTCCAACATGGCAGCAGCCTTCATCACGTCTCTCTTGTAAACTGGACCTAGACCAATAGACATGACAGGAATCTTCATGTCTTTCAAGAAGTCTAGCAATGCCTCCAAAGAACCCAAGGTTGAAGCTTGAACAGTAACACCTCTACCTGAAGAATCGACAGAATCCAACAAACCGGTCAAGTCATCCATGACTTCATCCAATAGTTCCTCTTCATCATCATCTTCACCAACAACCATCAATCTGGAACCAGCAACAGCCTTCTCCAAATCATTGGCCGCAATCTTGACACCCAAGGCAGCCTTGACTTCCTTATGATGTATATACTCGGACTTAATACGCAACTCTCTTGATGGTGGAGGGGTCAACAAAGCTCTTATATTCGTCGCTATTGGACCGTTCATACCACACAAGACGATTCTGTCACCTTCTCTCAAGATACCGTTGGATAGAACAACATCGATCGTAGTACCCAAACCTTCAACAACCTTGACTTCCAAAATGGTAGCCTCAACCTCTGATAAGTACTTCAACTGCTTGCTCATTCTCTTTTGGGTCAATTCCAATAGCAACCATAGCAAATCAGGAACACCTTCACCCGTGACAGCAGACGTTGGCACAATCGAAACGTATCTTGATAAGTTGTTGTTCTGGAAGTATAACTCAGAGTTAAGACCTTGTTCAGCCAATGCAACCTTGATGGCGGTAAATCTTGTATCGAACTCCTGTTGGACGGACTTTGACTGCTTGGAAAAGGAGTCACGGAAGGAGTTGTTTGGAATGGTCTGCCAGTCGTACAACCTATCGATCTTGTTCAAGGCAACGACGAAAGGAGCCTTTCTGTCTCTCAACAATTTGATGGATTCAATAGTTTGCTGTTCCAAACCGTGCATAATATCAATGACCAAAATGGCAATGTTACACAAGGAAGAACCTCTTGTTCTCAAGTTGGAGAACGACTCGTGACCAGGAGTGTCAATGACTAGCAAACCTGGAACCTCGTAGGACACCTTCTCGTAAGCTGACATGACTGCCGTCTTTTGCTTGATCGCCTCCACTGGGAAGTAAGTGGCACCAATTTGTTGTGTGATACCACCAGCCTCACCACCTTGAACATTGGTCTGTCTGATCTTATCCAATAATTTGGTCTTACCGGTATCGACGTGACCCAAGATACAACAAATTGGGGAACGTAGGTTATTCTCTTCGTCATTCTTTGCAACTGTGGTGGACTTGGTTGGCTTCTTAGTTTCTGCTTCGGCTCTGGCAATGACTTCCTCAGCAGCCTTTGCCTTAGCATTGAGCTCGGCCTGCTTTTGAGCGGCAGCGGAAGAAGCGGAAGATTTGTCGTCGTCCTCATCCTCATCTTCATCTTCATCAACCTCCTCAGCCTCAGATTCAGCACCTTCGTCTTCGACAGCAGCAGCAGGAGCTTCCTCCTCCTCCATCAGAGCAGCCTCCCAATCGTCAGCAACATCTTCGTTATCGTCGAGAGCCATTTGCTCCCAATCTTCGATGAGCTCTTCTTCTTCCTCTCCACCTCTTTGCTTTCTCTCTTCGGCCTCCTTGGCAGCCTTTTCGGCCTCTTTGGCAGCCTTAGCAGCTTCTTCCTCTTCGGCAGACTTCTTACCGGAATTCTTCTTCTTTGAGCCATAGACAACCTTTTTTGGCTTCACTTGGCCATCCTGAGCGGCAGCATTTTGAACACCAGGAATGATGATGTTACTGGCTTGAAGCAAAGCCTCTCTTCTTCTATCTTGCAGAATCTTGTCCTGTTTTTGCTTCTTTGTCAGGTACTTACCTTCTTTCTTCAGCTGTTCCTTCTTCAATCTCTCCTTCTCCTTCTTGGCCTGCTTTGCTTCCTCTTTGATCTTCTCTTCTTCTTCAGCTGCCTGTTGGAGCTTTTCTTCAGCTAGTCTCTCCTCTTCTTCTAGACGGGCTTCTTCTTCTTCAGCCTGTTTCTTGAGTTCCAATTGACGTCTCAAGGCAGCAATACCAGCAGGAAGTTTCTTTCCGGCTTTCTTTGCTGGAGCAGCCTTGGCCTCTTCTTCTTCCTTTGCAGCTTCATCTTCTGGGGTCGGAGTGGCATCTTTGGAGCTTGATGGTTGGGAAGTTGCCTTTTTTCTATCAGCAAGTTGCTTCTTTCTCAATTTGTCCTTCTCCTTCTTTTCTCTCTCTTTTTCTTTCTTGGACTTAATGATTGGACCCTTTTGCTCGTTTGCTGCGGCTGAAGCAGCCTTCTTCTCTTCCTCTTCCTTTGCCTTTGAAGCCTTCTTGTCCTTGGCTTTCTTCAAGTTGGATAGGAAGTCATTCCCTCCTTCTTCAGCATCAGCTGTCTCGTCACCATTGGTTGCTTCTGCTTCTTCTGGGGCTGGACTGACACCGAATTCTTCAGCTTGAGGAAGTTCGGTTTCAATGTCATCTTCCCAGTTGTCAGCTGGCTTAGCGTTCTTCTTACCTCTACATAAAAAGTTGCGTCATGATGTTAGTACTGAGACTTTTCTATCTCTTTCTCTTGTGTCGATCGCGCGATCATCGTTGATCTCACTTACTTCTTAGCCATCTTGTAGTATGTCCTGTGTAGATAGGTTTTCGTGTTTTTTCAACTATAAACTATTAGTTTTTGAAGTGACAGTGTAAGTAGTAGGGTGTATGTTTTTTTACAAGATGGAGTCTGTCTTTGTCTCGGTCTACTCTCTACTGTACTCTACGCTACTCGACTCTGCCAATCTCCATGATGCCTTGCCTCCTTCCTGTCTGTCTCTCGTGCTTCAGAATTTTTCGTTCACTTTTTCACTGGAAGAGACTGAAAAATTAAAACTATTTCGTTTCGCACAGGCGAGAATGTGCGTTCAGGTCGATCGACGCAAACTGATATATCGACGCAGCTTCTAAAAATTTTCAGATTGCACCAACGAAGTTGGTTCGAGAAAGGACCATGATAAAAGACAATCACACAAGTATCTTCATATCTGTTTGGTCAACCAACCAATCCGGTACTAATACAGACCGAGAGTACAGATTAAACCTTTTTATTTAGGCAGTCACCGTCACATCGATAGCTGATTAGAGAGAAATAGCCAGATCCGTTACAGTTTGCATAGCGATCATTTGAAAAAGAATTAATAAAGGACATCACAACTTACCCTCAAGCCATGACGACCGTTGAAAAGATCAAGGCCATCGAAGATGAGATGGCAAAGACACAAAAGAACAAGGCAACGGAGAAGCATTTGGGTATGCTTAAGGCCAAGATTGCCAAGTTGAAGTCCGACCTATTGAAAGATGCAAATGCCAGTACAGGTGGAGGAGGAGCAGGTTTCGACGTCAAGAAGACTGGTGAAACCATTGGTTTTATAGGTTTCCCATCCGTTGGTAAGAGTACGCTCCTTTCCAAAGTTACAGGTACACACTCTGAAGCTGCAGCGTACGAGTTTACAACCTTGACGACGGTTCCTGGTGTCATCAAGTATAAAGGTGCAAGGATTCAAATGTTGGATCTACCTGGTATCATAGAAGGTGCCAAGGATGGTAAAGGTAGAGGTAAACAGGTCATTGCTGTTGCGAGATCGTGTGACTTGATTTTCATTGTCTTGGACGTGAACAAGCCTTTACACCACAAAAAGATCATTGAGAATGAGTTGGAAGGTTTTGGTATCAGACTAAACCAAGAACCACCAGACATCTTAATTAAAAAGAAAGAAAGAGGTGGTATCAACGTTACCAACACTGTGCCTTTGACTAGACTTGACAGCGATGAAATTAAAGCTGTTTTGAACGAGTACAGGATGAACTCCTGTGATATCCAGTTCAGGTGTGATGCAACTGTGGATGATTTGATCGATGCCATTGAGGCCAAAAATAGGAAGTACATTCCAGCCATATACGTCTTGAACAAGATTGATTCCTTCTCCATCGAAGAATTGGACTTGCTATACAGGATACCGAACGCTGTTCCAATCTCATCGGGTAACGAATGGAACTTGGATGAATTGTTGGACGTCATGTGGGACAGATTGAGGTTGGTCAGAGTCTATACCAAGCCAAAGGGTAAACTGCCTGATTTCTCGGATCCCGTGGTTATGAGAAGTGATAGGTGTACCGTTGAGGATTTCTGTAACAAGATCCACAAGTCTTTGGTGGAAGATTTCAGAAATGCTCTGGTGTACGGCAGAAGTGTCAAGCATCAACCCCAGTATGTTGGTTTGAACCATGTGCTACAGGATGAAGATGTTATCACAATTTTGAAAAAATGATTAACTCCTATACGTAATGTCAATGTCTATCTTTACTCTTATCTATTTTCTCTCTTGATGAGCAGAAGTCTGAATTGTAAAACTAAGTAAAATTATAATCTTGAAAAAGCCAAAACATATATATGGAAAGAGATCAAGGAGAAGAGGTCAGCAATCATGCATTGAAAGCAGCAATCAAAAAAGTCAATATGAAAGGAATACTGAAACTAGGCTGTTCTAAAACCATTTCTCTCACATCAATGACCTGACGACCAACCTTGATAAATTTGGTGAATGGAACAGTGACGATTCCCTTCTTGTTCAAGAACTGAATCCCCAAGTAAACACCAACCGTTAAAAACACAAACATTGAAGAAAGTTTCCCAACAACCAACCCACACACGACACCAACCATTGATCCAATTGACAACTCCTGATAGTTCAACTTTCCTCCAAACGAGCCATTGTACTTCGAGGTTTCACTTTGGACTTTCGAATTGGCATCCTGAACTTGTTTCTCGGCTCGTAGGGTCACCTGATTTGCATAGTCATTCTTGAGGGTCTGTTTCGAAAGTGTGTATCCCGTCGTTGTGGCAACTAGGCCTAGAGCCACCGCCAAACTTGAGAGAGAGCCAGAGGTACTCGAGGTGCCTGAAGAAGAATAGCCTTGATGATGATATTGCCTACGGGTCTGGTGCGGGTGCTGTTGTTGCGAGTATATTAGTGGGACCCTAAGTGGTGCCGAGAAACTTCTCTGAAAGTGGATAGATCTTGTAATGATGGATTTGTAAGTTGCTTGAGTCTCAGCTGTGACTGGTAGCCTTTTCAACACTGTTTTTGAAAATGATGGAAGGAATGACATTGTGTGGAGAAGTAGTAGGTGAAATGAATGAGCTAATTGAAATTGATTGTTTAAATTGAGCCAGTTGAAAAGTCTTTACGTTATTCGAGCTGAGGCCGTTGCTTTCTGGGATCAATTGTATTGGAAGAGTTGTCAACAGTTACATTTGTCGGCAAGGAGCAGTTCAACAACTCAAGATTGCTCTGGAACGAGTTGAAACTCCAAGCTGAGATGAAATTGAATGTTGGGCTCGTACGGGGCACGCCGCCCGCGATTCCGTATGTACGGCGGCCACGTTCACGGTTGCTTCTTTCCCCGCGCTACGTGAGGCCCCTGCCGTGGAGCCAGCACGAAGACCTGTGCGGCGGTTCCCCATAAAATCCCGTATTGGGGAGCAATCTGGACAACGGTGTTTACCTGTCAACAGAGAGCGCTCTGTAACACTGATTCGACAGATTATTGTAGTGACTATACACTGAGAAATCTGAAGCTATCTGATATGATTTACAGGTGTAAATATCTCTAAATTGACGAACTGAGACTGTGAAACCCCATCTCCGGTTTTAAGCGGAAAACGTCGGCGTTATACAACACGTGATCTGTATCACGTGACAAGCATTGTGTTAACATTATTAATGGCTTAAAAATAAAAGAAATTAGCACCGTGGCGCAGTGGAAGCGCGCAGGGCTCATAACCCTGATGTCGCTGGATCGAAACCAGCCGGTGCTACTTTTATTTTTGTTTTTTGATACTTCTGAATGTTCAATGTCGAAAGGGTACAGCCAGATTGATGGTTGGTATTATTTCTATTTTACAACGTAGGCTAGGATACAGCCTGTAAATATGTAAGTCCAAAACTTAGTGATTCCAGTCCGACGCCAGGTCTCAGCTTTCATCGTTCAATCACTGACGACAAAATCATATGCAAACAGAATACTGTATGAAAATGGTTTTCATCTCATCCAATAACGAAGATTGAACCAACGATTTCTTTTCCGAGTTTTTTCATCATGCAACCACCTATCTTTCCAGGTGATTCCTGCTGCCGCAAAGCTGCAACTCGACAAACTGTAGAAGTTGACAATCCCGTTGTCAACAACGGCAACCATGACAGCCTTTTCACCTGCTTTAAGCTTGAAGATGTCTATCCCTTGACCTTCATCAATGACAGAACTTTTTCTTCTGTTACTGCTTTTGATTTTGCTCTTTTTCGATTGCTGAGTCTCTCCTGTTATGCTCGATCTAGATATCAAACTCTTGATCTCTTTCACGTTGGGAAATGGAGTCATGATGTCGATGACTACGATTTGAAAGTCGGGAGGAGGTGGAAGACCTTTTTTGAAGCTCGGCCTCGGCTTCCAGACATCGAAAGTGATCTTGTAGTCCGACTCTATACTTGGCAGTTCAGGGAGTTGTAGACGTGGTGCCTTCGTTATCAGCGATCTTAGATAACGGAAGATAGAGTAATACCCAATGCGATACCGCAATCCTAGTAAGCTTTGAAATGCGTCACTGATTAGTTGCTTGAATGATCTGGGCATAGATTCAACCTTTGAAATACTCTGTTGAAGTGTGGGGCCACCCCCAAACTCTTCGTTTCTGAGAACGATGTAACCGCTCCTCTTCAATGTGGAATAGACTTGGAATATGTTGTACTGGCAGCTTTCCCTCAAAAGCAACGAGTAAGCACTTTTCAATGACAATGAAGGCAACATCCTATCGTCAAAATGTTTATCTTCACTGGGTATCTTGGCAATGCACGAGCCTCTTTCAATCAAATACAGAGCTTCTTCGTAGTTGAACCAACAAACACCCTGTTGATCGATTTTCCCCATAGTCTCTAGAAATTTTCCTCTTGGTTTCCTCATGTATATGTAACCAGTGACCAACTGTGACGTCTTGATGTAGATTGTGGAGGATACCAGGCTGTCCAAAGAACTAACTATGCCCCTCTTTTTCGTCAAAGCATCAAACATTAGATTTCTTGACTGGCTCAATTTTTCAGCATCGTATTGAGACTCTTGGTTGACATCCAGGGGCTCAAAATCCTTATCTCCTCTTTTAGGGACAACAGCTGTTGCTGCGATTGCCACTGATGAAGTAGAAAGTTTTGACAACAGGGACCAGTCTTGGACATCCTCCTGATCATCATCGTGAGCACTCCTTCTGCCGTTGGTGGAGATTGGAATTTCCAGCTCGGGATCACACTCCATTCTACGCTGTTCTCAACTAAAGACTTAGCAAGTCTGTTTTCTGGTGATTTTAGTCAAGTGTGATATTGCTGAGCGAACAACATGACATTACCAACCATTTAAATTAGTAGATTCGGATTTACTGTATTTTTTTTGCTCAGCAGAACGTGAAAATCGTGTAGTAGTGCGACCGGAAAGTAGACGAGTCCCTGATCCTGTGGCATCTGTGCCGCGCATGTATCATAGAGTTTGCCATATCTTCACCAGATCTCATGAAATTTTGTCGAAACAGCAAAGATTACATAGGTTGTTATCTGATTGGCCATCAAATCAGTGATAAGCTTATCAATTACAGCAGCCTTAAGCTTTCTACGCTTTCGAGTGAGACTAGTGAAAACCGGAGAACCAGCCTTTGAACCAGAAGAGAGAACGTCACACAACATAATCACCAAAATGACAGAAAGTGTAACTTACTCCTCAATATCCACATCTATCCTCGAGGATATGATAGCACAGATCACCCATGAAATCATTTCAAATTCGATTTTGACTGAAAAGGTAACAAGGGAAAGCTACGGTACCGTCAATGATCCCATATACGTCGATTCTACAAATCCTCTAAGCACTCTGGTAGAACCAGAAAATGCGACACACCTCACCGTCAAGAAAATGTCCAGACAGAGTAACAACTCCACAAACACTTCTAATAGTTCTTCTGCGCTGGGAACCCCACAACCCACGGACTTACAACAGCATAAGGATATAGGTCGTTTCTCCTTCCCTCGCAATGGTAGAGACATCTACGCGAATGCGGCAAGGTTGAAATCAAGCGGATCATCTCAGACTTCCTTTTCCAACAACGGTTCGTCGAATGGAGGCTCCATGACCAATGGTGGTAACAGTGGCGGTGATGGTGGCACCAGCGCCAGCGATACATACTTCAAGTGCTCAAATTGTGACAGAAGGATTTCAGGAAATCGGTTTGCTGCTCACCTAGATAAATGTTTAGGCGGCAGAACCCGTAAATGATGATGATACGTTATATCCTGCACAGTGATATCATTGAAAAGGGAGAGAATAGCTCGCTCAGATGACAACCAGTTCTCCCGTTAGTTTTGTGTTGTTGGTATACACCATTCACCGATCTTAACGATTATCTATACGCTATCTCGATGATCCAAGTGATGACACAATTAACTCCACATTTTATCAAGCATATCTAAGGATCGAAATACCTGGAAAAAATGAGCGATTCTAATCTTCAACTACCTTTTCTTCATCAAATCTTCAAATCGTAACAAACTTTTTAATTTTCTAAACTTTAACTAGTATCGGCTAGTAATAAAAAAGAGTAACTCATTCCACTGTTCTCCAGGTTACACTGCAGATAGGTGTGGCTTTTCCTTAGATTCAAAACTAGAGGTCATTACAACTTCTGAGTAGTAGTTTGAATCCACCGAACTTGCTGAACAGACAATTGAGCGTGGCACAGTCTATCATAGGTACAACGATGATTTTTGATGGATCTGGTACTACATTCGCACTTCGAGAACGCTTGGAAAGTTTTTTGACAAAGGCTAGACTGATTCTTAGTCATTCGTAGTAGGCACAGTCACCTTCAACGAGGAACAAATCCTTTGGAGTTGTAAAGATCATAGAATAACGTAGGCAGAAAAAGGTCCTCATCGGACAAACCGAGCAAAATATGACGACAGAGTAATACAGCGGACATGCCCTGCCTGTGACTTTTTTAAACCGACAATGGTTGATATTGCCTTCCTATTTCGTTTCTTACATCTATTACGAACACAATACAAGTTTTTCAAAGCTGTTTACTGATGGAACTTGTGCGCTTAAATTGGGGCATAATTTGAGGATGGTCAACCGATAGCAAAAAGAAAAGACGACAAAAGGCCGAGTTGTTGGTCTGGTGGGGTAGTAAATCAAGGGATCCCAAGAAAGAAGAAAGCCTAGATCTTTGAAGGGTGAGCATTTTGTGCTGATTAGCCTAATTTCACATGGCAGAATTGTTCTACAAGGTGGTTCTTCTGTACTTCGGTGATTGGTAGCTTTGAAAAATTGGCAGATTTTCATCATGCATGCAATTAACGGTCCGTTTTGAGGAACATTATTGTGCGCATGAATTGGCTGCATCAATAGAGTTGGGCAGGTGAGTCGCTGAATTTCACAAACAGTGTTCCATGAAGGATGAAATGCTTGTTTGATGGCCAAAAGTAATGGACAGAATGATCCACAACAATAGAGAATCTGATCCATAACAATAGAGAATGACGATGGTCAAGAGATTCAAACGGTCAACATGGCCTTTTGAAGGGATACATTGCAAGACCTCGCTAGACTAGACTAGTCGACTTGGATGAAAAAACCACAGACAGAGACAAAGAGCAGACCTGCTGGAAAGCTATCGGTATCTAGGATGAAGCAAAAGAATAGAGAGAAAGTCCAGACCTTTTGTCTAAGCGTTACAACAGCAAAAACTGCTGCTAGACGTACCTCTGCAAGTGGCTGCTTAATTTTTCAGACAGAATCATGGTTGGCTCTTTCCATTTGGCTGCCAATGCTAAACATCATTGCAATCTGCTTTACAACATCACCTAGAAGTAACCAAGAAAAGATTTCCGTTTGGGCCTTGTTATTTCGAAGCAAGCCTATATTACGAACTTTTTAATGGAAGCACCTTCATAACAGCCGAACGATGGGCGGGCATTTGTAGCAGCGGCGATGGTGATTGAAGCAACGGGCTGCCTTTGAATCCCCGGCCCATAATCCCGTGCACGCCGCAGGGGAAAAAGAAAGAAAAAATAAACGGTTTACTTTTCAATTGCCATAGTACGGCCAGCAGAACTCAACTTTGATTCTCATCGGTATTGGATGGCAGCAGTTAATAATTGTACAGCCAGTATGATGCTGTATGATGCAGAGAGACAAAGCCATGCTCACATTCATAGAGGTCCTGTAAGAATACGTGGGAGGACTCTGAGGGGAGGTTTCTGTGGTGTATCAAAACCACCCGTAACAGGAGGCAAAAGGCTTCATTGATGAAACTTCATTTGTGAATCGTTACATGATGGCAAAGGATCCAAGCATAAGCCAATTGCCAGGTAGAGTAGTTTCGAAATTAAGTTTCAACGGTCTGTCAGAGACATGTTTCAAGGTGATTGAAGCTCCGTCCAATGTTTTACAAGTAGCCTTAGCTGCAACCACTAACTCTTCTTCCTTCACGGCCCTGCCCTGCCCTGCCCTTCCCTACCCTACCCTGCCATTTTACCACCAGTTTCATAGTAATAAATTTCTTGCCACATTCAATCAAACCTAATAAATCGATGAAGCTCTAGCAGACTGAGCAAGGCCCCGTATGTGCAGTTGAAACGCGCGTGGGCAGGCGCACCAGCGCGTTGGACATCCCTTTCCCGTGCTGCCCTTCCCCCCTGCCGCCGTCGTATACTGGATACGTGTTGCACGGGTATCCAAAAGTACCCACAAAAGAGCCAAGAGTTAATGGTACCAAAAGCAGGCTTATCAGAGAGCTACAGAGTTACCGTGTGTTATTTATTCAGGTGGAAGACACTGCAATGCTTATGACTGGATGTAAACATACAGAGTGGCATCAAATAAAAGCTTGGGTATGGAGCCTAGAATGACGGTGAAAACATGGGCTTATTTGACGGTATGTGCTACACAAGCCTAGTCCCAAACAAGCTCACCTGAATTGGCCTTCAAAGCAAAACTTGCTCCTCAAAGTCTAGAGCGGATTGCTTAGGTTTTTATATGGTTAGCCTAGTAGGAGTAGCAATTATTGTAGAGCTTCAATTAACTAGGAGACAAATCAACAGCGTGTGCCAATTTCCAAATGAGAAGCTTATGACCAAATGGATAATAAAGACCTTTATTTACTTGTTTCCCAATTGGACTTCTGCAATGCTTAGAGGGCTGAGAGAGCTTGCCGAGCCGCACGTGCTGCAAGGCTTAACGGAGATTCTCAGCCCCCCGGTGCGTCCGGTGCCTGCGAGAGCCTGCGAGAGTCTGGCTGCCTTGTGCCATCCGCGTGCGCTGCCCGGTATTTACTTGGGGCGGCAGCGGCTCGGAATAGCGCGTGCCCCAAGGGATGGATGTGTGAATCTTGGATTTAGCGTGGATTCTCTGCTGTTTAAACTTTTCCAGATCTTATTGTTCGTGTCTATTGTTCATGCCAGTTTTATTTGTGTTCAATGTTTGTTTTAGAATGATGGTTCTATTGGGGATAATGTCAAAGCATAGCTATTGAAGAATAGTGAGCTCTTCAGGAATTCCCCTCCTTACTACGATTTTCATAAATACCATCTCTCTTGCACTTTCGAACACTCTGATCATCCCTGACAATTATCCCTTTAGGTTCTAACTCCTTTCATTAAATTGATTGCTAGACGCATCCTTTCATTTAGACTTCACTCTTTCTTTCAAAGACTCGTTTATATATCTGCCATTCACCTGTTTGTTGACAAAGATTCATTCATTCCTTTCAAAGATATCTTAGATTATCTACATCGTTCCAACTATTAGTCCTTCCTTTGAATAAATAGACGTGTAAATAACTCTTCGCAACACCCACTCTTTAGACCAACGATACAACCTTTTGATAAACAACACAGCACCACACCATACACAACTATGAGATTCTCCCATCTAACGCTCTTGTCGATAGTGTCAACCCTGTCAGGATATACCCACGCCAGCAGTTGTGAAACCGTTAGCGGTAACTCCTACTGCTCAGAGGCTAACGCCATCATCTATGAAGGTATTGGTTATTCCGGTACCTACAAGGATGTTGTCTCCATGGACACAGACTCCTGTACATGTACCCAATCTTCTGTCAGCTTCTCTGGAAACATGTCTCCTCTTGATAACGATCTATCCGTTCACTTCAGAGGTCCTTTGAAGTTGTTGCAATTTGGTGTTTACACCCCTTCTTCATCTTCTTCAAAGAAGGTCAAGAGAGAAGCCGAAGAGGATTGTACCGTTACCAAACACTCCCATCATAAGCACAAGAGAGCTGCAGCACTAGAAATCGTTGAAGTCACAGCAACCGTTTACGTTGATCAACATGGTAATACCGTTACTGATGTTGGTACCACAACCTCCACATCTTCAGAAGCCAGTGCTACTGACGATGCTGAAGTCACCACAACCACCTCTGCTGACACCACAACTACCTCTGCTGATAAGACCACTTTGACTACTTCAACCTCTTCAAGTGAATCCTCTTCTTCTTCTTCTTCTTCAGAGTCAGAAGCTTCCTCTACATCTTCCTCATCATCATCTTCAAGTACTGGTGCATGGACAAGAGATTCCTACTTTGAACCGGGTTCCGCTGATAACGTTGTCTTTTTGAACACCCAAGGTGATGCCTCTCTTTCGGGTACTTGGGATTCATGCTTTGGTAACTCGCTTTCCTACTGTGGTTCTGATGGTAACTCTGTTGTCTCCTCAGCTACTGCTCTGGACAAAGTCACCATTGACTCCGATGTTGAATACATCATCTTCTCAGGAACCGAATGTGACGATTCTTCCACCGATGGTAACTGTGGTTACTACAGAGATGGAATTCCAGCATACTTAGGTTTCTCAGGTTCTTCCAAGATCTTTGTGTTTGAATTCGAGATGCCAACTGCTACAGATTCAACCACGAACAACCATGACATGCCAGCAATTTGGTTGTTGAATGCAAAGATTCCAAGAACCCTACAGTACGGTGACTCCACATGTTCATGTTGGTCAACCGGTTGTGGTGAATTGGACTTGTTTGAGATCTTGTCCGAAGGTGAAGACAGATTGATCTCTCACTTGCATGATGGTCAAGGTGATGATGGTACTTCATACGGTGGTGGAGGATCTGCCGATTACATTTCTAGACCAACAGACTCTTCAATGAAGGCCGCCGTTATCTTTGATGGTTCTCAGATCAACATTGTCGTCTTGGACGATGATACCACTTTTGGCTCCTCTCTAGATTCCGATACCGTTGACAGCTGGTTGGCTGTTTCCGGTTCTACCGCTACCCTAGTCTAAATACCCCCACTCCCTCGTCCAAGTTTGTCCGTTCCCTGTTACAATAGTTTGAAACCTTGACGTTGTAATTAGGATTGGATAACTTTGCTGCCTCCCTTCCATACCCTCATACAATTTCCCTTTTTCTACCGTTGGCTTTACTTGTTCGTTGAATTTCCGAGTTGATTTTTTTGGTATCGTTAAAGAGCTTTATCTTATGTTGCTTTTGCACAGAATTGTAAGAAAGAAAGAAACAGGCAATTGTCATCAAGAGACCAACGAAAAAAGCCTAGCTCGAGGATCACTGGTCATGGTGGACGTTTCAATCTTTTCTTTGCTATCCGCTCTATATAAGTTACAGGCCCGCTTTTATATACCGCTTCCTTTATATGTTTTACCTATTATTCAAAAAAAAATAAACAATTGTATACACTATATCGTTCAACACCAAGAAAGACTGCGTATAATATGGTCAAACTGCTACCAAGCTAGTGCGTGGAAGAGGCTTCCGCCACTAAGTGCAGCGCGCGCCAGCTATAAGGCTAGACGTTTACTGTCCATTATTTGTTTCCCTCTTTCCCCCTTTTATTCTTCTAGTCTTTCTCCCCTGTTCTTCTTTTTAATCATATACACAACCAGCTAAATCAATAAGCAACCAGAAGTATTCTGAAGCTGCCCAAAACAGGCAAATCCCAGTTCTTCAATACACCTCTGTCGTCTTTATCTTCGCAAATGTCAAATTTCTTTAGGGATACAAACCTGTTCAAGCCTAAGACTAGAGGTTCCTTGTTCACCACTTCAGGTCAGGCCATACATATAACGAAGTCCACAGCTACTGAAGACAATAACCACAGTAGTAGTTCCAGTCTTCCACAAGCAAGACAAGATGATCTCAAATCAATTAAAGAGGGTGATGTTTCTCCAGAAGACCAAGGGGATCAATATTCTTTTGAATTAGAGAACCAGAGTAACTTCGAACTTCATGAGTTTGACAGTCCAATCACAGTGTCCTCAGTATCAGAAGATGACATTTCCACAAAATCCATAGTTGGAAGAACGAGATCCATGCTCCGCAAAGGAACATCGGAGACATACGAGCAAGGCTCTAAGGACATCAACGGTGAAGATGATGAGGACGATGAGGATGATGATGAAATTGAGATCACACACATCAGAGAGGCAAACACAAGAGTGACCCAAGAGAATGATGAATCCCCTGGAACACCAACACCTGCCAGCAGAGTTCAATCGACAAATGCAAATTCTGAAAACCAAGTTGTCCCTTCTTCAATTGCCAACTTGGTGTCTGGCCAAGTCCAACTAGCAGCAGGCGATCAGTTGTCAATGCAATACTTGCTCAACTTGGTTACCCACCTCAACAAAACAAAGGAGGAATTGGAGAATAAGCTTGCCAATGCCAACAGTGAACTTAGCACAACAAACACCAAACATCAAGCAAACATGAGGGTAGTCTTTTCACTGAAGGACAAGATCAAGCTGCTAACAGCGACAATTTCAAAGACCAACAAAGAAAGTCAAATGTGGAGTAAGAAGTCTTTATCTCTCACTGGCAGCTTGCATACCACAATAAAGGAAGTGAAAGACTTGAGATTGCTTATTTCTTCCTCTACCAAAGAACTAGACTATCAAAAAGAGAGACATAATTATTTGAAAAGTCGTTTTGCATCCATTAAGTCTGAGCTTGAGAAAAAAGAGTTAGAAACAACATCATTGAGATCAAGGTTGGATGACATTTCAGGAAGACTTTCAGAAGAGAAGATACAGAGGTCACAGTTGTCAAAGTCATTGGATGACCTCAGAATCAAACACGAAGAGGAATCCCACGTCAAATTGAAGAAAGTGGATGAGAATGTCTCTGAATTGTTCAAGCTATGCCAATCCTTCAAAGAAAAAGTGAACCAGGATCTAAGGTTTGTCATTACCCGTGGACTTAAAACCATTGTTATCAACCTTCAAAAATTGGAGAGCTAGCTAATACTAACATCTATTTTCCAATCACTCCATTAATCTAGCCAATTATCGAACCAGAACGAGTCAACTAAAGGAAGCCTTGAGAAGAATATCCATTCCCTTTCTTCGGAAATAATATCACGGTTAGAGACCATCAGGACAAAAATTCAATCAAACTGCGACACTGTCTCCAAACTTGCAGACGAGTCAACTATTGGCCACAATCAGAATGTATCACACTATAATCAACTCACTCAATTCCTGAAGGAAAACATTGGAGAAGTGAAAGGCCTTGTGGAGAAAACGGGTATGGACTTGACTTCCCTAACTGAGGAATCTGCATTGTTTGCAAGGGGTGATAGTGTCAAATCTGCACTCTTGGAAATTTCAAAAATTGCTGAAGCATTAGCATCCAGAGAGACGTTGGAGAAACAGTTTGAGGCTAGGCTTCAAGAGACCACGTCTAAGTATAGGGAGTCCAAGGCTAGACACCAAGCTCTAATCGAAGCATTCAATGAAGAGAAAAAAACCAGCGAATCAGTTAATCAGAAGTTGCAACAGCTACAAGAGCAGAACAATGAAATGAAAGCGGCAATTGCCATTCATGTGACAGAAACTGAAGAGTTAAGGGCTCAGTACCAAAAACAAGCATCGGTTGCCAATAATGAACAGAAACGCTTTAGCAGCGAAAAACAGGCAATAGTCAAATCATTTGAGTCCAAGTTGAGAACTCAGGAGGAGCTATGGAAGCTCACCAAGATTGAAAATGAAAGATTGAAGCAAACAGTAACGGAAGAGTCAACAAGATCAAAAGAGTTGACTGAAACCGTGGCTGAAAAGCTTCGGACGTTGGATGGGATGTCAGCAGAGATCAAGTGTCTAAAGTCAGAAATCAAAGTACTGGAGAAGTCCCTCAAGAACAGTCATGCCAAACTAGACAAGAAAGAGGACGAAATTCAACAGCAGTTGGAGATGATGAACAAGGGCACAGGAGCAGAGAAAAAGGTTTATGACCTATCCCTGAACAACTCTAAGAAAGAGATAGAGATGCTTTTGACCCAGAAGGCTGGCCTGGAGAGAGTTGTCAAAGCACAAGAAAAAAAACTCGCTGCTTCCAATCAAAAGCACGAGAGTACCATCAGATCACTTGAGGAACAGCTGCACAAAAGATCTTCTCTGCTGGAGAAAGATGAGGAGTCAGCAAAAGAACAGCTCAAAACTAGTTCTGCCAAGATAAAGTCGTTGGAGCTTTTGATTGGGAAGATGGAAAGCAACGCTGAAAATGACCAGAGGAAGATTCGTGAGTTGGAGGCAAGTCTTGATCTTTTGAAGAGGGAGATTGCGGCAAAGAAAACCTGTGCCAACGAAAGCCAACGTCGTTCAACCAATATTGAGACAACTGTGAGTATCAAAGAAGCCCCAAACAATGCCAAACAGGGACGTTCCTACACAGCTAACCGTGGCGAGACCAAAAACACAGGGAAAATGGAACCAGCAAGATCTCGAAACGTCGTCAAGAGTTCGAGCCATGATGCGAGAAAGCATGAAAAAATAGCCCCATTATCTACCTCACAAGGAAAAGGTAGGAACACTGGCGATCAGAAGAGGAAACTTATAAACAGTCAATCTCAAGACGTGAGTTCTGCTGCCAAAGGGGAGAAGTGTTCATCCAGACGGGCAGCTGCCGCAAAGAAAGACCCACCAGCTAGTCAGAGCTCTCTCACAGAAAAAGATTCCGATCTGTTTGATATGCCCGAAACTTCTGACGATAGTTACTTCAAAGGTAAGACCAAGGAGTCACAGTCGAGCTACAAAAGAAGAAGAAGAATATGAAGTGGATAAACGGTTCGATTGTTTCTTTTGCGTACCTTTACTTTTGAGCTGCTTTCAAGCTCTGTTTTGTTGATTTTGCTCAACTCTATTGCTTGCTGTATCATTTAACAAATCTTTTTTCCTTTTTGTTTTGTTGTTTGACATATCAACAATGTTGATCTTCTTTATCGCTGCTTTTAAAGCTTGTGTCAACCAGCCACAATGTTTTCTTCCTCACTATTCATGACATCTTGATATTTGGTTTTGCCCATGTGTTCCCTTTATAAATTCTATCTTACTGGTTCAGCTTCTTTATTATTCATCGTCAAGTTTCCGACCTAATGAAACCAATCCAAACGTGGTTAGTTATTCAAACCTAGAGAGTGCCAAGGTGACAAACTTTTCCACCCTACATGTCTTCGGTCAACTCCTCCACTATCTCGTCCTTGTTGAACCTGTGCATGAACTTGACTGTTTTGAAACCGTCCCTATCAACATGCAACACGGGGACATCATACCTGTAGCAGTCAAACCAGGATTCGTTTCCAGGTGCAGTTATATCAACAGTTGTGGTTTGGATCCCATCAGAGATAGATTGGACTTTTGAATCGTCCATAACCTCTTGCAGTTTCACCTTTGCCTCATCGCATAGTCCACAGTTGTCCTTTCCAAAGAAAATCAAGTTGATCTTTGCTGCTGAGCCCTGCTGCTGCCGTATGAGAGACGATGTTGTGAAAGTTCGAGGACTCAATTGTTGTATCACTGACGCTGGAGATTTGATCATGTGTTGGCGTGCCGAATTGAAGATCATCATCTTGAGGAAGGTTCGGGTTGTGATGTTAGCAGTTGGAATTGTCTTCTTGATAAGTTTGTCAAGTGCTTGAGCTAGTACTGACAGACTTGGGTGATTAGTGATCGAGAGTATATATATATTCAAAGCGAAATGAAATGCTCGGTACAGTTTTGCTGCACATATATGCATGCGTGAAATGTACTTTTTTTTAACATACTATTCTGGGAGCAAAAGCAAGAGCAGAGCATAGCAAGCTTACGGTTCATGCACGTTAATAAACTAACGAACAACCTATGATTAGACTTTTGAATTTGAATAGACAAACCGGGGAAAAACTGTAGAGATGAAGGGAGAAGGAGTATAAACGTAAAAATTTACCTACTCACTCTCTTTCGTAGGACAACCTGGCCAACTTTTGATCCAACTCATGGATACCACTGTTGGCATCCTTTGCTTTCTTTACCGATCCAGGAGAGGCAACAGCAGCAGGTTCAGGGATATGCAAAGGGTGACCACTGTTGACACCGGCACGAGGTTGTTGTTGTTGCAGATGCGAATTGGACTGTTTGAAATTGATCGGCGATCTGTTACTATCAGCACTACCGTTATAACCAATACCCCTTGCCCTCTGCAACGAGTCCATAACGTTTGTGTTTGCCCTGTGGCTGAACCTTCCGGTGTGAGCATTCGAGTTCAACGATCCACCAGAGGAGCTTTGCGAGAGAGAGCCCAACGAGGTTAGAAGGGAGGATGAAGAGCGGCCCCTCACCATTGAACTTGGTCTCTTTGGTGCCGTTGGCACGACCGAATACTTTCTCTCTCTAAAGGCGATACCCACCTGTTTCACCTTTTTGGAGTTTTCCAAAGTTTCAGGGTTCACCTCGGAGAACCAATCTGTTGATTCGTCGTACTCGTACATGTGCCAGTCGACTCCAAACGGCTTTGGCTCAAACAGATACACGGTATGTAGTGGGATGTCCAAGTCTCCAACGGAATCTTTGCTCAAGTTCAGGAAATACGCAAGCAAAACTCTGGAGACGACCCTATGGGTGATCAAGAGCAGATGGTTTGTCGTTCTTTCGAGTTCGGTGATGACCGGCCTCAACCTGTTGATCACGTCGAGGTAGGATTCTCCTCCGACCCCAGGGTACCTGTACGACATTTTGTTCTCTAGCCTTGCCTTAAATTCCTCGGGGTATCTTTCCTGAATCTCCTGGTATGTCATTCCGTCAAACTTGCCACTTCCTAGTTCGTCCAACATTCTCATCTCTTTGATGTCGTACTTGTCATCGGGGAAGTACTCTGCCGTTTGAACGGAACGTTTTAGCATCGAAGTGAAGATGCTGAATGCAGGTTCTTCGGGAAGTGATTTGGGTGATGCCGATGAGGATTGGTAATGTTTCATCTCCTGTTTCTTTTGATAGTCCAAGAGCTGGTTTTTTCTAAACTCTTTCTTTTTGAACGTGATGAATCTTGCCAGTGCCTTTGAGAACCTGTGCCCTCTCTCCGTCAGTGTCGAGTCTCCACCGATTCTACCTGACACATTATCAAACGATTCTCCGTGTCTGGCGATGAAGATCTGTCTTGCACTCAAGTTGAAGTTTAGAAAGTAGTAGATTATCTGCGAGGCCAAGAACCCCTTGATGTTACAGGCAATCACCTTTCTACCAACATCGATCATCTGAACGTACTGGAAATTCTTATCCTTTTCTTCCTCCTCATCGATGGTCTCATAGACCTTCTCGTAGTTCTTCAGCCTTCCAATGAAATCCTGGATTGCCAATTCTGGATCCATACTCTTGTAGTCTGGGCCTTGCAGCTTGAGATGAATGTTATTTTCAATGATGGAATAGTCATTGCAGATGCTTTCCAAGAATAAGACTTTCAACTGACCTTTGCTTCTCTCCAAGATGGTATCCAACACCATCTTCCTTCTGGCCTTTGTCGTATTGGTTGCATCAAAGACACCAACACAACCTTCTCCGTTCAATAGATAATCCAACAAGTTATCCAACGTTTCCTTTGCCCACTGCTCACGTAGTGCTATACTCTGTGTGTTGTTTGGGGAGAAGAAGCTTGCATCGTGCGAGGTGGCTTCAACCCCTGTTGAGTTTTCGTCCGGTAAGGGTGCACTTTCGGGTCCCAATGCTGCCGATTTGGCACGGCGTGTTGATCCAACGTTGAAGATTCTGGCGTTTATCTGAAGCCAGTTGAGGTATCTCACTAGTTTGTTGCTGAGGTAGGACTTCCCCCTTGCTGGGAGTCCAATCATAACAACCACGACTCTTTCGTTCGTGCTTACTATTTTCCCATCGGGGGAAACTTTGGACTTTGTCTGGCCTGGTATATCCAACGTAGTCTTTATCATTTGTTGTTGCTGTTGTTGGTTGTTGTCTTGAACAGCCGCGAAGCTATCCTGGGTGTTGTGTTGGTCATAGTCGAGTCTCACTAGATGAGGTGGTGCTGTATGGCTTTCCTTCGATGGCTCTGGTATGATTTCGTTCTTCTTTGTATTGTTCTTTGTCTCTTCTTTGAGTCTCTTGGTTCTTTGCTTGTTGGCTTCTTTAACCTCTGCCTCATCGTCTCCGACATCTTCATCATCATTCTCATCTTCATCTTCTTCTTCTTCTTCACTGAGCACCATTGGGGAGAGTGCCGTAGAGGGCGATGCATTTGCACTGAGTATCGGCGTATCACTCAACGGCCTCTTGTTGAACTCGGGGACATGCAAGAGAGAATAGTCTGTAGGGGTGTGGTGGTCGTTGTTGGTTCCATAACCACCGTTACGGCCAGTTGGCAACGATTCCTTGTTGGTATGTAGGGCAGTCTTGATGGAGTACTCGCTCAATTTGGGTTTGTTCTGTGGATGATGGCATGCTTGATGCTGAGGTTGGAATCCCATCATTGAATTTTGAGAATCAGAATCTTCAACGATGGTGGAGTTGTCCTCGTCATCCTCATCAATCGTCGCCTGGATGTTGTCGAGGGTGTTACTGTTAGAGACACTCTCTTCATCAGACGTGTAGATTGCAGATTCAGACTCGTGGTTGTTCTCATAGCTGTGTACCATTGGAGAAGCCACGGCAAACTGAACGTTTTTCTGGGAGGATGAAGAGGCTGAAGGTTCCATGGGAACGGACATGGGAGAGATGGAGCGTTCCATCGAGACGGCATCTGGTATTATCAAGCTGCTATGAGGATAGAGTTGTTGTTGCAAGGAGGAGGAAGAGGCAAGAGGTGCTGATACCGATGTGGTGCCCCGTGGACTTTCAGAAGGAGATAGACCTGTGTCCTTGTTACTCATGACAAGCTCGATTGATGGAGATATGTGCTAAGGTTGTTGCTATCTTGATAGTGAAGTCAAACTGTTGGCTATGCTGTTGTAAGTAGATGCATACAGAAGAGTGAGGAGGGATGAGGTCAGCTTGATCTTTTGATTATCGTGATGTGTAGTTTATAGAGGAACAGTGAAGTGAATGTGTATCAATTGGCGGACAATTGGTTGTTACAGACGATAAAAGAAGGGAGTTTTTTACTCGATTCAATCCAGTACAGTTCAATTCAAGACAAATCAGTCTAATAGTTGTGGGCCTCAGTGAGGTCATCTTAGAATCCGTTGCTATTGTTTGAAGGTGCGAGTGGAGAAGCTCCGGGGTGAGGGCAGCCACCGGACAAACTTCCCCCCCTACTGCCTTGCAAGATGGCAGTTGGTTTGGCTGTTTCTTGTGTTTGTAATTTATGTTTCATGATGAATATGTATATATATATGTATATATATATGACTACTCTTCGTATAATATACACCCCTGATAGGGACCGACTGGTGTGTGTATAGACTTTTTCCAAAGTTGCAAAGGCAGAGAAGTTTATCCGAGACTTTTCACTTGTGATGGCTTTTACATTTATTATGGAGGACTTTGGCCCTTTTGAGGGTAGCAAGAACATGGAGTCGATCTCTGTTTCCCTTTCTCGTCTTTGATTACGGCTAGACAAGTTGTATGTTCATCTGTATGTATTCATGAATGGATGAATGGAAGCTCCAATAACTTCTCATTCCCCACACTTGACGGCCTGTCCATGTCCATGCCCATGTCTTTTGCCTGTTTCTGTGAAGTTACGCTTACTCAGAGGAACAGAACGACAGACACAACCTCTTAGGGTACCTATACACTCTCCAAATATAGCACTCATATAGCAATTCCCCATCCCATTAAACACTTCTTCATCCAAGAAACTGTGCTCTTAGTCGAGGCTGAAGATACTTACCGGGGGAGCCACACGAGCATTCCCCGGTGGCTCCCCCCGGTGGCTTCCAGAAACCCCACACGCTATAGCACGCCCACGCACACGCACACGCACATAGAGGACACTTTGCTTCTTCGTCACCAGCCCCTACAGTATGTGTGCTGTTTGCACCGTTCAACAAGGACCAGCAACCTTCACTTTACACATCAACATCCCTCATAATCAACCAATCAATCGATCAATCGATCGATTATTCTTCTTCTGGAGTTGTTGAAAAGATCCGATATTGCAACCAGTGTATATCCTCCCCTCACGCACGCACACTCACCACAGTCCGTTGGGCATCCGTTCGAGCAGCAACCACACATTGTCCTACATACTATAAGGTTATTTCCGTTTTGAACCCGTTTTTGGATTATCCTTATCAATAGATTCAATTGTCTTGGCCTTGCTACATTTCCAACACCAATCATTGATACCCACCACCCACCACAAATATACAGTTATAGATTCGAATCATGCTAAGAGCACTAGGATTGCGTGGATCGGGGAATACCACCAACAATGGCAACGACATCAAAAACACAGAAAGAATCAACAGAATCGTCTCCCAAGCAGTCACCTATGAGGTTGCACTAAAGGCAATGGACTACGTCCTAGACGACAGGGCGAACGAAGGAATCAAACTATTGAGTAACCATAAGGAAGTTGCCATCTCCGAACTTGCATTGGGAGTTGTCCAATTCATAGAGGCAATGCTTGGAATGGAACAGCAGACGATGAAACTTGCACATGAGACTTTGGTCCATTCCGAATCAATGTCTTGGAAGGAAAAGACATACGCTGAAAAGTACAAGGTTAAAACTTCAAACATCTATCCTCCGGGAACAGAATGGGCAGTCACCTATGCCGAGGCCAATCTACTAAACGCCCTACTCATGCTACTCAGTGAAAGCATGGTTGAAAGTGCAAAGGCTTTGTTGAAGTTGAGACGTGCATACCATGTCTTGGACGAGATCAGTAAAACCATCGAAAAGAGCAACGGCGAAACCAACAGCCTGGCCAATCTAAACTTGAACAACGAATCTTCCTCGGCGGCAAGTCTATCATCTTCCACCGGTGGAGGTTATAGGTTTGTCGATGTTCCAATGAACCTTACCGATCAACAGTTGAAAGATGCAGAGGTTGTTGACAAGTTGGAAAGGTTGTACAAGACTAGAAAGTCTAGAATCGACGGTGATCATATTGGAAATCCACCGGTCAATGCCTCGCTGAGACGTAACTTGGGGTTCAAAAAATCAGAGTCGATGAACGTTTCAGAGACGGATACTCAAGGTTACGATTCCAACTATGGCAATTCGGACATTCCAACCGTCGATGAGTATATCCATTCTGGAGTGAGCCTTTGCTTTGGTATCTTGCAGGTTGTTCTATCGTTGATCCCACCAACCATTGGTAGGGTGCTCTCGGTCGTTGGATTCAAAGGAAACAGAGAGTCGGGATTGAAGATGGTGTGGAAGGCGTCAAGAGAGAGAAACATCCATGGCGCCTTGGCAATCTTGGCACTATTGGTCTTTTACGATGGCCCGTTCCAGTTCACAGATGAGGACTTTGATCTTCCTTCAGTTGGAGAGTTGAACAAACTCAACAATAAGGCATCCTCCACAACTCTAACGCCAAAAAGATCATCATCCGATGACTCCTCAATGGATGCATCCTTCCTATCGGCGGTGTCCAGTGCCAAAAAGAAGAAAACAGCAGAGAAAAAGATGGATTTGGAACGTCATGCCACTATTGGAGATGGCGATCCAACGTTGCTACACCCTGGCCCAAAACTGGTTGCAACGCTACTACACGCAAGGGCAATGTTCCCCAACGGTAACTTGTGGCTCTTGCAAGAGTCCAGAATGTTGGCCAGCCGTGGAAGGTTGGAAGAGGCCGTTGAACTTATGGATTCTGCCAAGCGAAGCGAGATGAAACAGGTTGATGCATTGCTGTGGTTCGACAGAGCAATGATCCTAGTCTTTTTGCAGAAGTTTGACAGGGCAGCAACGGAATTTATACAGTTGATCGATATCAACACCTACTCCCACTGCCTATACA
This sequence comes from Ogataea rishiriensis, assembly GCA_030569615.1. NCBI lineage: Eukaryota > Fungi > Ascomycota > Pichiomycetes > Pichiales > Pichiaceae > Ogataea > Ogataea rishiriensis. Next base: position 186,027 of record JAJMLH010000008.1, on the reverse strand, counting down.
CATACTTTGCCGGTGCCTGCTATTTGGAATGCTACAGAATGTGCAAGACTGGTTCGTTCATCCAGAATAACGGTAAGGATAGCGTTGATCCTTCCAAGATGGACTTTTATTACGAGCAGGCCGAAAAGCTACTCATTGGTGCTGTTGGTCTGATAGGTAAGAAGAACATCCTTTCAAAGATTCCTCCCTTTGAAAGGTTCATCCAACGAAAGATCAAATCGTTCAAAAAGGTTCAACAGGCAACCGGAAACACCTTCATCGATTCCATCGAAACCTCCCCAGTGCACGAACTTGCCTACTTTTGGAACGGTTACAACCGTATGCCGGAGGCTAACCTTTCGTTTGCCATCAAAATGTTGGGATACTCTGCATCGAGCACTATAGACGAACAGTTGGACATGGTTGATCCAACCACTTCGAAACCGTACACCAAAGTTATAGAGTCCCAAGAACAATCAATGATAAGGCACACACTACAGTCGGTTGCTCTTCGTAGGTTGGGGAACATCAAGAAGGGAGAGGAAACGCTCGATAGGTTTGTCATCTCGAGGATGACCGGGAACGGACAGGTCTCAAGCCAGGCTAGACTCTTGAAACTCACCGAGAATCCATGGCTCTATCCCACTGCACTCTACGAAAGGGCATTGTTCTGTTGGAAGGCCAACGGAATTTCGGGTTTGGCTGAGAGTATGGAGTGGTTGAGAAAGAGTCAGGTGTTTGGCGGGGACGATTATGAGTTGAGTACCCGTGTCGGGTTGAAAACAAAGGCTGCAATCGACAGATTGGAGGATTTGAGATACTGATCTTTATTTATTTTTACTTGTTGCTTCATGCTTTGCATTTGTATTTTTTTGCTTTCGTTCGTTCATTCCGTCATTCGTTTCTTTTGTCCATGGTTTACATATATACACACATAGCAATATCACATTCCGTAGTACTGTTTCTTCATCAGCCGGCGGATCATCAGAATTACACCGTGCTATGCCATATGTACACAACGCGTGCTGCTGACGCGTTTTGACGTGCAGTGAAATTTTTCAATGGGAGCTTGTCCTTCTGCACAGCCTTAGATAGCGTTCTATTTCTATTTTACAGATGTTGGCTACAGATCCCTTCTTCCTCCCAATACTAACCTTCAAACTTTCAATCTCCATCCTTTTGTTGTTTATCAGGAGACAATACCAATTGAGCCTTCTCCAGCCATCTTTTTCCCTGTTCCACCTCCCTCGATAAACACCGTCGATTTCGCCCATACGTTTCATACCAACGGGCTTCAAAAAGAGCAAGACAGAAGTAAACACAGATGGGTGTCACCGGTTTACTCCCCGTGCTAAAACCAATCCAAGAGGCATGTACCCTTGAGAGATACCGAGGAAAGACCCTAGCAATTGACACGTATGCCTGGCTACACAAGGCCGTCTTTGCATGCTCTCAGGACATAGTCATGGGAAAACCAACAAGGGTTTATCTCAACTATGTGATACGGAGGCTGGACATGCTCAAGCATTTTGGCATCATTCCATACATGGTTTTCGATGGTGACAATCTTCCCCGAAAGGGAAACACAGAGAAGGAAAGAGAAGGAAGAAGGTCGCAGTATAAACAGTTGGCGATCGAAGCCATGATGTCGAAAGACTCCAAATTGGCTTTTGGATACTTCCAAAAGGCTTGCGACATAACACCTGAGATGGCCAAATCGTTGATCGAGGAACTCAAACTGAGAGGCATTAAATACATCGTTGCTCCATACGAAGCCGACTCTCAAATGGTTTATTTGGAAAAGCTAGGATTGGCAGATGGGATAATCAGTGAGGATTCCGATCTGCTCGTCTTTGGTTGCAAGACCTTGATCACAAAGCTGAACGATAAGGGTGAGTGTATCGAGGTGAAAAGAGAGAGGTTCAAAGAGTGCCGAGGAAGCGCTATAGGCTCTCTCGATGACGATCAACTGATACTCATGGCTGCTATTAGTGGATGCGATTATACAAAGGGTGTTCCAGGAATTGGTGTCCAAGGGGCAGTTACGCTGATCAAAAGATTCTCCAGCTTTCAAAGGGTTCTTATGGGGATCAAGTTTGATGGTAAACTATCTGTTCCTGATTCTTTTGAAGAGGAGTATAAGATGGCCAAGATTGCCTTTCAACATCCCATAGTATACAACCCACTGGATAATGTGCCGTGCTATCTGAACCCAGTCCCCGAAGAACTCATGGAGTCCAAAGAATATTTACATTCATGCACAGGACAGATACTGGACGTTGAGACTCATAGAATGGTCTGCAATGGTGATTTGGATCCGTTCTCCAAAAAGACTTTGATTTCAAGGGAATTGTCGATCAGCAGTACAGCATCGACAGAAACAATGAGGAGGTCGATGACTGCCCCTGCCAAAAGAGCAAACACGATAGATAGGTTTGTCTCTGGTAAACAATCTGCTATGAGATCCAAGTCTGAGCCAGTCCCTCCAAAACAGCCTGCCACACACACAACCACGTCCAATGAAGAATCATCCAAGAGGCCGAGAACAGTATACACATCGAGAAAACAGGCAGTTTTCCAAAATATAGACTTCTTTGCACCGTCCTTGAGTACCTCAACGATCAGCCCTATATTGCCGAACCCAAAACCAGCTAGAGAGTTGACAACGAAAAAGCAGATAGAGGAGAAGACATCGCCAGTGAGCAAAAGGAAAAAACTCTTGTTTGGCGAAGAGAAGGCGCAGGCTTCAATCAGTAAGTTCTTCAAAAAAGCCACAAACAAGGTGTTGTCTGATCTACAACAAGTCCCATTGGAAGTTTCTGATGTTCAGTTACGCAGCTTAAGGGTGGACTCTCAACTACAAAAAGGAGCAGCATTACAAGGAGACAGTGGAGAGATCAGCAATAAAGGTGTCCGCAGCCAGAAAAAAGCATCCAACCTTTCAAAAAGGAGCTCTGATAGGAAAAGAGACAACAGCACTGAACACCATTCCAGCTCAGAGATCTTGGATGAGATGCACTCTAGCGATTTTGTTCTCACCGATCCAGACGATTCAGACAGCGAAGATTTATCTCAAGACAGAAAATCGTCCCCACTCGTTTGTGACGAAGCACCAGCTGATTCTCCATCTGTTACAACAATCGAGAGAAGCAAATGTATAGACACTGAGAGTGTAAACGAAAGTGCTTATATTGACTCTCAAGATCTTGAATCGGACATTATGGGAAACGAAAAGACTGAACTATTGGGAGGCCTTTTCGAAAAAGGTGTTGATGGTGCCGATGACGAAGTGGACGCTAACGACGACGAGATCATGTCCACGGGAAGAACTGAATCCACAGCAACAGCCGCAGTCTCTCCAGTTGTCAATGGATGGAGAAAAAGGTTTGAGTTCAAGGGTTCAGAGTCAAACTTTCAGGAGCAAAGACCTGCATTCCGTTCCAGTAGACGTCGCAACCCGCTTGCTTCCGTAGATTCAAATCGCAAGCAAATCAAAGGTCGGGGATCCAAAACAGAGGTAAACACCGTCGTCGACATGGCTACTCTACCAGCGGGTAATGATGAGAGCCAAATGCCAGACATAAAAAGAACTGTCTCGGTAGCTTCACAGACACGCAACTTGAGATTGAGCTCGTTCCGTTTCAATTCGTAGGGGCACAAACTTCAATTTGTAACGTGTAACACTTGCATTTTTTATTTATTCACCAATCACTACTAGCATTTAGCATTTGCATTATCAAACCAAAAATAAAGATTTCATAGACGGTTATAGGGTTGTAATCTTCAATCATAAAGTACTGCGAGCCAACATCTGCGGGTCGCTAATTTTATTAAGCAGCGATCTAGAGATCAGAATCTGAGACGATTTTAATTTCCTCTTTGGTACATCTCGGCCAAATAAACGGGAAATATTACCCTTTTGGGCCATATTTAAATGGCAGAGAAATTTCAAATCTTTGATAACTCTCCCTCTAGGGGCACCTGTATCGATATATTGCTTCCAGAAGATGGAGAACGTTTCAGTCTATTCAGCGATACCAGTTTCGTGTTACCAGTGTCACTGGTACGGCCTCAAAATGGATTTAAAAAACTTCTCAAAAATCCTAACTTGGGTTTTTGAAAATGTTGGATTTTTGCACTTTTGAAAATACTACAAGATACTAGATTTTTTTTTGAGTAAAACCCCAAGGTATGAGCTGGATCGGTGCAGAACTGGTACCAGGAGACTGAAAACAGCTCAAAATGTGCAAACGATAAGGGTCCAGATGCGAACCTACAGCCTTCTACACAGCACAATGCCCCTTACCACTAGGCTACATAACCCTTTTTTTGTCAAGTATTGAATTAACTTCAGCGCCCATTTGGACCACAATCTGACAGCTATTTCACACTTCTGAGCATACCATTAGAAAGAGCAAGTCCAGCTCCACCAGATAATGTAATTAAAATTTAGGATTCGTCCCAATATGTTTCATTTCGGGCACATTCTTAAAGGGCATCCGAAGGACATAGTTTCAAGCACCAAAATAAGAAATGCCAACAAATTCAAGCTATCAACCTTGTAGCCCAGTCACTCCTCTATACGGCACATCAAGTTCTAGGGCGATTGGAACCCTGGGGCTGCAGTAATCAACAATTCGGTAAAGCAACTTATTCTCCAAGTGGTCGCGCAGGATAAGATTGAACCTCACCAATGAGTATTGGTCACAATACTTTCCTATCCCATATCAATAACAAATCTTCAAGATATCAAAGCTTGAGATCATAGGCTATATGAATATCAAAAGTCTTGATTAGTTGAAGTCCAGAAGGGTCACAGTTTGAGGAATTGAAAGTTTTAGCTCTCACGGACGATTGATAAACGAAATCGAGGTAGACAACCATCGTTCGTGGTGTTTAGTCGATAGAAGACAGCACTGATGCTCAGTTCTATAGTTCAAGGAAGTGTAGTCACTGGTGTTGGTGCTGGTCTTGAATTGTTTGGTAACAGTAAGAGTCAGCCAAGGGTGAGGGGAGTAGAGCTAAGCGTAATGCTATCACAAACGCAAAGTGAAAGGTTTTGATCGGATGAACTTCGGTTTATCTCATTTATTCTCAACATTTGTTTGCTGTTATCAGCTGCCAGCTAATCATTGCAATATAGAGTATAAAGAATAACAGTGAACAGCAGATAAGTATCGCCATTACTTGCAGGTCAGAGGGCAAAGATAAATTTGTGTGCCGTGTTGGCTGCGTCAAAAAGGTTTCGCTCGCGTACTATTTAAAACGGCTCACTTATTTTGCTTCTACATTGTATATCAATGCAACTCCTTCTGATTGTCATCGATCACCTTCTATGTTTTTCAAACGATTGGTCTGTTATTTGTTAAATTAGTAACACGAAGAGCCATTAAATTACTTTTCATGGTCGAAACAAGATAAATCCCTTTTGAGCAGCTAGGGTTGCTCTTTCGCACCGTCAAAGACAACACTAGCTGGCTCCCCTTCCCTCACAATAGAAGCTGAGGTCATCACACAAGTTTGAGATCATCGGGATGCTTGCCAAAAACTGTTTGATAGAGGACAAGGAACGAGTCTAGGGATCCTATCGAGCTTATGACTCTCGTTGGTTGCGTTGATTAATGGTGGTGATACGCTGCACTTTTCCCACAGAGAGGGCACAACAACGGCATCAACAGAAATGGGCTCTATCTTGACGACTCAAATACTTCATGGATGCTACGAGGTGAAATCTGGTTGGTCAGCAAGGGTCGAAATGCAAAGAAGAGAGAGTAGGTAAGGGGTCTGCTAGGACAGTGGGATTCAAACGAGGGGCCATTGTGGTGGCAGTTTCCCACCAAATTCACAAACGGCACATTCAGGAGTAGCTACAGTCGTGACACAACGCGCACATAGGTTGTGAAAAAGCTTGAAAGAGTTAGACGGGTGTTTCAGAGGTTTCGACTGTGGATGCTTGACTTCGAGCGTAATGTCAAAATTTGAAGAGAGTTTTCCAGGCCAACATTTGACCGCCTATCCCGAGTTGAAATGACAACCAAAGCCTATTGAAAGGTCCCCCAGCTCCTGGGCGTCAATATGAGTACTTTTACACATCAATTGTTGCCCCAATGCGCTGTCAATGAATCTCATTAGAAAAAGGGGCCAAATGCGCACTTTTGGAACGTCGCGACAAAGAAAAAAAGACAAAAATTTCAAACGTTTGTTTGGAGGCCTTCCAAGCTTGCTGAAGCTTCCTTCTTTTTCCACAATATACCTCAATGGATAAATATTATTGAGTGATACCGGTTGTTCTTTAAATAATCCTTGGAGTGGGTGAAAACCAGAGCTCAAGGGTAGGCAATTAAACAAACGCATCTAAAGTGGTGACCCAACCAAACAAAACTCTGAAAAAATATATCACCAGTTGCTCTAGGATTCGTTCTTGATGCACACATAGGTTTTAGAGAAATTGTACGCCGTGGGTGCTGTCATATAATTATTTGAATATAGCAAGTAGGTGGATTTCGAGAGACTTTTTTCAAAAGCTCAGATGAACCCCTTACCGGCTCACCACCAGCTTCGAATCATATTTGCAAAAATGCTCAAAAGCAGAAGTCTATTCTGATAATAAATGATCTTCTAAAAAACACGTTGAGGTACTCCGAGCAGCCCTCTAAGTCAACGCTTAGTTTTTGTCTCTAGAAAACAGACTTTTTTGACACCCCTAGCATGAAATTCAAGATTACCGGCTCTTACCATTAAAAACTCTAGGATCGGCTCGTAAAGCCAGTCAGTCAATCTTTCAAACTGGAGGCGGGAAAGGTACCCAAAATCTGCCTTGAAAAAATAGTTTTTTTTTCAAAAATGCGAAAACTTCGATCGTACATCCTAGGCTCAAATCTACACCGAACCGGACATTGCATATGGCATTGAATTGCTTGAAGCGAGAGCTTTCCAGTGTATGTCTCAAAAACACCAAAATCGACGTTTTCAGAATTGCCACCTTTTCAAAAATTGAGTTTGTTTTTGGCCTTTTGTGGCCGCTACAAGGCAGCTATGTACACCAAAATGGATTTTCTGGATAGCCCGTTAATCGATCCATCTTATGAGCATATGTGGTCGTCATGGAGGCACTGTAGCGTTCACAAATGAAGAGATAAGAAATTCAATTTTTTACCGGGCAGCCATTTCCGTGGTAGAATCGCACAATCCCGTGGTAGACCATTTGGCTACCGGGCAAAATACTAATTCTTCCGATTACTCTTTGCCCACCAGTCCAGTCAGGTTCTAACAGAGCCATGAGAAGCAGGGCGGTTGGATGTTGAGAACAGTACCCTTGGAAGCAAATTCGGAGCAATGGTGGTGGTACAATGACATGGTTTGTTAAGGTCCAACTTTTCCCCGCGCGAAGGCGTATCAAGATGGTCCAATGTCCTCAACATCACCAGGCATTGCGGGTCAGCAAGAACGCTTTCTTCAAACAAACTGGTATCATTCTAATCTTCATCTTCCAGGATGTAAAATGATGTAAAATGAGATGCTCGATGTCTCCAGGAGGGCCCTGCTTCACCACGTTGAAAGACTCAACGTTGCGAACTTATTGTCAGGTCCAAGTAATGCTCGCCACTCTTACATGCCCTATAGTTTGCAGCAAAAGAGTACCACAAAATGACTCATGGCCTTTGAAATGTCTGTATCAGTGACCAAGGTCTGACAATGTCAAATCACCGTGTTTTGCTGAGAACAGCCGATCCTGTTGTTGATCTTGGATGCACAATTCTGTTCATCTGTTATCCTGTTGATCTGTTCAACTCAACTTTGATGTAGCTCTGAGCTGATAAACCATCCATTTTCACGCATAATAACAATCGACTAGATCATGTTGTTTCCTCTATCGATGTAATGAACATGGAGGTATATATCAAGAGAAAGAGGAGGGAAAGGTTGATAGAGGTGTTGTGATGATGCTTGGACCAAGCTGAGATTTTCATCCCTGATACTGCTACTGCCACGCACTTCTTACGGGTCACTAACTTTGCGAAGCTGTACGCTCCAGCATAGCTCATACTAGGGCATATTAAAGGGTTTGCCGCTCCCCGTAGAATGGTTAACGGTTTATTGTCAATAGCAAATTGATCATTCCACTTGAATGACCCTACTAATTGCCAGGATAGTAACCAAATTATGGGATGCTAATTTTATTGGAATAAGGGATTTAATATGCGTCCGGGCCAGAGAGTGACTGTGAAAAATTGTCGCAATAGTTTTCTACGGTCCGACATGGTGAGACCAACAGGAATGATACTTCGGTAACTGAGGTTCCAGAATCCTCTGTTAATAAATGTATTATTTTCACTTTCATTTTTTCAGATAGCCAAAGAGCGTGTTTGTCAACCATCTGTGTGATATTCTGAACCATCGATAGGATCTTAGCTAAAACACGTTCATCAACAAAGGAGTCTGGAACCTCAGTTACGGATAAGGGGTTTTAAAGTCAATGTTTGGCTGCCTGTTCCGAATTGAAACAACAGCCGAAGCCCATTTTGACGACAACTAGCTCCAGGCCTTTTCTATGAGTGTTTTTTCAGATCCATTGCTGCGATTGGGCAGCGTCAATGAATAACGTCAGAAAGAGGTGTCGAGCTGAGAATACTGTTCAAAACGATTACACGATTGCTTCTAACATGAGGATGCAAGTAAGCAATATTCTGAAAATACTCACCATCAGAAACTCTGGCAGCTTGGGTTGATGCTGATACAAGTTGTAGATCCATTGCTTTTTAATGCTGCAGTCAAGATACTGTTTCGAATCAACAACTCAGGACAGGCTGGTAAAATCCAAAACACTTTTTAAAAGTACCAGAATGAACCCCTTTCGAATTTTTCACCAGCTTTGAAATGTGTTTAGAGGAGACCTCAATAGTGAAAGTTTATGCTTTTATTTATTTCATACTTTTTAAATTTTTTGGAAGCACTTCCAGCTAATTTTCAAGCCCTTGCTTGAGTTCTCCCATATAAATCAAGTGAACGTTGACGGGCAACAGTGTGACTGTCAATGGCTGTTTTAAAAAATTTTTAACACAGGAAAATACCTTAGGACTCATTTGATGAAAAACGAGTGGATTCATCTCTTTTTCAATTGAAATAGTTTGACTAGAGAACCGAGTTGAAAGATGGGCCTGAGAATTCATTGAAAAAACAATCATAAAAGCGGCTTTACGGCGGGCCCTGAGGCGGCATGGCGGTATGGCTCTGCGGCGACCCCTGCGTGACTGTCAATTTACGCACACGTGTCGCTATTAAGTATGGACACAGCCGTGTTTTGGAATAATTTTTCAACTTCTGCTGAAAATTTGGGCCAGTTCTGGCATGATGCGGCTTATTTATTTTATTGTGTTTGAGCTGGAGTATAATAGCCTATTGTGCTTGGTTTGAGGTAGAAGCGTCCAAGTTGTACCTGGACAAAAATCACATAGAGGTAAAGAGCATTGTTGAAAGGTTTCAGCTGTTCCGTCTGTTTGATGGCATCGAAGCTATTAGAATGTGAGAAGTAGTTTGCAACATTTGTGCAAGCCTTCGCTTGGAACAGTGTAATGTTGCATGTTTGTGGCACCTCATCCTGCAAGATTTGGGTCAACACGGCTTGGAAAATAAGACGCGTCTTCATCACGAGAAGCGGCTTTCAGCTGTGAATTCTTTTGCCTTCGAACGATACCAAAACTTGGTCCCTCGATTCGTCAACTGACACCTTTTTGATTCACTCAGAGACAGTGCGATTCATCAGTGGCACGGAAATATACCATGAGCGTTGAAGGGACTAGTCAGAATGGATACAGAAGCTAAGTTATGCCAGCTTTCGTTATTGTTTCCAACAGCGGAGCAAGAGACACTTCTGGAATTGTTGATTGTCTGTGACGGATCAATCGATCAAACCAGACAACTGCTCCGTAGTCAGCTGCCGGAATCGTTGAAATTATCGGTCAGTCATGGAGATAGGACAACCGCGAAAGCTTCTGCCGTGCCAGATTTGGGCAACAAAGTTGCAGCGAGTAACATTATCGATACGCCTGCTACAAAACAGGAACCAACTGCCACACTCAGCTCGAGCTTGAATGGAGAAGGCAAAAGACCCTTCGATGAAGTCAATGACTTAGAGCCACGGCCGTTGTACAAGAAAGCACTTTATCAATCTTCTTTGAATAAGTTCACATGTGACACAAGCAGCATTGCTTCAAGCAATAAGTCACAAAACCCGCAGGTTACAACCCCTTCTCGAAACCTCACATTATATACCAGGGATGAGATAGAATCTGCGATACCCTACGTCAAGTTTTACAAAAACTTTTTGCCGTCTGAGTTGGCAGATGCTACTTTGCAGGAGTTGATGTCCAAGCGAGCAATGTTCAAGCCAAAAGAGTTTCACATAGCTGGGAACAAGTGTACTTCTAACCACAAGTCGGTAGTCTTTCACAACAGTTCTTCTTCTGCCGACGCTTATGATGAAGGATTCCTTGCGAAATCGATCAACAACATATCGGAGTTTTCAACGAACATGAAGATGTGCCGGTACCTGATTGAAGATCAAGTAGAGCAAATCCTGCAGGAATCAAAGAGGAAGCACAAACTACAAATCAGTAGTACGTGGAAGGCCGACATTTGTGTTGGAAACTACTTTGATACGAACAAGAACAATCTTGATTGGCATTCCGACAAACTCACATCCATTGGCCCATTGCCTTTGATATGCTCGATTAGCTTTGGAGCCACGAGAATCTTCAGACTGAAAAAGGTATACGGAAAAGAGGAGGAGAGTACAAACAGTAACCCGATAATCAGCATTCCACTACCCCATAATACACTTTTGGTGCTGATGCCTGGTGCACAGGAGGAGTACAAGCATTGTGTTCCATCTTTAGCTGATTCCTTACACTCCGTACACCCTGTGGCAAAAGAGGCGAGGATCAACTTGACGTTCAGAATGCGCCATCCAATAGTGTCCCAGAATATACCAGCATGCCCCATATGTAAGAGCCCTATGATTCTCAGAAGAATGTATAAGAAAGCTGAAGTTAGAGGATGTTACTTTTGGTTGTGTGCTGGGAGTTATAGGACTGGAAAGGAGTGCGAAGGGTTCTACTATGCTGATTTGAGCAAGATTGAAGAGACTTTGAGTGCTGGATCCAAGGATCTAAAACTATATACCAATGATGTTGAGAAGGCTTCTCGATGGATTGCGGATGATGATGTTGAAGCACTTCGATTCTCTCAGAAAAAGCCTGAAGCCTTGTTGGCTGATGAGCCATGACGCATCGTTGGTGCTAGCTCTAATGTTTGCTTCAGCCACTAGTCGCATGTAATAATGATTTGAGTTCAAGAATATACGAGTAAGTTTAGGCGAGTGTAGTTCTCGGATGGTGTTTTGATGCCAAGTGACGTAGATTTGAATCATGTCGGGCTTTAAGCGCTCGGCTATATAAGTGTACTCCACATTTCTCACATGCGCATGCTGCCGTGTTGCTGATATAATATACTGCTATTTTAAACACCCGCAAAAACACCTGTTCTGTATCATTTTCTTGTGATATTCATCACTTTACAACGCAATACACTCATCATTCAAATGTCTCGATTGATACTGGACTCAAAGCTAAGAGTGAATACTGTTAACTATGTAGACAGCTTTCTACCGTTGGGAATCAAACTGGGCCATTTTTCGAGGTTTTTAGAAACTGACAACCAATCTGGCAACAGCAATTCAAAGGACTCCCAAATTAGTGTTCACTCACCCGATGCGCCTCCCTCTGCTTCAAACTATGCTACAACAGGACTAGTGTCAGCGAGAGTTCTTGAGGGCAGAAGAAACAACCTTGCAAATGTGGGTGAACATTACTACGACGCATCAAACAACAGCAGCGCAACACTTACAGCAGACGACGACAGCGGGGCGGACGAAGAGGAAGAATGTGAAGAGACAGAAAATGACTCAGAATCTGGTAATTCATTCGACTTGGCCAATAGCTCAACCATTGAGATAACATTGCCCGGTGGTGAAAGCTCGCAAAGAGTTGATAGCCTTATCAACATGTCTAAACTTACAAGCAGTTTGAATTTATTCAACCTATCATTCAACAATGACTTTATCTTTTCCAATGAGTTGAATTTCAAGAGGTACTTTGCTAGGGCTGCTCTGAACATGATTTCTTCAGTCAATGACCATGATTTGCTCCGTATAATCTTTGAAAATCTGGATGAAAGAATGAAAGTTGACATTTTGAAGATCTACTTGACAGATTCAAACTTGGTCGATCATTTCAAGTTAGCTGAGATTAACGCTTTGGAAAAGCATAATAAAGAAGAGATTCACAGAGTCAACCGATTCGCTTCCTCCACACCCGTCTCAGGACTGTCATCGAGGTCTAGCAGTCCATCACCATCTCAACACAAACTGTCAGTTGGAAAGGCTAGAGAGCTTCATTCAAGGAGTCATAAAATCCAAACAAACTCCAAACTTGATGAATTGATCATTGGGTCGATCGATTTAGCAGTACTATTGACCAAGCTGGTGTTTTCAAAGTTGATGCTTCCAGTATTTCTGTTGTTCTGGTACGAATTGACAATGTTGAACGACAACTACCAGATAGTGAACAATGTTGCCAGAATAACAGTCAATACACTAGTTTTAATCTTGACCAAGTCAATGGCTTTACTATCTTCTCATCCAGAGGAGGAGGATGTGTACGCCGATGAGCCTACCTCTCGTACTTCTGAGTCTCAATACGATGCTCATGACAGAGAATATGAGGTGAAGAGGGCTAGAGACCATGCAAGAAGGCAAGCTAGGAAGAGCAATAACGGAAGAAAGAACATGTCCAGCAGTTCATATCTCAGTTACATGGTAATGAAGAAGTTGGTTGACACTTTTTTGAACGAGGGTTCATGAACCAACGAATCGCTTTCTGGGACTTTCGCTTTCTTTTTGGAATCTGTTTACGCTTTCTATTTTACATATAGTAGTGACCTTGCTACTGGACGAGCAGCAGGTAAATACTTTCACCATTCTTTTAACTTTCGGACAATTACATTTGGACTTTCAATACATATTTACAATGTGCCAGTATTACAAGGCTGTGCTTATCACCGCCGCGTGCACGCGAGACAGATCCACCAAACGGCCTTGCGAGGTCAAACCAACGACACTAACTCCGTCAAGCTTCATTTTCATCCTCAATCGATGTAATCTGAACAATCCGATCAAGATGAAAGCTTCAATTGGACACCTATCACAGAACAGGCAATATGTCACCAAAAACGTTGATAATTCTCCCATGCCATTCTGTCTACATCGGGCCACAGTCTGATTCTCAAGCTGTCAATGAGACGCTACCTGACCACAACAGCATAGGACCAGGAAGCAGACAATCGGATTGGATCCTTGCTCCATTCCAACTAGAGTCTAAGGACTGGAACTCCTTTCTTTGGCACATCCATGAATCAATAGGTCTTTTAGAGGAGTCAAATAAGCAGGGTAAACATGGCAATGCTTTGATTATTACCGGAGGAATGACTAAGCCGGAAGTTGAGACCTCTGAAAGTGAAGGTTACCTTCGCGTTGCCAAAAATAGAGGGCTGTTTGCAAACGAGAGGGAACCGTTATTGAAGCAAGTGCTTTTGGAGGAATACGCTAGGGATTCCTACGAAAACGTGGTTTTTTCTTTGATGCTTTACCATGAAAAGTTTCGTTTCTATCCCGACCATCTCAAAGTCGTGGGGTTTGAGTTCAAAAGACAAAGATTTCTGGATCTACATTTAAAAACCCTGTGTTTCCCACTTGACAGGATTGAGTATGTTGGTCTTGGACCTGTGTATCCATCAATGGAGGAGTTGCAGTTATCATCGGAGGAATGGGAAAAAAAGAAAGAGTTATTCTTTGAAGACTTGGTGTTCAGCGAGGACAAATTTGCCGTGAAGCTGTTCGAAAAAAATCAGTTTGGAAGCAAAGGGTCCAAGCTATGGGACAAGAAGCAAACTAGAGATCCGTTCAATAGAGGAGTTGGTGACTACTCTGGGATGAAAGGTCAAAATTCTTTGAAACTATTGTTAAGTTTGGATGCCCTCGAAACAGAAGAAGCAGCTTTGGCATTGTACAAGAGAGAGCTAGAGAACAAGTTTGATTGGTGCACGTGAGATACGAAATTATTGCTGTCACTTGTTGGTTCAAGTCTACAAGTTGGTGGCGTGTTAGACACTGGTCTTTAGGGCTTCCAATATTATTTGGTTGATAAAGAGCTTGGTCATACCGACCAGCATGATTCACAGAAAACAACTCATGAGATTGGTGGGCAGTATTCGGAACCATAATATTTCAGGTTTATAGATGATATATATCAAGGTAATCAATAGAAATGTGTTAGAGATTGAGTTCATCAACTACGGTGAAGAGATCAACCGTTCTTAGTTCTCGCCTTACACTCTGTGAGAGCCGCACACACCGCCTAGTTCAATAGCTGTGCATATAATATACAAGACAGTATCTCACGGCATGTCATAGGTTTACATACCATTGATTCTTCTTTCTTGAAATCCTTCCAAAAACATCAATATATTCCACTAAAACATTCAGGGTTTGTAGTAGAAACAAATTTCAAAAAGCGGTTTTATACAACAGGCTCAACGATGACACAATGACCGAAGACAGCCCACAAAGAAAACGAAAGCTATCAGACAGCTTCAACAAGACAGAGAATACGACCAACTCCAAACCGGTACATTCGGGCATGCTATTCACGAAGGCACAATCAGATACAGAGGAAAACGCAAAACCAAAGACATTTGTGCCGTTTAGTCGGCCCTTGAGAGACTCCCAGGAAAATCTTGATGGCGATGAAGAAAACTACAGAGTTTCATTTGGCATGAATTCCATGAGTGGGTTTGTGCCCATGGGTACTAGACCTACAGAATCAGATGTTGATAGCGAGGACATTGACAACGACAGCAACAAAGGCAACGAAAGTGATGATGAAGTGAGTGTCCCTGGGGTACCGAAACCTACACACCGCTTGAATCCGATCATTGGTTTCAGACAACAGCAAAGAAAGCTTGGCCTCAAGAAGGATAAATCATCCAAACCTGAACCATACGGTATTGGAGCTAAGCTATTAAAACAAATGGGCTATGTCGAGGGTAAAGGGTTAGGAAAAGCCGGTCAAGGTATAGTGAAGCCAATTGAAACAAAATTACGACCTAAAGGTCTCGGTGTTGGAGGTATCAAAGAAAAGACTGAATACGACGACGACATAATGAGCGAGGAGGAACAGCCGAGTTCCGACGATGAAAACGATAGTGCAAAAACCAATAGAAAACCCAAGCAAGGAGTGAAATTCAAAAGTTCAGTGCCTGAACTATTCTCTCTACTTGAAAGTTTTGAAGCTGAAGGGTTTGAGGTCCCGATACGTATCAAACAGATCTGTGACGAGTCTATAGTCTCTGAGGAAGATCCAGACAACAATGCGTTGAGATTGAACCTCTATAATCTCTACAGACAGCTTGTAGAGTTGAAATTGAAGGAAAAATACAATGCCTACCAACTGAAGCAATTTGAGGAAATTGTGGAGAGGTCAGAGAGAAAGTTGAAAGCATATGAAGATACATTCACCGCAATGGAATCCTTCAATGCTGAGAATACCGACGTTGATAATTTATTGGAGAACTTGCCGGAAGCACGAGACTATGAGGATAAGCTGCTACTTATGAGAATTTCTGTGTCTGTTTTGAATCCATCCTTCAGATTACAAATCGAAAACTGGCAACCATTATCGATAGACCAAACAGAAACAGTGACAGACAGTTTACTGTCATGGCTGAAAGTTCTAGAAAAGTATAATGTGAAGCAACATGATGACCCTTTTGATTGGCAAGATTATACTTCTGGAAAGAAAAATCTTACGGAGTTACAGAATATGATTGTTTATGGATGGCTTCCCAAGATGATCAACTTCATCAAGAATGAATGGTCGGTACTGCATCCCAATATACTAATTTCGACCATTGAAGAGTTTCAGTATGAAGGTATGATACCCAAGATTGTTTTTGATTATTTATACCACAAGGTGCTATTGCCGAAATTCATACTGGAGATCCAAGAAAATTGGAAAATTGGAGATGACAACATTGTGGGTCCGAACATTTGGCTTCTTGATTGGATGATCAGTTTGGATGATTCATTAATAGAACAGGCGATCCAGGAGATCATTTCCAAGTATGAAAGATGGATTTTGGAAGACTGGGATCTCGACCTACAACCGACACTTCCAAAGAAGGAGATACATCTTAGCTTATGGCTAGATTTGTTTCCTGAACAAAAGTATATGAATCAGATTGAAATAGCAGTTGTGAAAAGAGGGGTGATGTTACTGCGGACTATAGATGATCCAACATGTGAGATTGTTGAACATGACACTTCCTTGCTGTTGAAGTGTATCGATGTGTTTCAGAAGAACAGCCTACCACCACATAAGATTGATTTTTTGCTGGAGAATGAGTTCCTCATCAATTGGATAGCTTGTTTCTACAAGATCAAAAACGAGCAGGAGAAATTGAAGTATATCTTTCGATGGACCTTGCACTTGTTCTCAAGGATTTCTTACCCATCTGTCGAACGTTATCTCACAAAGGCTTTGGATTACATGAACTACGAACATCATACAGGACTGTTGAAACCTACCGCTAATACCACAAATGAGATACTGTTTGCTCAAGACAAGTTACCGAAAAGACAGACGTCCATACAACAACTATGCGAGAGGCTCTCCCAACTACTTCCCGATGCCTCTTACTTCACCCAAGATTTTGCATCTTCAGTACCTTACATCGAGAGAAAAGAATCGAAGAAACCACTTGCAACTGTTTCCTTCAGAGATCTCTTGGATGATTTCTGTCATATGAACGATCTGTTTGTGGTTCCTCTTCCTAGCAACCAGCAGATAAATTCAACAGGAAAAGTGATGTATAAAATCACTAGAAATATGAAGAAAGGGGTTGAGGTGTACATCGAGGACGATGTTTTATGGGCAAAAGTCCCACCCGGTAACGAAAAAGCTGATCAAGGTTTAGCTTATGAGCCAATCGGATTTGACGAGTTGAAAAATTACGTTTGACATGCTGACAGCAGTGGCTTCAGCAATCTATCTACCGAGTGTTGTATCAAAGTTAGGACATTTGCAAAACTCTTACGGTTTTGTCTGCTTATGACTTTATAGAAGTATATATATATGCCTATCTATGTACAAGATAATAACATTGATCGAGTGACTTGTTCTGTCATGTCTAATCCTTCTTACCTTCGATGGCTTCGACAGCATCAAGTACACTCTCTTCGATCTTCTCAACAACTTCTTCCACCTTTTGAACAGTACTAACAACCTCCTCTTCAACCTTCTTTTCGATTGCCTCAACGTTCTTCTTGACTTCTTCAGGGTCAACAGCACTTGGAGATGAGGAAGGCACCTCTCCTCCATACTCTTCGTCGTCTCTCAACTCTTCAGAGTACACTTCAGGGTATCTTCTGAAACATTCCTGCATTCCCTTGAACTTATCAATACAGTCTATACCTTTAGGCTCATCCTTTGAGTAAACAAAGCATGAGAATGCAGCTTTGAATTCCTCACCACATGGACCATGGGCCATACCACCTAGGCATGGACAGTCCCAGTTTATCTCACCTGTTTCAGGATTGTAGGCACCAGCTTGTTCCTGTTCCTGGTCTTGTTCTTGCTCTCCACTTGTTTCTGGTGCTGTCTGTTGTGATTTTTCAGCGTCAATGACCTCCACTGGCTTGGCTGCAACCTCTTCAAGTTTCTCCTTGGTAGAGTCAGAGTCCAAGGAGATGGTGGAGGATGAGAGTAGGGCGTACGCAGACACCATGGTGAAACCCGCTGTCAGTGCCAGCCACCTGGAGGCGTAACTCTTAGACTGTTGAGGGGAGGATGCTGGGGATGAATAGAACCTTGACGATTGGTGCTGTTGACCAATCACCCTTCTGAAGGCAAAGCTTCTCGATGACGCAGCGGTCTGTCTCAATAATGTTCTTTGCATGTTTATAGTTGATTTGCAGAGAAAATCAAAGATAGGTTGTTTTTGTATTTGTTTTTGTATTTTGCCTAAACTTTTTGAGTTTTGGATGGAATGAGTGTGAGTTATCGAGACAAATATAGTCGAGTAAGGGTGCCTGATTAGTAATTTCCTCGGAGCTCTATCTCTTTTTTGAAGTTAGTCAAATTCCTTCAGTATGAAGTAGTGTTCGGTCATTGCCATTTGCCACGGGTGAAAAATCTTGTGCGTGCGAGCGGGGGACGGCGCCCGGCTTGGAAGCACACGCACTATATCGGGAAGGAGTACTCACGATTGGAATGTACTTATCCTGTTTGAGGCATGACAAGAGATCCATTGCTGGTTTTATTTAAGTTTGTGAAAATGAAATGGGAACTCGTAGCAGAGTGAGGGTAATATTAAAGTTTGTAGGGTGGAACAGAAGGAGATGGAGTAAGAAAAGAGACAGAAAGAGAGAGAAAGTGAGAGAAAGATGAAAGCTAACGAAGTCTTTCAAAAGAACCAATAAGGGCACAAGAAAATGGAAGAACTTCGAAAACAACAGATGAAAAGCACAAACTAACAGAAAAACGCGGTATATGGAAGAGTGGGCGCTAGGAGTGAGGAATAAGAGTGATAGCAACAGAACTTGGGACTATGACGATGATGTTGATGTTGATGGTGATGACGATGATAAGCTGACTTTAGCTCTTGCAAAATCAGCAAAGATGCTAAGAACAAGACAGGATGAATAATAAACTAGTATTTGAGTTTTACATGATGACACAGCATGAGTTTGTCTTCTTAGCCTGCGTGTAGAAGATCTTGGAACTGGAACTCAAAGCTTCAGATTTATCCACCAAAGAATCCAACTGTTCACCTCTTTGCAAGACACTCTCTATACTCTTCTGAAGAACGATCTTAGTCTCGTCCAGTTCCTGTTGCACTTTCATGATGGCGTCTGCTTCTGTTGGGTTTTGATACTTGGACAAGTAAACGTCCAAGTTGTCAAATTTCAAGCTGGTGTTGGACTCGATAACGGATTCATAGTCTGTTGGAGGGTGCAAGGAGACATACTCATCAACTAGTTTGTTCAACAAGGTATAAGCCGGTCTAATTGGGTAGGCTTTGTCGGATATTATGACACCGGAGATGCCTTCCTGCCTGGTGTAGACGTGGCCAACGTAGTTGCCCTCTTCGACACTTTGCCTCTGGCCTGAAGCTGTTCTCTCAGCAATCGTTTCCGCAAAGAAGGACATGAACTGGCCAACGCTTTGCCTTTGGAAGTATGAGAAGGAAGATAAATCTTTAGACTGGGATAACTCTAGAGTCTTTTTGCCATTCTTGGCTGGTCTGATTATGCCTAGATAGTATAATTGCATGTTGATGGTGGTGTGTGATTGTGACTGTGGTTCAATATCTGTAAAAAAGTTGAAGGAATTGAGTGGCCGATATGTACTGCTGATCCTATGTTTTCTAATTGTGAATCAAATGATGTGGCAAGTAAGATTCAAGAAGAGACACTTAGCTAGATATACTGATAGATAGATAACCGAAGCCAATTGAAACAACACATCAACACAGCACAACTTCATCTACAGCAATCATTCAAAACATTTGAAGATCCATTTTTGAAATTACCTAACTGGTGACGTCACAAACAAACAAAAAAAAATATGTGTAATGCATTACGTAACACGTTTTTTTAAAAAACAGTTACCCGGCCACATCAGAAGTTGATCAAGCGGTCGGTCAATGCCACCGCCTAACTGGCTGGCAACCAACCACAACCAACCACCTCTTTCCCTTGTGTGAACCCGCTTTGAACCCTTGCAACGAAAACTCTTTTCCTCTTTTGCTGTACTTCAAGAGCCAGATCGTCTAACACCGTCCTAGTTATATTCACCACCACTCCAAGCTCTCCACAAGCAATCTAAAAGTTCACCTTTCATCTGTTTTTCAAGAACAAAAGACCATCAGTCCCACCATATACAATTCCCCTTGGCATTGTTACCTCCTCCAATTTTCTCCCCTTGTGTTCAACGTTTAACTTGAAACAAACAGGTAACATCAAACACCAACAGAACTGAGACTTTTTTGTTAATCACGAACCAGTATATTATTACCTCCAATTATAGTTGCAAAAGCTTCATCTCCATATTTGAGTTAAATAATTGCTCCTCCCCTATCAATCCCACAAAGCATCTCTTTTAAGAAACAATCCTACTTTAGATTACCTCCATTCGTCTTTTTATAAACATTCAGATACACATTAGCGTCACAGAATGTCAGCAACACCAGAAGACTGGAAATCAAACTTGAGCCTGCCAAAGAAGGATGGCCGTCCTCAAACGGACGATGTCCTAAACACCAAGGGTAACACCTTTGAAAGTTTTCACTTGAAGAGAGAACTATTGATGGGAATATTCGAAGCAGGTTTTGAAAACCCTTCCCCAATTCAAGAAGAATCCATCCCAGTTGCCCTAATGGGTAGAGATATATTAGCAAGAGCAAAAAACGGCACTGGTAAGACTGCTGCCTTTGTCATCCCAACACTAGAAAAAGTGAAACCAAGATTAAACAAGATACAGGCACTAATCTTAGTCCCAACAAGAGAGTTGGCCCTACAAACGTCACAGGTTGTCAAGACTTTGGGTGCCCATCTCGGTATACAGGTCATGGTCACCACGGGTGGTACCTCACTAAGGGACGACATCATGAGATTACACGATCCTGTGCATGTTCTTGTCGGTACTCCAGGTAGAGTGTTAGACTTAGCCTCAAGAAAACTAGCAGAGTTTGACGAGTGCAGAATGTTTGTCATGGACGAGGCTGATAAGATGCTTTCCAGAGAATTCAAAAACATCATTGAACAAATATTGAAGTTCTTCCCACAACCAGAATCCGGCAAGGGTAATGGTTATCAATCACTCTTGTTCTCAGCAACATTCCCACTCGCGGTGAAGGCATTCATGGATCAACACTTGTACAAGCCTTACGAGATCAACTTGATGGATGAACTAACCTTGAAAGGTATAACACAGTACTATGCATTCGTGGAGGAAAAACAAAAGTTGCATTGTTTGAACACACTATTCTCAAAGTTGCAGATCAACCAGTCCATCATCTTTTGTAACTCTACAAACAGAGTTGAGTTGTTGTCTAAAAAGATCACAGAACTAGATTACTCCTGTTACTATTCTCATGCCAAAATGCCACAAGCAGCAAGAAACAAGGTCTTCCACGAGTTTAGACAGGGTAAGGTGAGAAACTTGGTGTGTTCGGATTTGCTAACGAGAGGTATTGATATTCAGGCCGTTAATGTTGTTGTGAACTTCGATTTCCCAAAGACAGCCGAGACTTACTTGCACAGAATTGGTAGATCCGGTAGATTCGGTCACTTTGGTATTGCAATCAACTTGATCAACTGGAACGATAGATTCAACTTGTACAAGATTGAACAAGAGTTGGGTACTGAAATCAAGCCAATCCCAGCAGAGATTGATAAGTCTCTCTACGTTGTTGGAGAACCTGACAATATCCCAAGACCGTTTAAGCTGGAACAGCTTCCAAACGGTAATGAGAGAGCTCAAGGTGGTAGATATAGAGGCCAGCCACAACAACCAGGCGAATACCAGCCACAACCACCACAGCAGCAACAACAACAGTTTGCCCCTGTTCAGTATCAGCAACAGAACTTGCAACCGCAACAACAGCAAGTTGAATATTAGAACCTCCATTCTTCCTCTTCGGACTCATATCGCTATCCAACAAATAAAAAACCAAATACCAAAAAAAATATACATGACCCCCACCAAACCAGCAGATATTAACAATAGTGGGACTGAGAAGATTGGGGCTCCAAAGTATTTGAGCGAAACGACTATTCTTTATTATCATTATTAATATGCTTCTCTTTACATCATTGACCAACCGAAGATAACATTGTACCAACTATCTCATCCCGTCTTATCACTACTATCTATTCAATCATTAGGAGTCTTGCTCTTGCCTAGTTATATATCCATTCTGAATGGTTCGCTATTTTTCTTGTTGTTATTATTCAACGTTGTTGCACATGTTGCCCCTCCTCCCCCAAATATTTATTTGAATTTTGTTCATCTCACTTTGCCTTTTTTCTCGTTGCCTTTCATACTTTTTCTTTTGCTTTGTCTTTGTTTGTTCCAACTAGTTTGACGCATGACTGTTTTTGTTCTCCTTTAGTTTTGCTCTTTTTTTTTCTTTTCTTCATCGATCCTTTAGGATCTCACTGCTTTCCCGCTGTTTGTCCTTTCTCTTCTATCATCACTTTTTATCTCTTTTTTACTTCGGCGTTAGGGCTGTTGTTTATCTTTGCGTTTTCTTTTCGTTTGATAACGATGGTTCTTTCCGTTTGAACTCCTCCTTTTTTTCTCCTTCTCCTCCCCTCTTCTTTCCACCTCTTTACTTGCAACTGCTACAGTTGCTATGTTAGAGATCAACCATTCATCACTTCACATCCATGATCACTAATGACCTCTCCTTACCAACCTGTTTTTACCTTTTTTTTCAGGTCTTTTTTTCATTCTTTTTTTTTTGATTTTTTTTGATTTTTTTTTGTACACTTGATGACGAACTGTTGTTGTATGTATAGATGATCAATTACGGAGTAAACACAATAAGTCACTAATTGTTAGGCGCAGGCGGTTTACATTATAGACCACATAGGCATAAGGAAACTATCATAAGAAGTTATAAGAGTGAGGAAAGAAACAATCAAGGAGAGAGAGAGAGAAGTTTATATGTTGCGCATTGGACTTTTAATTTGGAGACACAAGACCCCTTAGTTCTTCTTCTGAGGTATGTCTCATGTTGTTTAGAGTACCACTATTACGTCCTAAATGTAAGCACCATCGCAAGGTATTCAAGTTTTGAATGGTAATGTTAGCATTAACGAACGGACCAGTATAGAGTCGAATAAAAAACACACTCAATTGCTCTTACTCTTTTTCTTCTGCTGTGCCTTGATCAAAACACGGCCGATAAACAATCCTGCAAAAGTGACACCTAGCACGAGCAATGCCACTGGAATCTTGATGGCATATTCTCTAGGTAGGAAGAAGGACTGTAGTAAGTTATCCTCGTCCAAGAATGGTAGGACAAACGTCCAGACCGTGTAGTAGATGAAGATGAGGTTTGCTATTAGTAACATTGTTAGGCCAACCAGTTGATCGAGAGACTATAATGAGAGGTTCAGAGTGGGAAAGAATTGTGGTTAGTATACTGTTTGATGGAATTGACTTGATTTGGTCTTGCTTCGTTGTCTGGTTGCGTTGGGTGAGTGCTTGTATGTGGCACACACGTCCAACACAATTCATAGTTCTTGACAAATGATACTACTTACCATCTTGGAATAACTTGAATGCTGATCAATGACGTTTTTGGTTGAGGATTTATCAGTGGTATGGAGGGTCCACCATATTGTTCTTCATCAGTCCTGTTGAATCAGATATGCCACCATTATTTATTTCACTTAACGTGTCAAGATGGGAGGCTTCTATCCAGGCTGTGCAACTGGCAACCACACAGAGCTGCCATTTTATATTAACGTGCGAATAAGAACATCAAGAGCACTAAATGATACAGTCTCCCGGGAACGTCTACCCGGCGGCTGCTGGGAATCTGCCACAGCCACAGCCGCGGCCGCTGCCGCCCCCACCGGGCCAGGGCCAATCAGGCACCCGCTGCTCTCAAATTCACAACCAGCAAAGACCATTTGCAAAGGTCAATTAGTCAGTTTGTCAGGTTTCCAATTACTTGCTTTGTTGTTGCTCTTGCTCTGCTCTGTTCCTTTGTTCCTTTGCTTTCTCTGTTTCTCTCCTGTTTCTACATTCTATCCACAGCCAATTGCTCAATCTGTCGAACCAATTGTGTTTAAACAGGTGCACCGGAAAACATCAATACTCAAACATTGTACTCAACTTCTAATTCAATCCAACCGTCCCTTATCGATCAATCGAATCCCTATCGACTTCTCCGCATTTTTATAATCTCATCATAATGTCCTTGTTAAGAACCACCGTTGCAAGATCCTCCTTGAGAGCCACCTCAAAGCTTGGAATCCAATCGATTGGATCGATCAGAACTAAAGTGTCCCTACCAGACCTAAAGTTTGATTTTGGCGATTTGGAACCACACATCTCTGGTCAAATCAACGAGCTACACTACACAAAGCACCATCAAACATACGTCAATGGTTACAACACTGCAGTTGAACAACACGCCGAGGCTAAACAGGCAGGCGATGTCAAAAAGACAATTGAATTGCAACAGCACATCAAATTCCACGGTGGTGGATACCTCAACCACTGCTTGTTCTGGGAAAACCTTGCTCCTGCCAAGAATGGAGGTGGTGAGTTGCCTTCTACCGATTCAGCCTTCCACAAGAAGGTTGTCGAACAGTACGGCTCGTTTGACGGTTTGATCCAATTGACCAATGCCAAATTGGCAGGTATCCAAGGTTCCGGATGGGCATTCATCGTTGAAAACAAAGAGAATGGTGCCATTGAGGTTGTTCAGACTTACAACCAGGATACCGTTACCGGTTCCTTGAAGCCATTGGTTGCCATCGACGCTTGGGAACATGCCTACTATTTGCAATACAAAAACGTCAAGGTTGACTACTTCAAGGCCATCTGGAACGTGATCAACTGGGCCGAAGCTTCAAAGAGATTCGATGCTTGAATCCTTTTGAACATAATTTGTGTTTTTTGTGAGTGATTTAATTTAAACATATTATATTCATGGAGAAGTTACTCTACTTTGTAAAATTATAAAACAGCACCAAATCCAAAGGCAATCTTGATGGATTGGAAATAGTAGTTCTCAAAGTTGTTTTGAACCAACTCTTCATCTCCAATTGGGATCCCATCAAACAAGACATCAAGCTTTGTCTCACCATCACCCTCGTTGAACTTCAGCTTTAACTTTGTGAAATGGCCCACTTTCCAATCCCTCAACCTCCAAAGCATATCGATCTCGCTAAATGGTTTCAACTTCAAGATGGTACCTTGAATGTTCCCGCTGAAAAGTTGGAAATCAGTGTTTTCCTTTGGTGTAATATCAGGAGTAGAACGTGACCACACGGCAACCCTTTCAGGCTGAATGAAAGTTAGATAGATCTGTTCGGCAGAAGTTTTGAACGTTGTTGAAAGTGTCAGTTTGGATGTGTTGTATTTTGGAACACTGTTTCTCGAGGTGTTTGCCGACGTGGTAGGAGTTGCTGGTTTTGGTGCAACTGTCCTATTGATGGTTGTTCTTTCCTTCACTATTGGCTTGGTTGCATTCTGCGTAATTGAAGCCTTTGACTGCTCCGAGGTGTACGTCGAACTGACTTGGTCTTGATCAACCTGAACATCCGATCCATGTGTCTTGATCAAGTCTTTACCAAAGCAAGACAACTTTTGCCTAATCTTAGGTATCAATTCAGACTTTAGTATGTCCCTCGTAGCATTATCGTTTGCATATTCTTGCTTGTCAAAAGATGTGTCAAATTGAAACTCGTCAATTTCCGTATCGTATGCAATCTCAGGAACGGTAATTGTACCCTTGGTATCACTATTCAAAGATGCGAAATGCATCACCAGTTTCAGATCGAACAGGGAAATCACCTTGCCCTTTCTTTGACAAACTTCAACATCACCTTCTAGTTTCTTGATTGATTTGATTTCAACTGTAGCGTTCGAACCCGTTGCAGAGAGTCCAACAAGGTTGCTTTGGAAGTACTCCTGCGCCCATTCGATACAGTTCTTGTCGACCCAGTGCCAGTTGTTTGGATTATGAACTACCATGATTGTGTGTTTGTTTGAGCAAGCGTTGCTTGGTTTCTGTGTCTATAGAATAAAGAGATCTGAAAGGGCATTCATTCATTGCCCCTTCTTATAAGAAGAAAAGGTAACCACCACAAAAACCATTTTACTCACAGAACAATCTCGAAAGAAGCCATCCGTGAAACAAAATTTCAACGTCGATCGACGCGTACACAGCCTTCACTACGGCCCAATAATTTTACCTCAAAGTTCAAATTGCGGGGAATCCAATCCATTTGAAAGACGAGCTTCAAGAGAGGATTGACAAGCAAATAAACAAACTACACAAAAAAGTAATCATTCATCCTGGGACAATCCCAAGTTGACATGGATGGCTCTGTGGGTGGTGTACAAATCCAAAGCATAGGAACCCAACTCTCTACCGATACCTGACATCTTGACACCTCCAAATGGAACATGGATGTCTGAATCACCGTTGGAATTGATCCAAACCATACCTGCCTGCAACTTGGCAGCAACATTATGGGCCTTGGTGATGTTGTTGGTGAATAGGGCAGCTGCCAAACCGTAGGATGTGTCGTTGGCCTTTGAGATTGCCTCCTTTGTAGTGCTGAACTTTGACACTGCAACAACAGGTCCAAATATTTCCTCCTTGTTGATCACCATATCCTCTGTACAATCCGCAAAGATGAACGGTGTACAGAAGTATCCTGGCCCATCGATGAACTTACCTGTTAGCAGCTTTGCACCTTCCTTTTGACCCAATTCAACGTACTTCTTCACCTTTTCGTATTGCAAAGAAGAAACTAGTGGACCCATACATCCTTCTTCAAATGGACCACCAACCTTGGCATTGGCTTCTGTATATTTAACAAACTTTTCAAGGAATTCGTCATAGATCTTTTCATGGATGTAGAATCTTGAGGTTGAAGTACAAACTTCACCCTTGTTGTAAAAGATACCACCATAGGCCCATTCAATGGCAGCCTCCATATCACAATCGTCAAAGACAATGAATGGATTCTTACCACCACATTCCAAGGTGACATTTTTCAAGTTTGATTTGGCAGCCGTTTCCATGATCTTTTGACCTGTTGCCGTGGAACCGGTGAATGCAACCTTGTTGATCAAAGGATGACCAGCAAGTGCACTTCCTGCATCGGCACCATACCCAGAGAGAATGTTGACAACACCTTTAGGAAGACCAGCTTCCAATATGACCTTACCAAAATACAATGCAGTCAGTGGTGTAATCTCTGAAGATTTCAAAACAACAGTGTTACCGGTTGCCAAAGCAGGAGCCAATTTCCAGGCCATCATCATGAATGGGAAGTTCCATGGAACAATTGAAGCAACGGCACCTAGTGGGGTTGGGGTGGTGTAGGCCATCTTTCCCTTACCCAAAACTTCGGAACCAATGTATTGACCGTGAATCTTGTCGGCAAAACCTGCATAGTACTTGAACACTTCATATGCCTCGACCAAGTCACCATTGAGACATTCGGCCTCGTATGGTTTACCGTTGTTGTAGGACTCAAGAGATGCAATCACTTCGGCATCCCTCTTGACAATCTCGTAGATCTTGTACAAGAAGTCTCCTCTTTGGGATCCGGTTAGATCAGCCCAGGATTCATCCAAAAAGGCATCGTTGGCAGCATGAACTGCAAGGTCAACCTCCTTTGGAGATGCAGCATAGACGGAGGCAATGACGTCTCCAGTTGCTGGATCGTAAGTGTCAATTGTCTTGTCGGTCTTGACCCATTCGTTGTTGATGAACAGACCTAGTGGACATTCTATTGACTTGTGGTTTGGAGTGGTGATTGTTGCGAACATGGACATTCTGTTTGATGAGTAATACTAAGCAATTGATTGGAAAACACTTCAGGAAAGACAAAAATCTGATTGTTGAATGAAGTGAAGTGAGGGATAGATGAAGAAAACAATGTCCTTTATATAGATTGTCTGGGGAGAGCAACGGGTTTAAGAACATCTGGGAAAATTGCAACCAAAACTGATCCGTTATCGTTCTTGGAGAGAGCATTGATAAAGGACGAATGGGGAAGGTGGATTGGGATGGCCACAATTATTGCCTCTTTGGGACATACCAAGATCTTCCAGTAAATTAGCATCAGCCACAGTCACCAATCAGCACCAGCCACACATTAGCACGCGTCATCTCAAAACTTCCAGATTGGGCTCAAACAAAGAAACAAAACACTGCCACTAAGTCGTTCCATGTTAGACCTGTCAAGCGAGTTGTTTTAGCTCTTGTTTGAAACAAAAAGAGACTCTAAAGTGATCTAAACATTTCCTTGTTGTTACTCTCGATCATGATAACAGTATCTATCTGACCGACCTACCCCCAACACTAATAGTAGTTTCATCAGTACAACATCAATACCCAATCTCTTTGCCCCAAAAATAGAGAGAGGCCTGCAGCTGTCAAAATAGACTCAATCACAAAGGGCACAACCATCAGCCGTATAAGCCATCCGGAGTCACATCCTAGAAAGTACAGAGCTGAAGAGCTACATTACAATATCACTATTATCATCATTACCGGATCATCATACTACATTCGCTAGACACACACAATGAAGAGAAGTGAAAGCTCAAAAAGATCGATTTGGGGTTCCCTTAGATCATCTTCTTCTTCGAACAATCTCAACAAGAACAAGGATAAACCTTTGCATTCAGAACAACCGTTGTCGTCTCAAGTGGATCCGTCTTCCTCGGGATTTTTCCATTCGGTTTCTAGGTCGTCTCGACAACAGTCTCCAGAACTTGCCTCTCGGAAAGCCTCCAATCGACATTCAATGATAATAGAAGGCTCAAACTCCAGAAGATCTAATGGATCAATAAACTCGAGATCTCTCAAACATAGACATTCAACTCTCTTCCTCAACGACGAACACAAGCTGGATTTCATAAACGAGGAAAACAACAACAGCAGTCGAACAACTCCAATACAAAGTCCCCAGGCTGAAAAATTCTCCATAACAAGTCCAAATCTGAAAAGTGGCGATCTACTTCATGTTGATTTTGGAAGTACCAGTAGCAACGACGAATTTGGCCAGTTTTTGTCAGATGATGATGAAGATGGCGAAGCCGATCTCACAGTCGACTCCAACACGGTACTAGAAAATCTAAACAACGACATCCCTGACCCTGCAAAGCTTCTGACGGCAGCGTTCGATGAATACAAGACTGCTCTGAAGTCACTCTCCATCAACAGACCTTCCCAACAGACAGCCCCACCACCAACGACAAGGAGTACGTCAAAGGACAGCAAACTCAGGAAAAGCTCACCTTTCGTTAGCAAACAGTCACTCAATGGAATAATAAACCTCAACAGCTTCACAACGGAGAGTAACAGCACGAGCCCGTCCTTGGCAGAAACAACCACAAATTCAGACCGCACAATGGTAACAGTCGAAGATACTCTCTCAGTAACGGAGAAACCAATAGACGTCAGCATAAACCAAAACGCAGGTTTCATTCTCGTTGCAACGACAATACAATACGACAATGATTCATCCCAGCAGCAGCCACAACAGCAAAGACAAATCCGTACGGGGATGTTGTATGGAAGGAAAACCAACAAGAGCGAAGTCACCATTTCTGTGTCTCCTCATCTGGTTGGAAATGCCACCACCCCATATAAACATACCAACGCTAGTGCTCATAAAAGTATGCCTAACTTATCCCATGGTAATGGTGGTCAGCGGCAGATCAAGAATGGCGACACCTTTGGGGTACATGATGATGAATTGGACAATGAAGATGAACATGACGAGCAGGATCGTTTGGAGTTTGAACCATTCGATGATGATGTTGATGTTGATATGAAGGATAGTTTGTTCAATGATGATCTTGAGGAGATATTCGAGTGCGTTTCTTCTGATTTGAAATCTGATACCTTTGAAGGATCCTATCCTTATGGGAACAAGAATCCCGTCCATGTGAACCTATCCCCAAAGAAAATTCAGCGAACTTCTCTCTACTTCAATTGACAACATTGATCATAGCTTTCATTTCTTATGTAATGTTAACAAAACAGCCTTTTTACTACTTATATTCCTCTCCAGACAACCTTTTCAATACTCTCAGTCTTGGCCTTACCATCTTTGAACAAACCAAGCATTTGTAATTCCACCAAACTCTTCAAGAACCAACTTAGCGTCAGTTTGTCCCACAACAACCCAGCATGACTATCATCATCAGCAGCACTGGCTATCTCCCCAATGCATTCTCGTAACTCGTTCACATTATCGTCAGCATCATCGATCGAGTCTAATTTCAGCTTTAAGAGATCAACAAGCTGTTTCTTATCAATCGAGTTTTTGAAAACCTGGTAGAATTCAAAGAGGTTGATGATGACTCCAGCCTCTCTGTAGAGCTTGTACAATTCAACAACGGAAGGTTCAAAAACTTTGAATAAACGTAAATTCAAATCGTCATTTGTCAGCAGGTTCAAGTTTGAATGGATCGAATTGAAAAGATAATTCTTCGAATTCAGTAGTGAATCGGCAACAAGTTCTCTCAATTGAGGATTGAACGAGTTTGTTAGCAACGTGTTGATCGTTGATTCTTCCCTCTTGTAACCATCCGTTGCCATCACACAACATATCTCCCTGAACGGGATCGTTCCTAAGTTCAACTCTTGAAGTTGGGTTAGTAAGACATCGTTCAACTCAGAGACTAGCTGTTTACGTTGGGATTGTGTTTCGAGATGTTCTATCCTTAATGGGGTTAATACGGATGCAAATTCGGTATCTTCCAAGATTGTCTTTAGGAACGAGTTTATCGAGTTCAAATCTTGATCAGTGGTGGATTTGATGGCATCAAAGAGTGGAGTGAGGAATAGGAAATTGTCGTTTCCTTTCAGCTTTGAGTTGAAATCGAAATTTTCAAAGATCAGTTTGAATAGTTCAAGATTGTTCTGCCAGATTGGTATGTCCAAAAAGTACTCCTGGCAAAAGTTAAGGAAATCAATGAGTGTCTTTAGGTTGAACCTCCAGTTGATCAGTTTAATCAAGTTGACCCTCAAAAACCCTCCAATGGCTTCGTTATCATCCGTTAGAACACCTCTGTAGAACTCTGTAATTTCCTCATTTTGCTCTTCTGTCAGTTTTAGATTGACGTTGGAAACCATGTCTGAATCGTACTTTCTGATGGATGGGAGTCTTTGAAAAACTTTGAAATATTGCTTGGTCAATTTGATCGATCCAAAATCATCCGTCCATAAGACAGACAATGGCTGGTTGAAATAGTGGTTCATGTATAGAAGTTTCATGTAGTTGATGAATTGTGCAATGCTGATCTTGGACTTCAACGCTAAGAATTGAAGCACCAACTTAGGTTCAAAGATAAGAGAGTTGTAAGTGCCGTTGATGTTCAACAACAGCTCTTGCATGATCTTATCAATGGCCTCGTTGGAGCTGTCAATCTGGAAGTTTTTCAACCTTAAAAACTTTGTTGTCATCTTAGGTAATTTTTCATGGAAAATAATTAGTGGAGTGGAGATTCCAATAACAACCTTGACTTGTACCTGGTTTCTACTATGGTGCCATAGAACTTTCAATATCGGTGTTAAGACGGCTGTTGGGAATGAGTCTGCATCCTCGACTAGGACTATCAATGTTTTACCCATCGATTTTATTTTCTCTAAAACACCGTCAAAGTGAATCCTGTTGTAATTAGAGCGGATACGGGTGAAGTCATGATCCTCATCCTCTTCCTGATCCTCTTCATCTTCGTCTTCATGTTCGTCTTCATCTTGAAACGGCCTCTTTCTATTGGTTGGTGTTCTTTCTGCTCCTAGATTCTCTTCCTTGAAATGTGACATAGCGGCTACCATTATACACCTTAGGGTAAACTTGACATTGGGACAAGATTTGGTATGTAATCGTGCAACAATCACATTCTTAGACTCCAAATAGCTGGACACCTGGTCCAAGATTCTAGAGTGGTTGGAAATGTTGGATCCCAAGTTCAACAATGCAGCTGTCAACTTGCTCAATTGATCATTCTGACCAATTAAAAATGTGTCCGGTTTTTCTTGATCCAATAGAAACTCTTTCAACTCTTTGAACTTGTCCCTATCGGTTTCGCTCAATATTCCATTGATCATATCCAACTGGCCTGCCCAATTCTTCTTGAAGAGATCGTAACGTCTGTTCATATTTCCAATTGGCTCAGTACCATTGAGCAACCTCACAAAAGGAACGCCTGTTTTGCTCGTGGGTATCCCCTCTTGGTAGTATAGAGATTCGGTGTCGTAGTATGAAGCATCCTTCGCGTGTGATTCGGATTGACCTTTGGTGTTATGGATGGGTTTCAGCTCGTATACGGTCTTCTGAGAATCCATGAAATCATCGTACGAAGCCATTGAAGAGACGACTATATTATCGAGCGTATTATTGATGTTCTGATTTGTATCCTGTTGAAGTACCGACGTCTAAGAGATACCAAAGCTTCAACTGTACGCCAAACATTTAAATCAAAATCTACAGGATTACAAGTATCGCTAAGGTGCGTATGCATACACCAAGTGCAGCAGGACTGAAAAATTCCTCTATCTATCTACGAGTGACACTTCTCAACGGCAAGGCAATCGACAATTACACATCCAAAGAATACAAGATACTATGATACAACTATATTGATAAACCTATACTGACTCTATCGTTCCCAGCTTTTCCCTGACAAAATCTGCGGTTTCTTTGCTCACCTGGTACAAGGAACACACCACGTACCTCCCGTTGATACTAAACCCTCGTAGCTTTTCAACAGCCAGCTGACAACTGCTGTAGTTCATGTATATCACAAACGCCTGACCCCTAGTCGAAGGCACTAGAGATTCACTGTCGTTTCCCTGTACGGCAGAGGCAGTTCCAAGGCGTATCTGATGTATGTTGCCGTACTCGCCAAATATGTCATGGAGCTGTTTCGAAGTAACGTCGTACGGTAGGTTACGCACGTGAAGTATTGGGAACTCCTGCTGTTTGAACACGTTCATTCTTGATTTGCTGTCGGTATTTATGATGGCTGAACTGTTGATGAAGGCCTGGTGGAAGGGATCGAAAGAGGGTTGGAGTAGTTGAAGGGTTGGCTAAATAGATGGAATATGTATAGCCGTTGAGATAAAGCTGAGAAAGGGGAAGTGACTGCCCATCTGAAGTGCCGTGTCACTAAGGGATACCAAAGAGTGGTAGCACCGGGAGTGACTTTCTTTGACTTTGATGTATTTGCTCGACACTGGAGAGTTGGATCACCAAACGATGAGTGGTAATGGAGGTAAGGGATATATGTATTTATTGCAAGAGCCATAAAATAATGCGTAAGGTTAAAGACACCAGCTTTGATAACCTAGCAAACAGGGGGGGGAATAAAAATAGAACGAAAAGAGAAATGTGAAAAATCTAAATGAAAATGATAAATAAGGGAACCGATGAATATAGTGTGAATAAATAAATAGAATAAATAAAAGAGCAGTCAATACTCGGCCAATCTTAGCTTCTTACCAATTTCCCTATTGGAGAAGACCTTTGACTGATGCCTACTGAACGGTGGTTCAGGAGAATGATCTCGCGATTTGATTAGATCAGAGTTGGAATCCACCTCGAAGGATCCATAACCACCGAGGAGCTTGATCAACTCGGATCTTCCTCTTTTGATCTTCAAATCGTTCAACTTTCCAATGATATCCTCCGAGTATAAGCCACTTGGATCCTCCAACTGTTTCGTCTTGGCGGCTGGTCTTGTAGCTTCCATGTAGCACCTATCAATCTCCAAGAAGGAGCTGTTCAAGGTATCCATCAACCTCTTTGTCTGTCTATGCTTGGATGAGGCACAAATGGTGATTGAGTTGTCCTTAATGATATAACCCAAACCAAACCCATTTGCCGACACAGGACCAAATCCAAATAGCTTCAAGGATGGATTACCACAGTTCGAGGTAGAAATGATGGAGTTGTTAAGCCTATCCCAACCGTCATCTGCAAAGATGGATGGAATCTCACGGAGTTCGCTAACGTCCTTTATAGAAGATGCAATCTCGTTCAAGTTTAATGTTGTTGCGTCATCCGAATCGTCCTCACTTTCAGACCCTGCTCCAGCACCAACCTCGCTGAAGTATCTTTTCCAAATGCAAAATAGAGCATACAGATGTCTGTCCTGTCCCAAACCTTTTGAACAGTCCCTTGTTGTTGCAGAGTGCTGTTTGCATGCATCCTTCAAAAGTTGGATCTTGTCACCGGCAGAAACATTTTCATCCAAGAACTTGGTGACAAACTCGTTGGACTGCAAAGACACCGTTCTGATTGCCTCTGTTCTTCCGTGCAGAAACATCTTTGTCATTGCTGGCTCGTAGGTACATTCGATCTTACCGTAGAGCGCGTAGTATGCCAACTGGAAACTCATCTGGGCAAACGCATCGGGTGACATTCCCATCTTTTTGATTCTTTCCATACCAAACGATTTGAACTCTAAAGTTGAGAATTCGTTCTGATGGATCAAGTCTGACAATCTAGTCTCTGCAAATCTTAGGGCCAAGGATAGTTCGTTTGTTAGGTTCCATTCCAACTTCCTTGGTGTGATCATAACGTTTCCAAAAGAGGACGGATCTCTTGTGGATGGATCGGGAGACACGGATTTCCATAAGGATGGAGAGTTGTTGTTTATTGTTCTTGCAAATCTCAAGATTGAATCTGTGTAAATGTCAGAGGCGAATCTTAGAACCGTATGACCATCGACACCAGTATGCTCAAAGTTGATACCAACTTTTGCATCTCTAGTGACGATCAGTTGTAACTTGTCATACCATCTGTTTGTACAGGTACCAACCTGAACCCCGTTTTCCAACTGGGATTCACCACAGAGGAAATTTTTGGACATTCTTGTCAAGTCTTCACCAACTTCGACGTGATCCAAGACAACGACAAACAATGCACTATCGACAATCTTCAAGATTTCGCTGTTGATCTCATCGTTATTGATCTTTTCCCTTAGGGTTGCCCATATTCTTCTATTTTCTGTTGTTAGAACCCCGAAACTGGATTTGGCAATGTCAGTGACAGAGGTTGAATCAGAGTCTTCAACGATGCTTTGTAGGTTCAACTTGATATCGTTCTCTGTCAGGATCAAATCGTTGTTCATATCCAAAACGTCAAACCAGTATAGTTGGGATCTACTCAAGATGATGATGTGTTTCGACTGGGCATCCGTCTGGAGGACACAGCCAGTATGTGTTGGGATTCTGCTTGAACCGAACAGTTTTGGGTATTGGTCCATGTCCAAAGCCTGACCATTCTTCAGTTTGTCCGGTGCCAATTCGTTCTTTCTTAGTGCTCTGATGAATCTTAGCGAAGAGGTTGAGAGGGAAGCTGCTCTTGATAGTTGGGTGGATTTCAACGGGGTTGGATCATCCTCTAGCATGATGAAAGGGTTCAAGTTTAGAACCACTGGAGAGTCATAGTTTAGATAGGAATCGTACCAGAACTGTTCGATGTAGGAGTCTCTAGTCTTTGCATACTCTACAAGTTGCTGTTGCAAGACAGGACCTGTTGTCTTGATGAACTGTTCACAGCTGGCCACTGTTCTTTGATGTTCATGCTCTGTCTGTAATGGTTTGAGTGCTGCAAGGTATTTTGCTATGGATTCCTCCAAAGGAGGGATTGGAAGTTTCTTGAGGTCCTTCTGATACTGAAACGTAGACATTGTTGGATGTTGTAGGAAGGATTGGGTTGTGGAGAGAGTGATCTGGTTGCGATGGGGAAGGGGAGGGAGAGACTAATAATAAGAGTTACAGAGAACGTACAGATATTTATAAGTTGAAAGAAAAGTCTTTATCTGAGCTTTTGAGAGATGAAAGCATGATGATGGGAAGGATGGATGGAAAACATGAAGAATTGGTCACTCTTATTACCCACAGATCAAAGTGTGAGTGTCATTTGGAGAGGTTGAAGGGAAGTTTCAAGGGGGTGTGAAAATGGGGGCCCTTTGGTAAGCAGAGCAATCTGGGGCAAATGAAGAGAGCGGCCAAGGTCATGGTGGAAGATGAAGGGAGGTCATGTTGTTTAGAGCGGGCCATCGGCATCTGCTCAGGCCGTGTGCGTGCGTGGGGGCAAGGGGGAGGGGTAACAGGGGGTGTGAAATTGGTGATTTCAGGGAAGAGGGGAATACAAGGCTGTGTTGGGGTATTCTGGGCTGTGCTGACCGGATGTCTATCATCATGTTTAATTAACCGGATTCTACATTTCATATGAAGGAGCTGATCATAAGTCTACGTCTAACATTGCAATCTCATCCAACATCATCTGATACCAGAATGATTGACACGGATTGTCACTTGACTGATTACAGCTTCTGCGATTCCAAATGAACATGTCTCTCTCCTTCCATACCCTTGAGACATCCCTTAGCCCTCTCCTTAGGAAAGCATAGACCAGACCAGTCAGGTGTCCAGGACTGACTCTGCTATCAATGAATAGACTATACCGTCTTGCTCTTGACATCCTGTTCCCCTGATATCTTACAGCTCCAACATTATTCATCCCATCAAACACTACAATCTTTATGCCACTCTTATGATTCTCTGACCTTCTTTTTGCTGTTGCCAAAGCCTATCCCATTTGAGGGCCTGATGTGTTGATGGTGTTCTCTAGATACCAATCATTGATTCGTGTGATGCCATCCTGCTCTCTGACGAGAAGGTACAATTGACACTTGATATCAACAATCTGGGACTTGAATGCTCAAACCAAACCAAGATTTAGACGATTCAACTGACGAAAGTTGGCGGCCCCCAGTCCAAACTTTCCTGCCCCAAAATGTGCTAAAGATCAAAAAGTCAAGCGGTTTCGCACGTGCGGCTCAACATGCAGCCTTCTGCTATTAGTGCATAAATTAACGTTTTGTGTTTTAACGCACAGATATTTTATATGCACGATTTCCACGCTGTTGGGTGAACCCAACTTGAACCAAGTTTTAGTACTCCAATCCATTTCAGCGCCAATCAATCAAGGTTTGTCAGAAGGGGGTACTACGCAATTAAAGTTCAGAGCATGCTGTGTTGAAGTTAATAGTCACCATGGCTCTACTCAAGAATTGGCCAAGATGCAGCAAAAAAGACAGAACAGGTCTAATGATGTTGACATGGCCTCAGACAATGTTGTCGACAGGACCAAAATGTTCATTCTGGCTTTTCATCTGGGAACATCTTTTGACTGATCTGCAGCACAACTTTAAGCTTTTCAGGGTGTTCTGAACTCTCCCAAAAGATTTAGATGTGGGCTTCTGTCTTTCAGTGAGACGGGTGCTAACAAGATGTTACTTTTAATGGTTGGGGCTTTGAATTGTCTGCGTTATTACTAAACTTGTTCACCGCCCATTGGATTGTTGATTGTACAGTTTTGGGAGGTGAGAAGAAACGAAATTTGAAGAATGTATGTCCTGCCATCGAATGAACCAAGAACAATATTGCATTTTATGATTGGTTGCATCGTGTAACTGGCGAGGCGGTGTGCATGGCCTCCAAACCCCACAATGTGTGTTCAAAGATCTAGAACTAGGAACCTCTAGCGATGGTTCGACTAGGGAGTAAGCAAACTTTGTCTATATACCATTTGAATCTAGAACACCGTCTCTTATGGCCCCCCCCCCCCATTACCACCACCACCACCACCAGCGAACGGGGGCCTCTCCCGGGGGACCTCTCCCCTCTTCGGGGCACCTCGCTGCGGCCTGGGAACCACTCTTTTGCCCTAATCGGGAAATCTAGTGAGGTGGCACTGCCAAGAGCCGCACACGCCGTACAACTGTTCAGCCTGAGATACAGCCTAACCATTCTTGGACTCCATAGAGATTGTTACTTCAATAGAGCACCGCCGGTGCTATCCTATGGTTGGTCAGTCCTTGATTTACAGAGAATGTGTTCAGTGTTCAATGGTTGTTAGACAGAGGCGCCGTTAGATATCGTGACGCTTATTCGAGCAGGTAGCAGTTGCTCCAGGTTTTACCTGGTCGGAATGCGCAGTATTTGGGTAGCTGTATACTTGCCGTCTCTACGTGAAAACTTACTCTGAACACTGTACTGCTGAAAGGCGAAACGAAAGACGTAAATTCTAAAGTAAAAGAAGAGAGATTGGGAGAATTGAAGCAATTGAATATTTTTAGTGAAGTAATGAGAGTGTGCTTGAAAGAGAGCGAAGCAACGAAAGAAACATCTGGATAAAGTGATACCAATCAATGGAAGCGCATTAACATTCAGAATGGTAGCAAATGAAGAATTGAACAAAAGTCATTAGGAAGGCGGTATGTACCGCTTGTAAAATTGATGAGTGATCGACTAGGAGTCCAGCTTTAGTCTTTCTAAAACATCGGCAGCAACCAGATCAGCAACAATCTCAGACCTGTCCTTGCCATCTTCAGCAACGGCATCGTCAAGCGTGGATTCGTTATCGTTGGACTCGAGTGCCTCGTCGGTTGGAGTCGTCAGGTTGGAAGTGACAATGACTCCGTTCTTGACAGACCACCCACCTGCCAAACTTGAACTTTCGTGATTTAAAGGCGAAGCCAACGCAGAGTTCGATCTGGCACGAGTAATACCCGAAATGCAACTACCAGTGGTCTCTTGATCGGTAGAGTATAAATCATGGACGCTCTGATGTGTCTGAAACTGATGGTCTGTTAACCTGCTAGAATTCTCGGTATGTATGACTGAGCGGCTATCATAACGGGCCTCTTCTTCCCTCCAGCTTTCTCCTCGTTGATCTTCATACTCCTCATCAAAGGAGAATCGATCCTCCAGGCTATAGACACTCTCCGTCTCGGTAAGGCTGTGATTATGGTTGGGGGTCACGCGTCTTCTTAGCTGCTGCTGCTGTTTCTGGTGCTGCTTGGTGAAGTACGCATCCGAAATGTCTGTTATCTGGTTGAGTATTGGTAACGATTGTGCTTTGGATTTTGCATTTAGGAAAGGTGGCTGTTGCAAGAACTGAGGTATTGATGGTGAATGAAGCGTTTGCGATGGTGATTTCATCTTGCCACTTTGAGAAGAGATGGATGGATTGTGCGTCAGGTTTGTAGACGTTGTACTTGCGAACATGGGATTGTAAGTACCCAGAGGTGTTGTAGGTGCAGACTGTACACCTGGATTCATTGCGGAAGAGAGGGGCAGGCATGATACTGTTATGAGTCCAATCGAGTTGCCTCTTGAGGCAGTTGTTGCAGCGGAATCGGATCTATTGATGGATCGGTTCCTAGTGACCGAAGATGCAACCGTAGAAGAGACAGAAGAGACCGATCCCTTCTTCTTTTTCTTTCCCAGTTTCCCAAATGGATTACTCAGGTTACTAAGAAACGGAGAAGAAAGAATGCTCGAATTGCAGATGGATGTGGAGCTGTGTGATTTTTTGTGTAGCGCAGCCGATGATTGAGGTAGTTCGGGATGGGAAAAATGGTAGTCTTGCTGAGTCACTTGAGGGTAACCACTCTCGCAGTGGCTATACGTACTGCTCACCGACAGTCGTCTCATGGAAGTTCTTGTTGGTGACTTTGTCGAGCTTGTTTCTGATATCTGAGAGCTGGTATAGTAGTGATGGTTTGGAGCTGTTGGAACGTTGTTTGAGACTGATATCGATCTGCTTCTAAAGAAATCCTCCTTGAAATCAAGAAAGTTATTGTCAGATTGCCCCAGCGAGTCCGAATGGTGAGACAAGCCAGGAGCTATCTGGTCTTTGGACACATTGATATTCATGGCGCTGAATATCTCTTGCTGTTCAGTTTCTACTATGGGACTCGAGGATGGTTGAAACAGCGGGAAGCACCTTTCAGGAACAACAATTGATGTATATGATGGATGAAGTGGCTAGGTGATGAAGAAGGGCAAGAGATTGAGCATTCGCTGTTGGGATGTGATCTTTTCGAAGCAAGCAGAGTACTTCAAAACGAATTGGCAAACGGAAGAAGAGAGGTATGATAAACTGGAGTGTGACCAATCTGAAAGGATTATGAGTAAAGATATAGGATCCCAAACAATCAAGTAACAGGCTCAAAGGATACAGTTGAATCTGATATTATTCTGTGCGGGTAGGGTTCGTACCATTTTTCTGTTTTAACAAACTAGATCGATGTAACAGTGCGCATGCATACACAGCTTTGGTTAAGGTTTGTGCAGTTTGCCTGCGGAGACAATAGACAATTCAAGGTTTGGAAACCGTCCTCTTAGAAACTTGTCCGAAGACGCCGCCAATGCCGCCGCCGCCGTGGTCTGGCCCCCCTCCCTTGCCCCTACCCGATACAGCGACTACTGAGCATCGGGAGCACACCTGACAATACTCACTATTCTTCGTCCAAATCCGGCAAGTTGAGCTGCATGCATGTGGTCTTTTTTTTCCGCCAAATCGAAAGTTTATTTTGCACGAACAATTGAAACTTTCCTAAAAAAGAACAAATTTTATTCTCTGCTTCAAAACCTTATAAAGAAGCTGCATATTAAGCAGCAGGCTTTTATTATTGATGCAGATCGGTCAATTGTACCGCGGAGTCGCGACGAAATCCTCCTATACTCTATTGGGCCCATGCCCAACCCCTGACAGACTGGTTCCCACCCATATCAGAAGACCGTTAGTGACCGCTTTCTGCTGAGCCAGAGACGGTACTCCTCTGCAAGAACAAAGGTCCACTCTACTCTGATACATACAAGTTGGCCCCTACAGGAGGTGGTAAAGGAAATTACAATAGAATGCTACTCTCACTAACTATTATACATGTGACCGTAGCTCGATTCTTGACAATCACTTTAGTATCACTGTAGATGAAATATCAGTACTGGTGGTGTGCAGCCGTGGATCAGCATGTTACTATATTCTAGATCGTCGGAAGCCCTCCTGAGATATTCAAGCCTGCCGATGCCACAATACGTAATGATCCCAAAAGACATTTTTCTTTCCTTCAGGACCGATCCATTAATTATTGATCTGAAACGATCTACCTGGAGGGGTAGGCAAAAGTCGAATTTGGCTAAAAAAGGAAAGATTATCGACACAATTATCTACTTACCGTAGCAAATATAAAAGACCCCACAATCACACCGTTTCACTGCTCTATTCAAATCTATTATTATGCTCGCCTATCAACGTTCTTTCTTCTGTACCAGCTGATGAAGTCTCTGATTGTTGATCTCACCTTTCTGTAATCTTTGGAGTTGATTGCCACCTCTACAGTACTTAGCAACTTCAACCTTTCCTTATCATCGACCGATCCTTGAGGGAAACTCATCAATGCCTTGTCCAACCATGTTAAGGACACCTTCGACGTGCCATCCGAACTGCTCAACTTGATCAGTTTCACCAACAGCTCGTTGGTATCTGGCCAACAGTCCGATGGAAACGTGTAGATCAACCCATACATCAACTTGGCCACGAGTAACTCTCCCGTATTCATGGTGAAATTCAAAATCTTGAATTTCAACTCCTGAGGAATATCAGCAGCAAACGAGATAGGTGGATTCTCAAATCCCCACGAGTAGAAATCAATCAAAAATTGCAGAGTGGAACTGATGGCTCCATACTCACGATAGACTGCCAAAGACTTGATGGCTGTCTCATAGATATGTTGCATCAACTGATCAGCCTCGATCAATCTGGCAGGTGAAAACATCAAAATGTCGTTCATCATACGGAAGAAGTCTTCAACGAGATCGGTCTGGTTGGAAACCTGCTGTTCTGGTAAACCTCTGAAAAATTCAACAAAACTGCTGATCTGTTGGGCAGAGAAAGCCCAGACAACATCCCTGATGGATTCAGGTGCATCTTCATCAGAGGCATACTCCTTGATTAGAGCACCAGAGACCCAAAGGTAACACCCATACTTGAACATCTGGAAACCACTGACTAATGCTTCAGCCA
The DNA here is from genome assembly GCA_030569615.1 of Ogataea rishiriensis. NCBI lineage: Eukaryota > Fungi > Ascomycota > Pichiomycetes > Pichiales > Pichiaceae > Ogataea > Ogataea rishiriensis. Next base: position 144,266 of record JAJMLH010000008.1, on the reverse strand, counting down.
TAGATGGTAGGATTGGCGACAGGTATCCTTTGAAAGTTTGCATGGATCTTCTCGTGAGCTTCAGGCACCTTTCAGACACACGCACGGACCTACCATGCTTTGAGATCAATTTCAAGACCAATGGCCACACAACCTCCATGATGATTTTGGATATTGGATTCTCCTTTTCAGCCATTGATTTTGGTTTCAATGCATCAACATAGATGGAGATTATTTCGACATGATCGGCGATTTTGGTCTCCAGTTCGTCAAGCTCTGCAGGCACCGTTGGGGTAAGTTCAGCCCATTGTGTAAGTTTTTCCAACGTTGGTTTCCAGAACATGAGAGTAATGTTGTAGAGCTTTGCAGAATCGGTTTCCTCTTTCAAGATGTGCGCAATCCCTTCAGTGATATCATACAAGGATTCAATGTCTAAGGAGTCCTGAACGTTGGAGTAAAAGTTGAAGAGTTGTTCCAAGAAATTGCTCAACAGACTGGCACAATCCATACAGAAGTACTTCAAAGCATGGGAGGCGGCTATGATAATGTCCAAGTTCTGTTGTTGTTGGAATCCGTTAGTGATATAGTTCAACTGCTCTTCCAAATGCTCAGGATGCTTTGCAGTCCATTCGGTATACCTGCCAAGGACCAACGTGGCAGCGTATCTGATCTTTGGATTTTCAGGAAGTTGAATTAGGTACCTCATGATCTGAGGTAGAATGGTGCTTTCGGATGTAGGAACTTCCTTAGCCATTGCTCTCATGCTGAAAAGTGGAGCTTCAATCTCTTGCCATGGAACAGCTTCACCTTTGGCCTGTAGGCTCATAAAACCCTGCAATTTTTGGAAAGGTATACTCAATGCATTTGCAGGTCCAATGACAGCACAGCAGTCTTTCAACACATCACCCATCTCATATCTAAACTCTTTGAACTTGTCTTCTGCCTCCTTATCATTTTGGAATAGGTCACTCAATTCGGTAGAGTTTGAAGTTATTGGGTAACGCAAATGCTTGTTGATCACCTCCACAAGCTGGCCATATATGGGCTGGTAGCACAGTCTAGCTTCCTGTCTTGTCTCTGAAATCAACAAACTTTTCAAATCGTACCAGAACTTGAACGTGTATCTAACAATGTCTAGATCCTCTTCATATGCTGTGAGCTGTAGCATGATCTCAACTAGGGGTTTGAAGTCATGCGGAGCCTTGGAAATCAGAACGTGCCAGGTTTCACCCGCCGTTGCAAACAACTCTGCAAATCTTTCCATCTTTTCTGGATCGTCCAAGCTGTCTGCTACGAGCTGTTTCAGGTTGATTATTTGATCGTAAAGGGCTCTGATGATGTCAAGGTTTTCGCACTCCGCTGTCTCACTAATGATAGTGGATAGGCAATCAATTGCAGTCTCAAAAGTGTCATCATTCATAATACCTTCAAATATCAAAGCACATAGTGAGCTGTTTGAAAGTATCTGTTCGAACGGTATGTCGATAATCCAGGATTTGATGCAGCTCAATGTTAACGAGTTTGTTTCTGCTGAGTTGGTGGAACGTCCTTCCGCCAATGAGGTCAAAATGAACAGTATTTGTTCAACATTGGCTTGTAGTAGCTGAAAAGATCTATGCTCAAATTCTTCGTCTGTCAACGGCGTCTTCTTAACATCCATGAGCTCTTCAGGAAGAATCTTCAAAAGCTCTAGAAGAGTGTTTATACAGCTAGGTGACAACAGTCTGACAATTTCAGTGACGGCGTTCTCCCACTCCATGTACTGCAATGCAAAATTTGAAACAGATATACAGAGCTGGGTGGTTATTAGCTTCTGTTTGTCGTTGTAGGCAATCAAGAGCTGAATTAATGAATCTTTCAAAGACACAAGGGACTCCTTAGGTAACTGGCCAAAATCATACTGAACTTTAGACCTTAAGGTTTGAGCAGCAAAAATCTTCAGCTGTAGAGAGGATGAATCATCACCCAATGCTGGAAAGATGATTTGCCATGCCTCTTCTGACCTTTGAAAGTTGATCAAGAAATCATTTGCTTGTTCTTTCACGGAAGGAGAGCCACTCCCGTACAAAGTTTCCAAAGCTTGGTTGACCTGTTGAATCAATTGTACCGACATGATCAGGAGTGTGTTGTTGTTGTTCTTGTTTCCTCGGTACGGATCTATCTACTTTTCAGCCCAACCTTCAGAAGGATTGTTTGGAAAGTTTGAGATATAGCGTTCGAGTTGGTGTACCCTGAGCCAAAACGCTGTAGAGTTTTGACAGAAAGAGACACGGCTGTGGTGATGGATGATGGTTATGGTCCGATGGTACAAATTTTTCATTGGGCTCAAGAGCGCAGGAGGATACGAAATGAAAGGTTTGGATTATATACAAGTACAAGAACCAAGACTAGGATCAAGTATTACGCTTCTTCCGATTAACAAGGAATCATTCGTTCAAGATTGAGCATTGCACTGTTTGCCAAAGGAGCTCCATCAGAAACCACTTAGTCATTCTTCTATCATCCGAATCTCATAAATCATTCACCTTGAAATGTCTGGAAGAAAACAGCAGAAAGTGATGGTTCCACCCATCAACCAAATCTTCAAATATCTACAACAACAGTCAAAAGTGACAATATGGCTCTTTGAACAACTCAATTTCAGAATCACTGGAGTTATAAAAGGTTTCGACGAGTTCATGAACGTGGTGATAGATGATGCAGTTGAAATCGATACGAGGGATCCTACAAAGCAAAGGAAGATGGGAAGGATCTTGCTAAAAGGTGATAACATAACATTGATATCGTGCCTGGAATGATGGCAACAAAAAACAACATCAACTCTGTTCTCCCGATCAAACATAAGATAATAATCAAAGCGCCAACATTTTACCACTGAACGACCAGTCTGGTTGGGTGGTCAATGTCTATACGTCAGAATTGGCACATTTTACTGCTACTAGAACTATCATCCACTACTGTGGAGTGATATCATGCTTTTCAACGAACCCTTGGATCTTTCAATATGGAGAAGCGAACAGATATCGATACTTCAAAATGGGGCACCTTGAAGATGCACGCAAACGGAACGACAACGTATGTTGTCTGTCCATCACAATTTCTAATTAGAATTCAAAATACTGTATAATATAACTTTTCTGCTAAGCTATGAAACGAGAGGATTGAAGGAAGCATTCTCTCTCAGATTTCGGTCTAGGTAGTCCAAACTCTTTCGAGAACCTGTACTTGTATAATTTTCCACTTAGGAAAATCAACAGCTGGAAGCATTTGAATTTCAAATTCTATGCTTTCGAAAGAGACAACGATACATTTGTAAACTTGAAGCCTCCTATATTATGATGTTGTATGAGCCTGTTAGGATACAGAGTAGTTGGATGGGTGGATGAACTCATTTGCGGCTGTGCTCTGTATTATTTGATGAAAAGTACGCGATTCTTTAGTGGCGTATTGAAAAGAGGGAGCAGCTATGATTGACCTTGTGAAAAATACGAGAGATATGGGTTTATCCACAGTCGTATCATGTTGTTCTCCTCAAACAAAAGATGGGGAAAAAGAAGCAAACGAATCAGTGCTGAGTATTGCTGGAGAAGTACATCAATTGTGATACATCATAACGAGAATGAGAAAGTTCGTCCTCTTACTCTCTAGAATTTTTCAAAACCAGCCCTTTCGAAAGCTAACACTTAAATGATCCGAATTATGCTTGTCTTTGTGCTGTCCTGATCATATATTTGTTAGACACCCATATTCATGATTGGACAACCAGAGAGTCACGAAACTTGATTGATGATACTGAATCTTGCATTACTGGTTATTGGCAGCTGCTATGGGCTCCAACTGAATGCACCAAGCGTGGCTTCAAACAAGATCGATAAAGCTTCAATTAAGGAAGTCTTAGAAGAGTTAAAATTGTACCAACCAGCAGTCATGAACCAACTCTCTGAGTCTCCTTCGTGCATCGTTGAAATATTAAGCTTGGTGATTCCACATTGTGGTGTTCCATTGGGAACCGAAATGGAAGATCAACCAATGGGATTATCCGAGTTGGAACGAATTGGGACAGCCATTGAACTTACCAAGTGTATCTTCAACCAACAGGTTGACTACAGTGCCTTTCCAAAAGAGTGCAATGCTGAGAGCTTTGTTGTGTTTAGCAATGGTGGTTCTACAGCCGAAACTATAAGAAAGTTATGCTTGCAAAAGCTCAGTTTGGATACTGTGCTATGGACCACCTACTTTGGGTATTTGAACCTAGTTGATCAGCTTTGTCATTATTACAGCAGTCCATTTGAAAGGGAGAGTGTTGTAGCGGTCTATAGAGACGTGTGGCAAAAGTTTCGAGGTTTATTGGAGGTGTTGGATGAGTTAGGCACCGTGTTTGGGCAAGAAGGGTCATCAATAATTGAGAAAATAACTGGTCAGATACAAAGAGACCTCGAAAACTTTGAGCTTGAATTGAGGGCCAAGATGTCAGATGGAATGAAGGATACCTACGGTGAATTTGACAAGATTCTACTGCAAATGAACGAAAGAGTATATAGTGCATCTGAGGGTGCATTACGACTACAGGAAATCTTTGAAGGACAGACTGAGACTTTGATAAGTGATTTTTTGGACAAGAACAAGGATGGACTTGAAGCCTTTGAAGTTCAATGGGGTAAGTTCGTGCAAGAGTCAAACAGCATGGCATCTGTTGAGGTCGAAAAGTATGCATCAGCTTTTAGTGCGAGTCAAGAATCGCTTAGAGTTGAACTTCAAGCCAAGAGTGACATGGCAGCTGACAAGTTGGGTTTGAATATGGACTATCTGGAATCAAAGTTGAACTGTGTCAATGTCCAAGTGGAAAACAACTTTCGTCAATTTCAAAAGATCAATGAGATGGTAAAAAGCTTTGATTCATCCTTCTTCAACATTATACGGATATTGGGCGGTGCTGTCGGAATATTCCAAGTTGTGTTGTTGTGTCTTGTGGGATTTGTGATTAGCTTTGATAAGCTTGTTGGACTGTTATGCTTTATCTTTGGAGTTTATTTGGGAAGAGTAACAGTTAGGTTTTTCGATGCGTGACTACGTATCATCAAATGCCAGGAACGGAGAAAAAAAATGCTAATACACAGAGTGGCTTTTGCAAATAATAAACCAAAACCACTTGGCAAGATCCTCCTATTTCTGAATAACAAACGGCTTTCCTGTGTGGTTCTTGAAACTCTACATTATTGATTGCTGCCAGTCAATGCCTTGAATCTCCAAAGTGCAAGTGGTATGTCCGAACGGTCAAATATGGGGATGGCTTATCAGTGAACTTCGTTAATAACCTTTCCAGTGACTGATTGATTGACTGATTGATTGATCTCATCCACCTGTCAAAGTGTTTTTCAAGGTCCCAAAAAACGTGGAGAGATGCACAGATAAGCAGGCAAAGCAAAAACACGCTAAAATAGGAAAGTTTCCGCAGAGCCGCATTTGCTGATCCAAAAAAATGTCGTCTCTTTCTCTTTGCTGCTTCAAAGCTCTTGGACCGTTCCCCAAACCTATTGAGATGACGGATATTGTTCGTTTGAATCAGGGCCGTGGAAGCGCCTTGAACAGTTTTAATCTCTGGGTATTGTCTAACACTACTATTGAGGATCAATTCGCTAGGATGAGCCTTTGGTGAAAACGATTGATTGCTATTGAACAGTCGAGTCTGGTCCATAAAGCCATCCTCGATATCAGGAATCAAGTTACCATGCCGAGGCTCATATGCTTTCCAATTGGTCCGTTTCATGGAGCTTCTCGGTGAATACGATGCAATCCTTCTGCATCTTGTCCATCTTGTCCATCTTGTTCTTCTTCTTTCTCGTTCTGGATACGAGGTGCTGTTTACAGAGAAGGTTATTGTTGTTCGTGAATGTTTTGAGTCGTATATTTCGGTGTTGTATAGCTTCGCTTCTGTCTTGTTTGGGCAGAGAAATTGTGCTTATTGAGCCATTTAGGCTATAATGGAAAGTTCCGGCCGCACGAGGTTCTGGCAATCGTATCAATGAGGATCCAACCCTTCAATAAAATATATCTATGGAACCTTTTAGTTGTAAATGGCTGGCTGAGTTGGTCCTACCCACGGAGGGCGGCCACAAATGCCCTGCGCAGCTCACAGCACACCTTCAATAACAGGCTATTACACGATTTTCGTGGGCATACCGATTGGACGGGCCATTTAAGGGGACAGCCCCTGGTTTAGTTCTGAGGGAGCTGGGAAGCCTCATTATTCTATCGTGCAAACAAACACAGGTACTGCAAGAACATTCAAGCTTGACTAGTTAGTGCGTTTAGTTATCAGAAAGTGACAGAAAAGGCTTCCATGGCCGAGGAACGGAGAACTACAGCAGGCGTTCTCTTTCAAATGAATAGTTTTCCAAAAATATGCTTTTCCATCAACAGGAAGCTGCAATGTTTCTTGGGACTGGATCTCTAGGACTAGTACAATGGCGAGAGTGACCGAACCTTGATAGTCATCTAATCTACGGTCAAGGCATTAGTTGCTTGTTTAGGAAGAATGCAGATCCGGATTGTGATGACGCTTTCTGGGATGGATAGGATTGGTTTGGCGATGACATGCCTTAAGCATATGTAGATTGATTGATTGATTGATTGATTGAATGATTGATTGATTGATTGATTGACTGATCGATGGTGACGATGATGAAAGAGTAATTGAATAATCAAGTTTCAACTTCCATGATAGGCATCGTATATACTCCAAAGACTAACTGACAACAATTGGCCGAGCAAAAGAGTGTATCTCAATCGGCAAATCTACCGTAAAGAGAGAGATTATCGCGCATCGAACACCCAGTTTCCATACTGTGCTGTTTCCAGAGGTTTACCACTGCTGTTGCTCTCCAACTGGGAGCAACCACACTTTCGGCTGGTCGGTACTCAGTTTTAAAACAACAGAGGCTTCTTTGCAAGGACAGAAAGAAGAATATGTATGATCCATGGAACAGGACGCACATCTAATGCCTTTCGTCCAGTTCTATCTATCTATCTGGTTCCGGTGCTGCTAAAATCCATTCTTGTAACTTACGCTAGATTACTCCTCCCCTAAATCCCTTCCTGCCGTATATATAACACTCTTTCCCAAAGCTTTACTTGATGTCTTGGCAACAAGGTTTGCTCCTGATGGAGAACAACATGAATTCAACGTTAAAAGCAGCTGTCAGTGCCAGCATCTCTTCCTCTTTCCCATCAGAAAGACACTTCAACATCTTCGTATAATCAAGTATCACCATCACCTATCAAATGATCAGGTACCGTCAAATAAGCGAACCGTATCTCTACCACGGTGAGTCTGTTCAATCGCCTACACTTTCGAGTGGTAATTCTATAGATCCATTGCCAAGACGTATCGACGAGTCCAGAAGGAGTTATGCCTTACCATCTGCCACCTCTTCCCCCTTTTCAACAACATCCTCAACTTCATCAAACTATACACCATTGAGTCCAGACGAAGAGAAATATATTGCAAACCATCTGTCAATCGGCTCTTTTCTTGATGAGTTCTATCTTCCGGATTTCAAGCAGCGGATGTTATCCCTATCAGTCAAAGATTCAATCAGTAATGAGATCCATTCCTTAAGGGCGCAGTTGGAAACACAACAGGGGACACCAATACCATCCCACCATCAGCATCCATTAGAACAGGAACAAGTTGAACAGTTTACCGGATGGCTTCCTGGTTCGTTTGAGTTCAATCCTGCTGTACTACTGAACAATGGAATAACCGACAGGCTGGCCCTAGAGGATGAGAAGCAGTACACGTATGTCGGTGCCACCACCACCATCACGCATCATGATTCGCTAACACTGACAGATGGACGTTCCACCTTTTCCAATTGTCAAAGCACAGCGTGTAGTACTCCCTTGGATACAACGGTTGTGCCATCCAACGGCAAGGTTCCTTATGGTGTTGCTCCCACGGGTGATCAATTGAACGAAGTTGATCCTCGACTCTATGAGAGCAATGACCATACGGACGAACCGTTTGAAGATGAAAAGGACAACACTCCGGGGACTGGTATGAAGAGGCGAAGGTTAACGGTTGCTGCCGAGATAGTTCGTGTTGGAGATTCCAAGATCCATTACAGATGCATGTATGAAGGTTGCAAGTATGCCGGTACTTTCCAGTCGAGAGACTATCTGCGTAGGCATACCAGGGAGCAGCATACTGCCGACAAAGAGCATAGATGCTGTGGTTTGGAGAATGGAGGATGGGGTTGTCAGAACACTTTCAAGAGGCCGTACCAACTGGTGAACCATTGGCGTGGGCACAGATCCTTGAGGAAATGTTCAGTTCCCGACGAGATACTGGCCAGCCATGGGATCGTCAAGAGTACAACAAGGATAGCCGAGCATAGGACAAGGAAAAGGAAGAGTTTGGGAACCAGACCCGTCTCTTTTGGAGCTTTGAGAGCCTCCATATGATTAGTCGTTGTAAGTTCAACTTTCTAGTAGAATGTCATATTTCAGTAAGAGTGGGGAACCAAAGCCAGTTTGTCTCTATCTGTAGCATAGCAACCAAAAGACCAACCTTGTACTAATACGTGCATTGGATCGGACTAGGCATGTTTGGACCGGGGATGATTAGAAGGATTATTGTATCTTGAAACGGTCTGGCCGTTTGAAAGATGGATGTTGGCCAATTGCCCTGCACCACTACTAATTTTTAAAAAAACGGTGGTCAGAAGGGTTGGTTCCATCATTCTTCTTCTTCTATTTCTTCTGTATCAGTTACAGCGTATTCTTCCTTTGGAACCACGGCTGGAAGATCTGTCTCGGCTTTTCGCCAAATAGTGGCACAGCCCTGAAGCAGTGGTGAAAAGTTTTGTTGGTTGTTGTAGAAACTGGGGAGCCCTTTTGAAATATTACATCTGTGCTAATGAAATGGTGGATGCTCAGAGGTTGCTGGGACAAAACCGAATCCGTTTGAAGAACCAGGCAAGCCTCTCTTTGAACACTGCAAAAGCAGTGTAAACATTGCACATGTCAAGTGCAAAGTGTAGGTGACTCTCTTGCTGCACACGCCGAACGCAAAACCACGAATGTTTTCACATCCACGGAAGGGCTTTAGCGTGATACCTGATCAGGTTAGACCTCTTCCCTATGAGGGACTGTCTTTGATGGGATACGACTTGGCAATCCATTAGTGAGAAGTGACATGCTGTGGGGTCTGCAACTACTCTATGATCGTACTAACAGATACGAATACAGCCAAAGCCCGACAGAGCAGTGTGTAATAAGATCTTCACTCGTAACTGTTGATCCTGGTTGATCCCAACAGCTGTTAGTCTTCACGATGTGTCTTCGACAAAGTGTGGCTGATGGGGGTGAGCACAGGACCTAGGCCTAGAAGCGTAGAGCCCTAAAAGATTATTTTTTCATATGCCTGTTTGTGTTATCTTCGCCAGTGCACCTCAGCTGTATGTTGCCGCTGGCAAAATGTGTGTTCTGCACCATATTTGCTCACATTTATGCGGGTCGTTATAACGGGATCTTGCAAAGTTAGCTACTAAAAGGACACATGGCTGTTTGGTCTGTAGCTTGTTCGAGTGAAAGTTCGCTGGTTTAGTCATGGGTGGGGTCAGCGAATGAATGGCCAGTGAACCAGTGAACCAAATGGAGAGTTGCTAATGGTTGTCAAGAGAGAAACCATGTAAGTGTGCTGGCAACACAGGAAGGCACCCCTGATCAGCCTACAACGGCATTTCGGAGTGGCCTTTCGCCAAAGGTAGTTAGGAACGGTTAAGCGTCTTAAGTGATTGCTCTAAATGACCGGGGTTTTATTCATTGGCGTGGCAAAATGGGTTCCAGCATTAGATCACCAGACTAATCTGTCGTCTTTTGCAAAACGACGGCTCCATGCATACAGGCTTGCGCATGTGCATGTGCAGATAGATTCACACATGCACATGCACAGCAACCTACACACAATAGCAGATCAGCGCTCACCCTGCATGCAAAGTTCCGTAGCTCCACAACCGTTTTGCAGCCTTGCACTTTGGGAGTGGCCTGTCTTCGTTTTGGAGCAAATCAACACCTGTTACTGCTGTAGAGAGCAGCACAAAACGGCTTTTTGGGTGTGACACAGTCTTAGCACTGGGCGTTGTGCTGCATCAGGGTGTACTCAGATACACACTCACGGGTGCAACAGAGAGACACACAACGCAGGAATACAACCGATGACTATCGAATGGTCATGCGATAAGAGCAGCGTTTGCTGCCTCGCCGGCAGTTCTCTGCTGCACAACAGCAAGCATGGAGGGGCTTAGGGAGATAAGTTAGCATGGACCGGCCGTTGCTGTGAATAGACGAAGCACAGAAGCGCCCGGCAGGCAGTGTGGAAAACACTGCATTTGCCCATCCATCTGCTCATAGCCCAGTGATGATGATGCATCATGTAGTAAGCATCTCCAGGTTGCTGCTGCTGCTGCTGCTGATGCTGATTCTTTTGGCTTCTGTATAAAAGGAGGTAAATTTCCTTCACAAATCCCCATATCAACACAAAGCTCAACCACCAACAGCTAACATCTCCAAAGGATCTGTCTTCACACTCATTAGCTTTGCTATGTCTCTTTCCACGATGCCGGTCTCCTCTCCATATCCTCACAGACACCATGAAAACTTTGCGCTTGGTACTTCGCCTAATGGCGGCTCTTCAAGACCACTAACAGTCCCTTCGTTGAGCCACTTGAACCTACCACTGCCACTCATAGCATCCTCCAACTACCAGAATAGACCACCAATGATGGATTCGAGCTCTCAGCAATCAGTCTATCGCCATACCGGTCCAGAGTCTCCCCAACACCAACAGCAGTACGCTGTCCAACAGTCTCAGTTGCACCACTCGAACTCAGACACTCCTCGTGCTACAACCATTCTACTTCCATATCCATCTCCTTCAATCGAACCAGGCCAGAAGATGCCCCATGGTGTCTATCCAATTGCCAACCACCAGTACCACCAAGCACCTTCTCCATTGCTCGGCTCGTTGAACCGTCAATACACCACCCAACATGCCTTGCCAATGTACCAAGGTCTAAACTCGCACTCACCACCACCATACCGCCTGCTCTCGTATCCACCACCAGCAACAAAGTTCCAACCGGTGGAACTTCTCTCTCCAACAAGCGAACATTCGGAAGCCATGTTCTCCGGATCCAGCCTGACAGAGAAGAACAAGAGAAAGAGAAAGAAGGCCCATGAGGTTGAAAGAATGTACACCTGTACCCACAACGACTGCTCCAAGGCCTACGGTACTTTGAACCATTTGAACTCGCATGTGATACTGCAGAAGCATGGCAAGAAGAGACTACCATCCGAGTTCAAACATCTCAGGGAAGAGCTCAAGGAGAGACGCAAGCTTGAAAAGGCCAAGAGGAGAGCCCTTGAAAGATCCAAAGGTCTATCCTGTTCTGATCAGTGTGATCATAGAAGGCAGACAGAGATGAACCCGCGTTACTACTACAAGTACCAGGAACCAAACCTACAGTACCATCCCCAACCTCAGTACGAAGATCGTCGTCAAAACCAGCCTTTTTCCACTCCTCCGTACCACCAATACCATCATGTTTACGGGTCTCCAAACTGAACAATTTTTTGCATAAGATTCCATTTACCATTACTATTATTACTACTACAGAGTGGCGCTGCTGCTCTAACCTCATCTACTTCTTCCAATACGACTGCATTACTTCTCTCCATCACCTTTTGTTTCAATTCTTTTCTTCCTTCCTCCCCTGTTCTAACACTGGCAAACGCTGCCGGTCAACGATTCTTACTTTGCTTATCGCTCTTAGCTCTCTCTATCCAATAAATGTGAATCATTTCATTAACCTCATCAGACTAATGCTCTTTACAATCTCTTGGGCCCGCAGTGGAGATATGTCGCCGGGTGCGGCACGGCGGTATATCGTTTTGCCTCTCTTGATCACCTTAGGGAGTGATGGGGATCATAGTCAGTGCGCACTACCTCCAAATTCAATTTTTACACATGGCTGAATGATCCATCCACATCACGATATCCATCCAGCTCTTTCCGCACAGACGAATCTTGAGTTATCTTTCAAACGGCCATAACAACTGCTGTTGCCGTATCTTCTACTTGTGGATTCCCAAAAGGTGATCCATCTTAAAGGTCAAACTTCCATTAGGGTTTGAAACCTTGACGATTGGCCCTGAGGAAATGCTTGCTAGAAGGTGGTTCGGGTTTATAGCCAGTGCTGGTCTGGCGGCAGTGCATTGGGCACATGCATGGTTGCCTGCTGCAGGATGGGACGTGCAGGGATCGTCTCCTTTGGGCTGCATGACGCATATCAAATAGAACAAATATGGGGCGATGCATGCGCACGGCGTCTAGCTGGGCTCGGGAGGTTGGCGATATAAGTTTCTCGGTTTTTTGACAACTCGATCGATGGAACGCAGTAGCAAGGGTTCAGTGGCAACCAGGCCAATGAAAAAATGGGTTCTTTTCAAAAAAAAAAAAACTCCGTACAGATCAATGATATATATTTCATATATTGCCATGGATAGATCCAATCAGGTGCACGCACAGATGCACGCATGGATGCATAACTGTATGTTCAAATGCAGAATTAGAGTTGACAGTCAATTACATGGAACACTGGCCTACGCCCATGGCCAAACTTTGGTTTTGGCATATGGTGCTACTCCAGACTCCTAAAACCAGTTGTCAAACTTTAGAACCGGCCTACTGCTTGTCGGTTCCAAAAAATGTGATCAAAGATAAATTCTGCTTTGGCGTTTGCAGTGTAGCAAGAGACCCGTATTGTTCGGCACTGCTCAATGTTTTTTATCCAGCCTTCCTTGGAGCCAGAAACGTGCAAATTGGTTTCCAATTCAGGGTTTGTGCTGCTCTACGTAGCGCATGCTACGCTGCTTTTTGCCGAGCAGTGCTCTGTTTAAGAAAGATTGGACGATGTAAACTGTATTACCGAATGCTTTGGGAAAGAGTAAACAACTAATCGCTCGATCAAGACTGGTCAATCAGACGTACCTGTTCGACGAACAAACGTATCTACAGGAGAGTAAAAGAAGGTTGTACCCTCGATAATTCGCACCCAGCCTCCATGCAACGGCAAAGCTTGGGATACTCTCAAGAGAGCGGCAAGGCAACGGAACATCCTGTAACAACACCTCTAAAATGGGTTTGCAGATTCGATAACGCTATTATTACCCTGTCAATAGAGTGACGGCTATTAGAAGAGCGAAACAACACTCTCCGTCTTCAATAGCACCTCCGAGATTTTACCATCGTTCGACAGAACAATCCCATTCTTGATCTTTGCGGTAAACTTGTTCGAAATGATACTGATTTCATCGGTCTTTAGATTCTCAATGCTCAACGTTACGCTTGAACTTTCGACAGGAATCAATTCCGAATGATCAGCAGTCAAATCAACATTCTCTTTAATGATATCATTCAACCGCAGATCGTCCTGAACATCCAACACGTTCTCGTCGTCTATAACTTCTTCACCAGGAACAAAGCCCACAAGGTGGCCATTCGATGCACCTCCCAGAGGCTCGTCGGGAGAAGCAGCCGGTTGATGGCCAAGAAGGTTCCTGATCAGGCTGTTCAGCAGACACCAGCTGCGCAATATGGAAACAAGCCTCAGCAACTTGTCCAGCCTGCTGAACTTGACCTTGTAAAGCTTGACAAGCGTACAGCCAATCAAAAAATTCACCTTGCATTTCTTGGTCACGGTGGTCCTCACCCCTTTAGAATCTGTCTTCTCACAGGCAACCTTGATATCCTTCGAATGATGCTCATTGATACACTCGTAGAAACGATCCAATCGAACATCGTATGCTTCGTTGTCCGACACGTTGAAAACCTTGTTGCCCTGAGTAATCACTTCATAATCGTTCAAGTTCAACTCGATCAATAGATCCTCAGGAATCCAGATGTTTGGACAAATCTCGAGCACCAAAAGGTTCAAGTTGGATATCAAAGCAGTGTCGTTCTTGTTTATTAGCCACTCACCATCCTCAAACCATTTGAGTTTCATATCACCCCGGTGAGCGTTCGAGGAATAACCGTTTGAAGCTTGGAAGCTCGAATTCAACTCGGCAAACTGAAAATCCGCCTCTGTTTTGTTGTTTTCCGTTATCTTGAAATGTATCAGGTATGGATTCAACGACTCGTTAGTCTTGATCTGCTTTGTCTCCCAAAGGAGAGAGTTGACATATCTGTTGTCCTCCCATATTTTGAGAAACAGGCCAATCTTGTCGTTTTGGTTCATGAGTATTTGTCCCAAACCAAAAACGCCATCCTCCAAATCCTTACGGCGGTCCTCTGCAGATTGGGGATAGGCATTGACTATATACTCGGGCAACTGGCTCCTCAGTGAAAAGTTGTACACGTTGATCAAGTTGAACGTTAACTGGTTGAAGAAATTGAACAAATCATGAGGAGATTCCATGGACAACCTATCAAACTGACTCAATATCCTCAAGTTTCTGTTGAAACTATCCAACGTTTTGGACTGTAAGTTCCTTAGTAGAATCTTTTCAACTTTTTCAAAGTCATTGTAACCTTCCAAAAAATCATAAGTTTTGTCCTCTAGGGTATTCACAGTGACAGCACTTGACAATGACACATTCTTCACTGTGGTTTCTTGGAAATCAATGTCCAATAGTAGTATCTTGCCACTCAACGATAACCTTTCTATTATCTGGCTGTCAAGAGCAGCATCTTTACCCTTACCGTTGGTGGGTGTTCCAACGTTACTCCCACCACTACCCCCGTAACTGAAAACATAGCTGCTATTGCTGTTGTTGTTGTTCGTATCTATCGTTAGGGTGTCATTGAACGTTTCAAACCCATAAATGTTGGACAATCTTTTGATTCCTTCTATGGTGACTTTGCCGGGTCTTTTCAAGAGGATGTTGGATACCTGGGAAAGCGGAGCTATGAGTTCGGGGTCAATTGTAGGCATGGTGACTTTGTGAGATAATCCTTGATGTCAATTGATTATGGCTTGGTAATTATATTATTGCTTTCTAGTTGTCTATTGGAAAGAGTACGATTGATTGATCATCGATCTTGAATAAGTGTTTTGGAGTTTGTTTTTCACCGGTATCGCTTCGAGTGCCCCGTATCGCAACGGGCTCGAATCGGCGCACTACCTTTTCAGCACTACAATTTTGATCTTGCTGAGATCGTCATGGCTTGATCTTTTGATGGGACATATAAACATGATAACATATGATTAGCGTGCCGGAAGTTGGCAAAATGTGAAAAGGGGAAAACACGAAAGTACTGATGAGCAAGAAGAAAGAGAGCAATAAACAAACACTGATGAAAAGTTAATTTGTTTTATATATATGTATAGATATGTGGAAGGAAATAAGGAACCCTCGATGCTTAGAATTCATCATGTGATGGTGAAGTGTTGGAAGACGAGCCGCTATCAGAGCTCTTAGATTCTTCTGTTTTGGCGGTGGTGGTGGATGAGAGTGAGCTTGCAGATGCTGCAGATGATGACGAGGCAGCAGCAGCAGAAGCTTTTGATTTCTCTGCACTTCTGATCTCTTCTTTTGCTTTGGCCTTGAGATACTTGTTCATTCTATCGTTCAACCCATTAATCCTTGAATTGTGGACACCTTTCAAAGTCTTATGGATATCTTGAACGGCAGATAGTTCGTCCAACACAGTCTCTCTCAACTCAAACAGTAATTCCTTTGATGCTGAATCAAACTTGGACTTATCCTCCTTGAAAGAGTCAAACAACCCAAAGAAATCATTAAGTTTCTTGATGTGGGCATTGATTTGATCCTCTGTTAACTCTGGAACGGTAATCTTGATGGCCTTGTTAGCCTCTTCAAAGTCCAAATTTATTTGGTCGTATTGTGTCTTTATCTTTAAAGCATCCTCAGACATGGAGATCATAAAGTCTTGTAGTTCGTAGAGAGCTTCTGAAGAGACGTTATAAAGTCTTTCAAACTCAGGGAAGTCAAGTTGTGCGCCTGAGGCCTCAACAAATCGTTGAATCTTAATTCTGTGCTGCTTCACCTCGTCTAGCATCTTTTTAATTTCTCCGGTTGTAGCATCACTAGACTCGTAATCCAGCCACTCCAAATAAGCAGAGACTAAAGTTTGTGCAGCACTGATAAGAGTTGGAGGACCGTTGGTTGCGACGTCCTCATCATCCAGGTACGCTCTCAAGTCGTACAATGAGGATTCAAGACTGTTTGTCAATGCCTCATGCTGTTGCCTCTCGTTGTCCTTCTTTGTCAAGGTTTTCAACTTTGCCGCTGACTGTTGTTTTGCGCTAGAACTTAATGGCTTGAAGTATGCATATTCTTGCCTGACCAGTAGCGTGGTCTTTTTTGGCGACGCCTTCTTGGCTTCCTTGTCATCATCCAACAAGGTGTCATTTTGTAATGGATAGCATAGTGACGTGACAGACTTTAAATCGACTATCCTACTCTCGGAAAGTTCAAAGTTACCAATATATTTCAAACCTCCCGGGCACGATGTTTCGTTATAATCTTTGTTTTTCACTGTGTACTTGCTGAACAAAGAACCGTCTTCGTAAATGTCAACCTCAAAATTCTTGAACGAGGCTAAGTTGGACAATTCGTATGACGTTCTGTTGTTGAGTAAAGTCGAGTGCCTAGGATAGATGGTCTCAAAGTTGACCTTAGTTTCATCACTTCCATCCTCAAAGTACTTGATCTGGTAGCTGGAGAACGAGTGTTCAATCGAAGAGATCTGTTTGGTTCTAAACATACCCGACATAGTAACACCCCTTAGCATTGTGCCAAAAACGGCTGCTTCATCAGCATTGACGTTTTTGGAGATCAACGATTCGTTTCCCAAGTACGTGATTAAATGTTTTTGCACGGTTGGAACTCTCGTGGAACCACCCGCAAGTATGACAGAAGAAACATTCTCGATAGAGACATGGGACAATGCATCGATGACTGGTTTTGTGAATCTTGATATGTGCTCACTGATGTGTTCTTCAAACTCTTCACGAGTGACGACTGTCTTGAAGTCAATATCATCATACAACGATTCGACAGAGACCTTGGTCTCGGAGTTGGCACTAAGAACAAGCTTGGCTTTATCTGCTGCCTGCCATAGTCTATTCATTGCCCTGGCATTTGCTGAGAATTTAGAAGGTTTGATCTTGATGTTGTCCGCCAAAAATTTTGCCTCTAGGATCTCCTTGATAGATTCTGTAAATAGGTGTCCTCCCAAATGCTCGTCAAACCCATATCCTTCTGTTTCAACGTTAAGTGATCCGTTGATGGACGAGAAGGAAACAAGAGTTGCCTTTGTGGAGCCTGCGCCCATGTCATAGATGAGATGATACTGTTTGGTCTCGTTGAATTCTCTAGTGGAGGCGTAGTTGATGGCAACAGCTAGTCCATCGTCGACCAAGCCAACAACCTTTAGATCGGCTATTTCAGCTGCATTCATAATGGACAACCTTTGAGCCTGGGAAAAGTGTGCAGGAACAGTAATGACAACATCGTTGACTTTTCCAGCAGATGAGAGTCCGGCAGTTTGTGCCCAGTGTGACTCTGCACGCTTCTTGAGTTCTTCAAAATTCATGGCAACCACCTCTTCAATGGGGTATGTTTGACCCAAGATTTTGAAAGAGATGGATTTTCTTGATTTCTGGCCATCTGTCAATTGCACCGAGGGATGGTTTTTAATATACTTGATAGAGTCCTGATCCTGTGTAGACTTTCCCAGGATAGACTTGAGGTGTATCAAGCAAGAGCTTGGCTGTCTGATACAAGAGCTTAAGGCATGCGATCCAAAGTTTCTATGGATCTCATTCTTGGAACCGGGTATACCTGTTATTGCCAAACCAGATGTGTCTTTTCTCTTTGTGTCTGCTGTGAGGATGATGTCCATTGGAACACCTGGAGCAACCAATGCAGCCTTGGTGAACTCCTGGCCGTAGTCTATGGCGAGCAACGCAGCATATATCGGTAGGATTATCAAAGAAAATACGCTGAATATTGACAACAACCTCATCTTCTGTGTGTGCTGAGTGGTTTAATTGATCGCGCCGTGATTTCGGCTGTAGCTATACCAGATAAATGTCGACGGACTACCAATTTTATTGTTGTGATCTTTATTTCTCCTTAATGGAGAGCCCACCCACCCATCAGATCTAGTTCAACGTCATCAGCATCAACATCAACATCACCAGTGAAAAACTCCAGCCCAGCCAGCAGCCGCAACCGTCACATGACGTGTTAACAGGTTCCTGGCTAGCTTCAGTACACCTCTGCACCTGTCAAAGTAATTTTTCAGACGGCTTTCGAATAATCAACTCCAAGGGAAGCTAAGGGATAAGTTTGTGCTTTTCCTTTTCTTGCCTTCACCAGTGGTCACTTGAAATTGATTCAACAGACAAGAGCTTGAAGGCTCTAGAAGTTTCCGATTAGCTGAGTTATATAATTGCATCAATGTACAGTAAGTATAGCAGCCCTATTTGAAAGAGTTCTTCAAAATTCTTTCTCCCCATACATTTTCAGATATACTAACCTGCAGTTCACTCTCAATTCACAACAGACGAAAGAAGAGCAGCCAACAGGAAAGAGCTCAGCAGATCAGTCCAGTCCAAAGATGAGGCTTCACAGCCGATTACTAGCTCAGGCTCTCTGCCCCCATTACCTTTGAAAAGGGCAGCACCTACGGGTGAAACCGCGGGTGACGTTAGCAGGAATACTGGCCATTACGCAAGAACAGAGGAGCCACCACAAAAAAGAGAGACAATAGAAAGATCTGATAGAGACTATCATAGAGGAAACGGCTACCAAAGACCCTCATATGACAGTTATGACAGACGTGGGGCAGGAGGCTACAACAGACGTGGCGAAGATTACAACAGACAGCGCTTTCAACATAGGAATAGAGATTCATCATATTACTCGCATTCGACCAACAACGACAAAAACAGCAGGTCAAGACAAGCAGATGAAAACTTCAGCGCACGTGCCAACGTTGTTCCCCTCGACGAAATCAAAGTGGAAAACTCTTTATGGAATAAGACTCCAAAGAACTATGAGGGCGCTTCCGCTTCGAGAGCCAAGGCTTGTGGATTGTTCCCAATACCTGGAAGTGCAGCAAGAGAACTGGACAGTTTGGACGTTAAGAGACTACTTTCGATCAACCATTCACAAAAAAGATCAGCGTTATCAGTTGAAGAATCTCGTTTAACACCAATTGACTCTCGCCCATCTAAAATGCTCATTCTCAGCGGTGTCGATTTTGAAGCTGTCTCTATCGATAGGATACAAAGGTACATTGAAAGTTTCTTGCTCACAACAATTATCCCAACAGTTGACTATGAGGATCACTCCATCGATATACATCTCAGCTCAGACCCAACAAAGGCCATTATCGAAACGAAGAAATCAATAGTCGCAACAACATTGATGGCATTGAGCGGCAACAACGTTCCAGAACTAGAATCAGAGATCACGCTTAAAAGGCCCAAGGAGTACATCGCGTATAACCCTCCAAGACTCAGAAATCCAGAGAGAGATCCATCAGTACAACCAGATGCCAAGGACACTATTTTTGACGGTTTGATCGAAAGTTGTTCTTTATTTACGCTCACAAATGTACCTTTTGGAATTTCAAGAGAATCACTAGTTGAGATTCTTTCCAAATACGGAGAGTTAAAGTCTTTGTCTCAAGCATTGGATAAGCTGACTTATGACTCAAAAGGTATTGCATTCTTTGAATATAAAACACTGGCAGTGCCTCAAAGTGAGATGCTGTCTGCTTTGAATACAACCGAACTTGATACAAATGTGCTAAAATGTTTCAGATCGTGTCTTAACGATTCCTCCAAGTATGAACAATCGATCATTTTCTCGGCTGGGTTTTTGGCTGATTCCATCAGTGTTCCTTCCAACAAAGTGACTAAGCATGTGCCATCTAGGGTGATTCAATTTGTGAACTGTTTGACCTTGGAGGATTTGACAAACATTCAGAAGTATAATGTGATTGTGGAATCATTCAAGGAACAATGCGACAAGTTTGGGAAAGTTGAAAAATTGCTCATACCAAAGCCTCAACCACAGTTCAAACAGGGATTTGACGAGGTGAAGCCTGAGTTCGGAAAAGTATACGTCAAGTTTGAGAAACAACAAGATGCTGACAAGTGTCTTTATGGATTGGCTGGTAGAAAGTTTAACGATAGACTCGTAATTGGTGGTTACCTTGAGGAAGAGGACTTTGACCTTGGATTACTATAGAGTCATTTCCAATACTCTTTTATAGGAAAAATCTATCATTACTCAACATTGTACTATAAGTTGTAGTTGTTAATGTAATCCTCAACTGACGAATCCCAAGTGTGCCTGACAACCAAATCGTAAAGTTCATCAGGAACCATCTTGACCAAGCTTAGAGATAACTTAATGATTTTTTTGGCGTTCAACTTTGGAAACTCTCGCAACAACATCATGGGATTCTTTGACCCCAATAAGTCATCTCTTATTAGAATCACCTGAGAAATTATGAAAAAAATGTTCAAGTGAACCCCATAACTGAACAGAAAATCCCATAGTTCCAACACTTCTGCCAAGGGAGGAGTACATGCACTCAATGTTAGGACAGAGGGTAACGCATATATCTTTGCCGTTAGCATCTTTGACTTGAGGTGGGAATAAAGTCTCTCATCGACGACCATCAAAATCATATCAACTAGTTTGACACCATTTATAACACCAGACAACGTCGGAGTAGCATATGTGGGTATGTACTTGGTCAGCAATTTTGAGAAGAGGGCAAACGCCACGGGCTCACTCTTACAAACGTAGGCAAGTGGAGCAACCAACACATTCATGCCTTGAACGTAAGGAGACAGCTTTATCGATTTATCGATACCCTTAAATTGGGCACCAGCACCATCACCATCGTCATTGTCGTAACTATCATTCTCATCAGTATCTTCATCCAAAGCAGCAGCACCAGTCTGTTCTTCCAAGTCCTGCTTCATTTCAATCTCCAAAGCATAACAGTTGAGCAACCGTATCAAGACATCATTTCCAACCTTGAGAGAAAATGCATCATCTTTCTTAAACGTCCTAAAGGCATCGTTATGGATCTTGCTAAATGCGCGGGACATTCCTCCTTCATGAACCAGCTGAATATAATACTCAGTCTCTATCGGCTCCACTCTGAGTAGGATCGACCAGATGTAACTGCGGTATGGGCAAGGGAGGCCTTCGTTGGTTGTCGGGAGCCCCTCGCAGAGGATGCTGTATCGTAACTGTGAAAGACTAGATAAAATCACCGTCTGATCTTCCTCTATAAATTTTTCAAGGGCGTCCTTTCGACGTCCTTTTCTTTCATTGCTTGCTTTGCTCAGCGTGTTGTTTGTCGTGGATAAGACTGATGCCTTTCGGTTGAGTCTGGTTGGGATCGATGTGGATTTTAGCATGTGCGAGGATGATGCTCGATGCGAGAGAACCTTTGAATTGTCCATTTTGGATTGATTTAGATTGGTTTGGTCTCAATAGTTTCGAAAAATATATCAATGCTCAAGAAGTTCGTAGCTTAATATAAAGTTTGTCAAACGGTTTGATCTCTTCTGATCCATGTGGTAATCTACATTCTTGTGTTTACATTTCGTTAAGACCTGATGCATCTTTCCATTTTGGGTTTCTCACGTGACCTAGGTTTTTGACGCGTCGATTCTAGGGTCTCGCCATTTGCCATATCTCACCTTACAAGAACATTCAGCAACCAAGTTTGACAGACTTTAGACTTTAGTTTGTCGATGGTATAACATGGATATTTCCAATAAAAAGGGACTGGGAATTCATTGCTAGCAAAATTTGTGTACGGAAGAATAAGTTCAGTTTAATACGAGGTGAAGCAGTGAAGATGACAAAACGGAAATGAAATCAATGTTAAAACATAGAAGAGTAAAGGACGTGAGTAGAAACACACACATGACTATAATATCGTTGAAAAAACCCAAAGCGCTAAAAAAACAGTGAGGTTTGAACTCCCAAATAATTCAAGCGTCATCCTCTGGATCGTTCAATATCTGATAAAATGAGAACGGAGTATACGCATAACCTTCACCTTCGAAAAACTTGGACATGGCCTCAACCCAATGCAATCTCAAACTGTGCAACATCGCAGAAGTACCTTCCATAACAACTAATATACAAACGGTCAAGACAAACCACATACCAAACAACAAAAATACCATGACACATCCAACGTAACCTTTATCTTCAAAGGACACAAATGAGTTTGATATAGTCATATCCCAAAGCACCGATGATAACTGATTATGGGCTAATGACAATGCCCATAAACGTAGATAAGAAGCAGTGTGAGAAACACAATTTAAGCAGAATTCGATGGTGTGAATGACTTGGTGGATCATGACATCCCCAAAGTTAAACTCTTCCTCATTCACCTCAAAGTCCTCAATCATGAAGAAGTCGACATCTGGGTTTGTGATGGAGGTTGAGTCGGTGGTTTCTGAAGGAGATGCTGCTGATAAGCTTTGATGATCCTCCGACCACCTCTGGGTGGCATGAGGGTCGATGTCGGCGTATCCCAATGCGATCGACTGTGAGTTTTGTTTTTTCAACGTTAGTGGCTTGTAAAGTAACAACCAAGGAACACAAACCAATGCAATCAGCACCAAAAACACCTGTATAACAGACTGTCCTGGGTAGAGCTGTTCGTCGATTGTACCTGGAGATAGGAACATGTTGATCAACATGTTCAACAAACCAGGAGCTGGCTTATCTATCGCTATCCAATCCACAGTCCATTTGTACACAATCGTCAATGCAAGATAGCCAAATATACTCTGCATGAACAATAATCCGGGGATAAAGTTACCAATGACGTCAACCCTTGACTTGAAGAATCTATAGTTCACCAAGGAAAACATGAAGGAGTATGTCATGTGAATGAAACCCATCAATATCGATAACTTCATCTTGTAGGAGTTGGAAAACAACAAGTTGTTCTCAGTACCATGCCATGCATAATCTAAACCCATTGGATAAACACCAACGCTGGTAGCAACAATGTTTTCACCTTCTTTAAAATCATCCGGCCATTTCCATCCGGATTTGAAGATGGTCATGGACTTCGAAAAGACGTCATTGTACAAGAATCCTGTGTACATCGAAAAGAAACCCATCAATATCAATATGTAACGACCGGTGTATGCCATATCAAATATTTCATCCCTGTTTTTCATTGCTCCAATTGATTTTTCCTTTAATACCAAGATTGTAGCTGCCAAGAATAGAACGAACCCGTGACCGACATCACCAAACATGATTGCAAACATGAAAGGGAAAGTGACAATCGATGCCAAACCAGGGTTCACCTCCTGATATGTGGCGATACCGTAGGCATCGATGATGGATTGGAACGCTTCTGTAAACTTGTTCGTCTTGTGGAATGTTGGTGGTGTTCTATTAGTGCTTATCACATTCACGACGGAGTTGATATCGGTTCCTGATGAGTCTGTCACGTCCCTCAATGCATTTTTCACGAGTCCTAAATCGTTTTTTGGGATCCATCCTTCAGAAATAAGGCATCTTCTAGTTTGGTCGTAGTTGAATAGGTTCATCACGGTGTATATTGCCTTCTCCTTCTTGATGTCAATCTTCCACTTCTCTATCTCCAATGCAATCTCTTTCAATTCTATAGTTAGTCTTTCCCTTGTATGCTCCAACACCTCTCTCAAGTCTGTCATTTTGGAGTTAACATCGTCAAGTTGTTGTTTGAATACGTCATAGTTGTTATCCACTTCAAATATCTTGCCGTCCAACGAGTCCACAATTTTTTTGCAACGTTTGATCAAAGTATCACCATGGGTGAAAATCAAAAAGATATACTTCTGAGTCTCTTCGCCTGTTTTTGGATCCACAAACGCCTCTTCAACTGGAAGATAGTTGATGTATAGGTTACCCCTTAACACTCTCCACAAAATCTTTTGCAATATGAGGAACTTGGTACTATCAATGGTACCACTGATGAAGTTCATGGTCGATCCCATAATGTTCAACTCGTTGGCTCTACTTGTAGATTGAACAGTTTCACCGTTGTTTCTGACACCTCTTTCCAGATAGTCGTTACCGTCCTCCTCCACTAAAAGTCCTTCGGATTCATCAAACGATGTTCTAAAATTGTTCATTGGGGATTCGTCGTCAGCCAATTCCATGCTTAGCTTGCCATCAAAAAATCTTCTTGTACCTTGTAGCACGGCTCTATGCTCCAGCAAATCTGCTTGTCTTTCCACAAGGCTGATATGCGTATCGTCCATGTGCCTGATGTTTTGCTCGTATTGTTCGATGACAACTGTCAGGTCATCAATTTGAGACTTGGTAGGTCTTGTGGAAGCTACACTTGTAGCGCCAACCGCAGAGGAAGGAACGATGAGGTGATCAAACGAGGTGACGGCAACTGGAACTTCTTGTTTGTTCAGAATGGTCTCCAAGTATCTCAACTGTCTTTCTGAATTGGCCAGCTTTCTCACCTCTTTGACAAAAGACCTCTGAAATTCGTTGATGTTGCTGTTCATGTCTCTAAACTGAACATTTCCCATTTCACCGAGCATTAATACACATTCCCTGGAGATCTCTGAAGCCATGTAGAACTGGACCAAAATCATGTCCGCCGAGCGGAAAATGGCCTCGTCGCTACTCATGGCTGGTCTAACTTTATGTATATGAGTTGTGTTGATGAAGGATGATTAAACAGAGAGATACAACTACCTTGCCCTTTCGATTGTTTCTAGTTTAGATGTGTTTTTTGAATCAAACACAGACAAATGGGCACCAGCTTGGTTCTAATATCAATCTTGTATCCGAGTGTCACCGTGGAGAGGAATGTCGTAGGCTGCTACGGTATGGTGCGTGTATGGTGGCGTGTGGATGTGAGATTCTATCACTTTGAATCCAGTCTGTTCAACTCTCTGTGCAATTGAGCAGATGTTTGGTGTCTAATTGTAAGTCAGGTGAAGTGTTCAGTGTTGTGTAGCGGTTGATAGCAGTGTTGGAAGGGTCTAAATTCTACCTATTGGATAGAGACTGGCGCCTGCGTTTACTAAGTAAGTACACATCACCCAGTTCAGGTCCTATTGGATCTAAGCAGGCCTGCGCCACAATTACCTAGCGGGGCGTAGCACTGCCAAGTGTGGCGGTGTGGCAAATAGGGTATATCTATGGCTATTTTGTTCTTGTCTGGTATCTGTACCGTTTGATACCCTTTGTCAGCTCTTGTTCTTCCTTATATTCCATCAACGACACCACAAGGCACCCACAAGTCTCCGATCGATTATCAAAGGAGCAACTATAGCATATTCTTTACTGTTTTGGCTTTGATTTCCGTTTTCTTCAAGGCTGAAACATAACCTACGAGCACGACATTGGCGGGAAGCAATTCCAAGATGAGCACAGATTACCAAATCAGACAGTTCAACTCTGGGTATAGCGGCACGGGGATCGGAAGTCAGGTTTATGGCAACGAAGGATACCATAATAGCCAGTCAGCACTTTCGCCTGAATATGAAGGTCCCTTGCCAGAGAAGAAAAGTCCCTTTGGCTTTTCCCATCAAACGGGGGCTGACATAACCTTTATTCTGGCGGACGTCAAAGCTGCCGACTTTTTCAAGCCTGAACTTCATCTATCACACGAAGTCGTCAAAGAAGTTGGCACCTTGGAAATGACAGGTTACGAGGTTTACCTTGTTCAACAATGGATTGCAAAGAGGCAGTCAAGAAGCATAATTGTCACTTATACAGGTGACTCCAAGGATGTCATCATTGGATATAGAATCAAACTAGTGAACGATCCTTCACGTTGGCCCGTTGCCTTTTACAAGTACATAACCGAATTGCAGAATTGTCTATACTCATCCCCTACAGAGACTGAAAGAGGTGTGATTTTTGTCACAAATTTGACCCAACTAGAGTCCAGACTCACGTTGGTCCCAGTTCCACATGGAGACGTCAAATCGCTCTACCCTACATTCGTTGTGAACTATGATTTGAAAAAACTGAATTGTGGAACAAGGTCTGGCATGCTGACCACTACTCCATCAAAATCTGTCGAAGACAAGTTTAAGTCAGTTTTCAGGATCCCTGCAGAAGTTCCATTGGCTTACGCTGTCAGAGAGCTGGTCTGTATAGCCCAGACCTTCTTATACTATTACGATTTCATAGATCCAAAGTACTGTGACGGGTTGTTTTGCGAGAAAACAGAAACAGCCATTGCAAGTTGGTGGAGACTGATCAATTCAACCCAAGCGACAGGAGAGATATTTAGGTACAAGTCGCAGAACTGTTCAACAACGACCTCCATTCTGACAATCATTGGGTTCACTCTATATTTGAGATCGGTTTTGGAATTACTCGGTAATAACATCAACGCTCCAAAGGATGCTCTGGACAATGAGAGGTTTAAAGCTGCCGTTGTACAATTTCAGAAAGCTTACAAGGTGAAACATCATCATACCTATTCGGGCAAACTCGACGCCGAAACTATCACCAAGATTCTTGAAGCTGCCTTTACATTGAAGTCCAACCAGACGTTTGCCAAGGATTTGAGCAAAGTGAAAAAGCTGGTGAAGAATACAGTGATGGATTTCACATCTGGTAAGACTGTTCACAACTTGAATATTTCAAGCCCTTTGAATGAGAGCTCAATTTCAAACAAAGATGCAGACAGTTCAGTCAAGCGCTTGGTCAACTGTCAGGACCCAGAACAGATCACGCGGCAATGCCATGGTAAAAGGATGAATTATCTTTGGAAGGCCAAAGGTAAGCAGATTGACTTTGATCAAAATTGTCTTGCGAATCATACCAACAAGCGCCTTCCTGCATCGCCGACTAAGACGATGTACCACCAGTACACACCGGGTATGGACTCATCCAATGATCCATCTTCATCTCTTCCGGCAACAGCAGATGGTTTGGATGCAGCCTCGTTGTATTCAAAACCTGGACTGGCACCACTTTCGCAGCACATAAGTGCCAGTTCTGGTGATATAGAATTGAACTTCTATGCACCTTCCGAGTTGAATCGTCAGCGATCCAAAAGACTTATCATCGGTGGCAACTTTCAGGAGACCACGGATTCTTTGAACCTTCCGTGTTCACAAATTTACGGTGTGAAGAATCCGTTTTATGGGGACGAGGGGATTGAAGAGTACGTTGAGGATAAGGAAGGAGACTTGTTTGAAGCCAGATTGAAAAGAAGACACTCAATTCCATCGATTGGCAAAGAGCTCAACATACACGTTATTGATCTTGGCTTATCTAACGAAAGTATGAACTCAAGCATAATACATTGTGGCTCCTGTCTTGTTTCCGACGCAACAAAGCTAAGAAGATGCAATTCGTTTTCTGTCATTGACGGTAACATAGAAATGGAGGATAAAGAGAATCAGACCAATCAAATTACAGACGATCTGCAATCTCCCATTTCAGCCTCAAAGCTTCCAATTCCATCACCGGCTAAATCTTCCACAATTGCAAATATTGTTACGATGGAATGGTTAGCAGTCCAGTATCTTTATACGCAACAAAAGTACAAGCTGGCGGTTGTGAAGTCTTCCAACGAGTTCAAGAAACGCCAGCAGCATGAGAAGATGACCCTGATGACCAAGTTGAATTTATCCAAGTACAAGCAACTTTACGACATGAACAAGAACGAACAGACCAAGGCTTTGAAAAAGTATCGCGACCTCTCTGACAAGTTCGTCAAAAGTTACAAGGTTAATGCAAGGTTGAAGTACGAGTTGAGATTGTTATTGCAAAAAACTAAAGAGTTGGAGACCAACTTGAAGACACTGCAAGATCTCAAGTTAAAATCATTGGACGATGGCATATCATCATTACTTACTGGTCCTCTTCTTTCGTCGTCAAATGAAAAAGCATTACCCAATGATTTGGATTATAAGGTGATTCTTGTCAAGCCATATCTAATCATTTATCTGTTGATGAACTACGTCACTAGAGTGTGGTATCTTTTTTTTGGACATACTCACAACCCTAGAGTTGAAGAAAAGTGGAACAGGATTGATAAAGACAAAAAGGTTAGCAGTTTTCTCAAGAATTACTACAAAGAGGGTGAGGGCTTGATCGAGGAGAATTTTATGAGGTGACTCTTATATTCTCATGTTATTACTGAATCATTGAATACTGCAGAGGGCTCTTGAGGCTGTTATCAAAACTTTCGGTATGGGGGGTGTATATTATCATGCTTATAAATATGATTTTATGAAAAACCGTGTAAATTATACAATAATTAGCAATGTCTCCAATTAGGTTAATGTAAGGTGTAGTGATTATCTTAACTACTTTGGTCGTTAGTCGTTGTATCATCGTCATCGCCAGACATGGCAAATGCTTCAAAGTCCGCTCTCAGCTTTGCTAGTCCTCTTTCGTAGGTCATACCACTGATCTTCACCAAACGCTTAAGATACTCCACGTTAGATTCGTAAGTTTGCACCTTTTCATCTATCAGATCTTTGTAGATTTTGGAGTAGTCAATATCGAACTTCAGTTTGTTTTTGATATTCAAATTGAGTAAACTTATAAGTTCGTTGTGCTTGACCAATAGCCCCTCATATTGCGAGCATAGATATGACTCCTTCTGTAACCTTGATAGCAGGGCACTTTTCTCTTCTTCCAACTTGATAATCTCTAGATCCTCTTCGTCCAGCTCGTCACTATGCCGTATACCTCCTGATCCACGCTGCTGATTCCGACTGTCTGAATCCGGCCGTATGATCTCCTCTTTCGTCATTTTCTCGAAATCAAAGTTCTTCTTTCCACTTAGTTCTTTCAACTGCAGTAGGATACTGTCGTTTTCTTGATACTCGTCATTGAGTCCCAACATCAAACGGTTCAATAAATGTTTGATCTGCGCCATGTTGGCTTCTGGTAATGATACGCTAGTCATGTCTTCCAATGTACCAATGGGTCTCTCAATGTTGGAAGACATTTGATGTTGGGTGGATCTTGCTCTTATTGCTCAAGTGACGTTTAGTAATTACAGAAGATGGTCGAATATCAAACGTGGAGAACCAGTCTTCTCGTTTTGGTCAACATATATATCACCGCCACTGTGCTCTGCGTACGCGGAGTCAATTTACGGAGTATCTGCACCAGGTAACAGGCGAAGTTGCCTATACTGTGGGCCCTAGGGCCTCAACCTCCAGTCTGGCAGCTGATCATCATAACCAACAGCTCTACATCATATATCAATGCATCAGGTGTCATTTAATTAACATCATCTAGTATATATACACTATTTATTCGAGTCAAACCGCGTCGAACGCGACCATTGATTGTTCATCAATCTTTGGTGACTGAATCTCCACTCGGTTCCAAACTCCACATAGTTGGCAATGAAAGACTCCATCAAATCCTTTTCGTCGAATTCCTCACTTGTTTCATGAACAAGTCCAATCTTTCTACTCTTGATATTCACTGCCTTCAGTAAATCAATACATGCCGTACTATTGTCTATGCCCAAATCTTTGAATCTCGAAAAACACCATGTTCCAACCTTCTTGAATTGTTCCCTTTCCATTGCAACTGCATCAGCATCAGTGAAAGTCAGAGACACCTTTTGGTAGTTTCTATAAGCTACTTTGAATATGTCCCTGAGAACAAACGGTTTGGCTTTGTCGCTCATTTGGAGCCGCACCTTATCAAACCTCGTTGTAAACGGATTGGTGTTATACTTGTAATCTGACAAGGTTTTGAACACGGGTTGCGCAGAGTTTCTTCTTAGAGCGCAATTGGCAACGTAGATATCTATCGCGTTATCCAACGAGTACCTCTTGATGATATACTTGAAGTAAGTAGAGCACCAGTAATCCCAAAAGTTTTTATCGTGAACTTCGACAGCACCAACTGCTGATGTGAACATGAAATCAACCTTTTCAAAATCAATCCTATTCAGCTTATCCACCATAAAGTTCACGTATGAGATATAGGAATATTTGGCAACAGTTGCAGAGTTGCTAGTTATGAAATCCCACGCGACTTTTTCAGTGTCATCGCCATTCTCAAGCATGGCCAGAACCAACTCGTTAAACTCAACAGCACCAAGCTGAATCTTGTGATCTTTGGCAAACTTCATGATTTCTCTACTTCTATCAAAATCTTTCTCCTTTAATGCTAAAATCAATAATGATGTCAACTGCATTGGTGAAAACTTGGGGGCTGAGTCCGTCTCCAAGTCAACAAATTGCTTCATGATAACAGAACTTAAAAGAAAGTTTCTTGTCCTTGAGCAATGAACTATCAAGCCGGACATCAACCTTGGGGATAACTTTATGGCATCAATTGGTAAATCTCTAATGAGAGTGTCTACCAGTGGCCTGTATCTATCATGCTTGGAAAATGCACTCACCAACTGACCAACAATATCGTAAAGATAGAATCCATCAGTCTTATTGTTGTTCGCACTTTCGGTTTCAGCAAGGTATTTGCTATCATGAAAAGGTTTGAGCATGATCCATGCTTGGTACACGGCTGCCAAATCTTTTGAGTGGATTCTTTCTTCTATGTGTTTGTAAACGTATCTCAAGTATCTGTCAACCACTTTCATGCTGATTAGATGGGCATTGTAACTGTCCACGGCAGACGCTATCCTTGGTTGGTTCGACAGCTGCCGGGACAAGTAGAATCCCACCTCTTTTATTATGATTGACTTTGTCTGCTGAAATCGTAGCTGCTTCTCGGTAGTAAAATTGGAGAAGTTCAAAGGCGGGCTCTTCTCTAGCAAAGCTACCACATGTGACTCGGTGAGAGTAAACGCTGGGAGTGAAAGGCCAAACCGTTCCGCCTGCGCGGTCATCTTCTCATAACTAGAAACAGTTTGAAATATATCTGCTATATGATCATAGTCTTTACCAGGGTATTTAATCAGTAAAAGGTCTACCACTTTTGCTAATTCATTTGCATTGACCAAATGTTTCAAGAGGTTGTCTCGTGTCTCTGCTGTTATTTTGGAGGACATTATTGATCTGGCCAGGTCATTAAATATCAGCGACGCCGCCGTAGAATGGTTAAGCTTGACGGCGAGCCTGAATGCTGTGGCCGCCAGTTTGATATTGCCATCTTCAATCTCGTTGATTGCAGCGACATCCTCCATGCCCAGTGCTTGATACATCCAAGTGTCACAGATTGTTTCCTGCAGCAGGGCTTGCACTTGGGGATCAACAACAAAGTTGTGTTGCATCGTCACGTTGAAGACATTCATTAGAGTATGATAGTTACTCATGTTTCGTATGAGGTACTTGAGCAGCATTGGATGACCATCGTTGAGGAGAAGATTGAAGAGATTGACCTTATTTGGTAAGGACTCGACCAACTCTTTGATCTCAGGGTCATCCATTTCTGCGGCGCTATGCAAACGATTGATGAGCTCTTCATGTTTTGTTTGCTTCAACCTAGAGTTTATTGTGTTTGATTGCCGACTAGAGGTTGTGTGGATGCATCTTGTAGTTTGTAAGTGTTTGATGAAGAAACTGATATGGTCTTTGGACCTTCGACTTGGAGCCCAAGCCAGTCTATAGCAGAGCCGCCTGCTCGGTATCATTGCTCGATTATGCAACAAGGGAATCAAATGTAACGCACTCAAGGATCCATTTGTGTCCTATGAGTATTCGGGTCTTTCAAATGGCATGTTCTTTCTCTTCTACAAGACTTTTCTCCACCTCAAAAAGGTTTCATCTGTTTTTCACGCATCAACACGGAGCTAAAAAGATGCATCGTGCATAGTGCATAGAGCACATATGGAAAAAAAATTGTACCGTGCACTTTGAACCAGATCTGAACTTCACCAAGTGTAATGGCAAGTCTTCTTTCCTTATTGCTACACCAGACTAGAGCTTCAGCACTTTGGAATTTGTTGCTTGAGTTAGATAGGTTTGGAATTTAGGCATTGAGTTGCAGAGGGAACTTGAACCGCATCCAGGTACCAACCAAACCACATCGGTCCTGTAACTTTTCAGATCATCATCATCTGTTATTCACAAACCCTTCCTGGACAAACTTCTTCAAATCTTCAATACATATCAATCATCGACTAGAATAGCCATGTTTAAGCCAATACACGGAGTCTCAATACTTTCCATTGGGTCACTAGGATTATTTTTTTGGGGACGAGGTTCATCCACTGATTCGCCTGCACCATCAGGTGCTCCATCTGGGATTCCAAGTGGAAGTTCTATGATACCCCCTCCTTCACCACCTGGGAAGCCACAAAACTCAGGAAACAGCATTCCATCTTTGGGAAGATCTGCCCCTTCCAATATTAATCCAGCTGGTTTCTTCAAGTATGGTTTCCCTGGTCCTGTCCACGATATGGAGACCAGAGCAGAGTTTCTCTCGGTGTATGACAGACAGACCAGAAACCCATATTACGTTGTTGAACATATCACTCCAGAGTCTTTGAAACGTGATCCTAACGGTCCTCCATCCGACAGGAAAAACTCTGTCTTCAAGGAAGACGAAAAGATTCCTGAAAAGTTTAGGGCGCACTTGAAAGACTACTTCAGATCGGGTTACGATAGGGGACATCAGGCACCAGCAGCCGACGCCAAGTTCTCCCAATCTGCAATGGACGAAACGTTCTACTTGACCAACATGTCTCCTCAAGTTGGTGCTGGTTTCAACAGGGACTACTGGGCACATTTTGAAGACTTTGCAAGAAGGTTAACTCATCAGTATCAATCCGTCAGAATAGTGACTGGTCCACTGTACTTGCCCAAACTGGACCCTGTCACTGGTAAGTTTAGAGTCAGCTACGAGATGATTGGAAACCCACCAAACATTGCCGTTCCTACCCATTTTTTCAAGTTTATCGTTGCCGAAAACTCGTTGGCTAGAGGACCCAACGATGATACTGTCTCCGTTGCTGCATTTGTCATGCCAAACGAAACCATCTCGAACGATGTTCCTCTAACATCCTTTGAAGTTCCAGTTGAGGCTCTTGAAAGATCGTCTGGTCTAGAGTTCATGAAGTTATGGCCAACGGCTAAGACCCAGAGTCTATGTAGGGAGTTCAAGTGTGCGATAGTTGTTAGAGAGTTTAACAATTCCGTCAAAGCGTTGCCTGCTCCCAAAGCTTAGCGACCTGATTCCTTCTCATGCCATAATTCATCCTTAAAAAAAGCTACTTATATACATTGCTTCACAATTTGCATCCCTAAATAGATAACAAGATAGACTCCATTATAGAAAATTCAAACGAAACGATATGGTACAGTAACGAAAAAGAAAACTCAGGCGATGAATGAATGAAAATGTAAGAGTGAAAATGTAATGTATATGAATTAGAAAGAAAAAAACAAGTTTGAAAATACAACAAACAACTTTTAAAAACCCCTCATGAACTGTTCCTCGTACATCATGGCAAGTTTACTCACGTTCCTGCCTCTAATTGTACCATTTCTGTTCGAGTCCCCAGTGTTCAAACTCAACGTTTCCATCCTTTGCTGTTGAATGACCAAATCTTTTTCCGTATACTTGATCAGTTTGGAAGTGAGTGTATCTGAAGGTTTCACCAGTTCGTCCCTGAGTCTATCCGTGATACTCTTCGCTGTCATTGGCAGCTGGATCGAATTCTCCTTATCTTCTTCAATAGTATTTTGATCAGGCAAAACGACAAAGTCGTCTTCGGAGAGCATTGAGCGTTTCATAAAGTTGGATGAGGCCTTTCTTGATGTTGATGTTGATATTGATCTTGAGGTTGATCTTGATGTGTTTGCATTGGAGTTTGCTTCGGAAATAGACTGTAACCGGAGCTGCTTTCTTGGCATTGGTGGTGTTGGTGGCTGCGATTTTCTTAGTTTTGGATTGATCAATGTCTTCTTCTTTTCTAACACTGGACTCTCCGTTTGTGATGAATCCTTTGGCTTGCCTGATGGAGTGTGGAAATTGGTATCTTCCACGACTGATAATCTGGACTCCTTCCAATCTTCAAAGGCAGCTATGTCGTTGAAGTCAATGATGTCATTGAAGCTGTCCAGTGTGGTTTCGGAACCAAAGAGCTTGATATTTTGGTAGTTCTCAATCACTGAACAGATGAACTTGAACAAATTATCAAACTCTAAGCCTTGAGTGTCGCTGCTTAGCTTTTGTGGGTCCTCGTTGTATAGCATCTTAGTGAAGGACAACATTAGTCTTAAATGTTGTCTCTCTCTGTTTTTCTGTTGATTTTTAGCATTTGGTTCCAACTGTTCGAACTCATTATCCAGTTTGCGCGATAGAGAGAAGAACAGTCCAAAAAGTTTGATCAGGATATAACTATTGTCGTACACGGCATTGCTCGTGTCCATAGTCATCAGTGGACTGCTGGACGAAACTAAACGTTGTTGTTGGTTAACTAGTTTGGCCTGTTGAGTTATGTCGTCGTCTCTAACCAGGCGATGCTTGTAGTTTAGAATCTCATTGAGTTTTTCTGTTGTTCTTTCTAGACTGTTGAAATGTAGATCTGTACCACTGAGCAGAGAGATCAAAAGTAGTGGATGGTAGGCATCGCTAAGCTCCAACGAAAACTTGATCAACACCATGTAATGCTCCAAAAATGAGAAGTCTGATAAGAAGAGGGCCTGATCTCTCTTTATACAGTCGCTTAGTATGTCCACCGATAACTTTACATCCGGACTAACATAACTTCCACATTTTATGATCATCTGCCATTCGTCTTTGGTCAGCTTTGTGTTCAACTCCGGGGTAGACAGAGACAGGGCCAAATTGTTGTAAATCTTTGAGAATTGTTTTAGAGCCAGTTGGTTGGACATTGTCAATGGTTGGCCGTACACCTTTGTCAAGTGTCTGTTCAGGACTATCTTTTCATTCTGGTAGATGCACTTGTCAATCATGTAGTTTGTCAATGAGATCTGAACTTTCGTGATATCAATGAACTGGCTCAAATGGGTCAGGTTCTCACAATGGATGATTTCTCTCTTAAAGTTCCAAAACTTGTTGAAGAATTCCACGACAGATTTCACGAGCCAATTGCCATGCACCAGGTAAATCTTGACCAAATATTCTTTCTTGTCCTGAGGTATCATCTTGAAGAACTTGATGAGGTTTAAGGGCATCTTAAAGTTAGCTCCTGTCTGTGACGAATCATAATTGCTGAATCCGGAAGCCAGCAGGACCAGACAGTGGTCCCTTGCAGGCATCTTCGAGATGAGCTGCTTTGTTAGCTGTATGAAGTTTTCATCTCCTCCGGTGCTTCCCTCTGTGTTTATGCTTGGTAGAAAGGAAGTGTCAAAGACGTACAAAGGTAGCTCGGTCGATGGGTCGTATGTTGACGTTTCAAAAAAGAGCCTGTTGCAGTCCATTGTGAGTAGTTGATGTTGATGATCTTTGATGTGTCCTTGCACAACGATAGCTTCCTTGAGCGACAGTTTAGTACTTGTTTTCAAGCAATTGGGAAGGGGTATGATTGATATTTGATTCTTGAATGTCCTGCTTGCTTCCTGCTCCTTTTACCGTGATACAACAATAATAACAATAATAACAGTGCGTGTTTTGAAAATACTCAACTGGGCCGGGCCGAGCGGTCGTGCGCTTTGAGCGCAATCTGAAAAGTTTTGCGCGTGCGTGTTTGCATGTCACGTGATACTGTCTGTAAGTATGACAATCTCTAGTTGTCCGAGATGAGCTCCAGGATTATCAATGAGGTTAGAGATATCCAACTTCTCATACTCGCCTACTACTCGCTTATACAACACTTACAGGTTTACTCTATCTGAGGGGAATAATAATGAAATAAATATGATGATTTCAAAGTAACGTCGTTGAAATAATAAAAGAAAAAAAACCACAAATGACACTCAGTTCATAGCAATAGCGCTTTAATCTTTTTTTTGTTTTTTTTGTTTTTTTCTGCTTTGTTTCGTTTCTGCTTGAAGAATAACCAAGAGGACAACTCATAGAAAGGCACAATTGAAAAAAATAAATGCTTGACAACGGTCAAACTACACTTGCTTGTTTGGAGCAGCTCTCTTTTCCAAAAAGGCCGTTTGGGCATCAAACGTACTGTTGATGGCACCACCGTCTCTAATCATGGCAACTCTCATTGTTGCCAACAAGTTATGTGCAGCGTTGGAATGGGCATAGACACCACCGTTGAAGGCAACCGAGGCATCCTTACCAAAGGATGTACGGATAAGAGCAGCACCACCTGGGTGTTCACCCATGAATTCACGACAGTCATGCACAATACCTGAAATGATGACCAAACCTTTTCTATCCTTTGAATTTTCAAAGAATTCTGACTTGTCCCACACTGGCAAGTCGTCCAACTGAGGACCCCAGTTCAACGTTGCTCTCATTCTATCAATCTTCTTCTGCTGTTGTTGTAGCATACCTTGATTGATTGCATTTTGCGAGAATCTTTTCAAGTTGTAGGCAAGGCCAATCTTGGAGGTTAGATAGATGACAATCTTAGTTGGATCGTATTGGTACCACTTCAAGGCGTTTCTGTAATCCGAAGGGAATTCGTGATGGAAGTTGTGGTAGCCTTCACCAAAGGTCACCAGGGCCGTTAGGAAGTGATCTCTTGGAGTTCTTCTATCGTCGAATGGTTGAGAACCGATCCAATGTGCCAACGAGTTGACACAGAAGGTTGCCTGTTGAATGGCAAATGCTCTCAAGACACCTGCATAGAGGAAGCCACCCCAAAAATCGTTAAACATGATCCAACCGCAGAATCCAGGAAAGACGAAACTCATTAGGAGCATGATGGAGAGGTAGTGTCTGTGTTGGACTCTAACGACCCAGTCATCAGTTAGATCACTAATATCAGCTCTAGCCTTATACTTTGGGTTTGGAACCAACATCATCCAGCCCAAATGGGAGTACCAGAACCCTTTTCTGGCATCGTACGGATCTCTGTTTGTATCTGTGTATCTGTGATGGACTCTGTGTCCATGGGCCCACCATTTCACCGAACCTTCGATTGAGGATGCACCAAATAGGGCGTAGAATATCCTCACTGGTGCTCTTGCCTGGTATGCTCTATGGGCCCATAGTCTATGGTAACCTGCAGTGATTGAAATACCACCAAAGGCATATAGAACTAGGGCAAGGACAGTGATTTTCCATGTGAGGGGAACAAACATGGTTCCAACAAAACCAAGGATTGGGAACAGAGCAACCAAAGTAACGTTTAACCAGTTGATGTGTAGGTACCAGTTATTCATGGTCCAAGCCTGGTCACTGATATGCTTTTCGTTTTCATACTTCAGACGGTTGGCCTTGTCCCTTGCCAACATTTCAGCAACGGAATCTTTGGTAAGTTCTTCTGCAGAAACAGTCGTCATTGATTTCGTGCCCATCAGCTTACCACCTATACCTGTGGCAACGATTCTCTTTATTGGTTTGTTTGTACCGGCAGCCACTGCATTGGCAGCAGTGATATCAACGGCATCCAGATCGGACATGTTGTTGTGCTGTTGTTGTATAATGTTATGTGAGGTGAAGTGGGACTGCTGCGATGTGCTGTTGATTGATTAATAGTATGACAAAGTGTTTCGATGGATGTGATGTCAAATAAGAATTCAATGGTGTGTTGTTATCTAGCGATAGATAGATAGTTGAGGGTGATGAGCTATCCAAAAGTATGAATAGAGAGTAAGTGATGAATCCAATGGCAATTGATACAATTCCAACTTTCAACAATCACAATTGTGGAAACGTTTTTATATTTATACAACAATCCGATAATGAAGAAGGTGAAGGCACAGAGGTTTTTTGTTTGCTTAGGGATGGAAAATAGGATCATAATTTTTTTTGGTCTTTTTGGTTGTTAATCTTCGTTTCTTTCTTTTGTGGTAGCAGAGATTGGCAAAGGCCGGGGCCGTTGGGTCGATGGTTGAGCAAGGGGCCACGGAGGATGCTACCGGGGGCTGCTGGAAGGGCCACTGGGGAACCGCAGGGGGCATCACAGGGGAGAGGCAGAGTAAAAGCCGAGGGCGTTTTTTTTTGTTGGGACCAAAAGGTCGTGCGGCAACCAGACAATGTCCCAATGCGGAAGGAGGGCATTTTGGGGATTGCTGGCATTTGCTGTGCCGTTGTTAGTGTTTGGTTTGATTGATGATGATGAGGTATTGATGACTATGATGATGATGATGGTAGGTAGGAGGGTATTGTAAGTATAGGTAGTATGGTGCTATCGGTAGAGTAAGTGTTGCTAATGCAATTGCAATTGCAATTGCTACTACTGCTGCTACCAGTCCAACCGATTACTCTAGACTAATCTCTCTCTTTCCATTCCACCACGCCACACAGTTGGCCGGGCGTACACCATGTAATTCCTAAAGCGCAATCAATCGTTAATCTATCGTAACTATCCGTAATCATCGCCATCATTTATCGTAGCCATCGGTGGTATCAACAGAAAGCCTGTCAAAAATACCACAAAAGCAAACAGAGTGCACAGCCTTTGGAAGCACCAACGGCCGGGCCCAACAATCGATCGCTTGCCGGGCCGAGAAAACTTAGCAATTTGCACCGCCGTGTTATTTATTTAATATTTCCCCTGTAAACCTCTTACCGAGGTAGTTGGTCGGTTGGCTTCCACGTTTTGTAAAGAAGTCTGTAGATGTATTGGGAGCAAGCTGTAGCATGGCAACACCTCACTTGGCACTGAGCCTAGCAAATGTTAGAATCAAGGGTAAAGTAAAGATGAAACTAGGCATGTCTCTGTCTCTTTCTCAGTGCTTCTCTGTCTATGCCTCTTCTTGATTATAACATATCAAATGTGGGCAAACCTGGCTTTGTTCAACTTCAAAAGCATCTCAAAGCCAAAAACAGGAAGCGATGCACTAGATATACCACAATGTATATGTCGGTTCACAACGCCAGGATATCTTGCTGGACATGGCCTGCAAAATGTGACGAGTAAGTGGTAACTCAAAGGTCCAACACCATATCACAAGAGTTTGAGATGAATCACTTGTCGCAACCGTCATTCTATTGGAAGGAGGTTGACTGATGATTCCTGATTATAGTTGGGTAGAAAGCGTATATAAGGGGGAGCTGCTGGCTCAGGGTGATTTGACAAGATTGAAGCAACCCGACCAGCCCACTCTAGTTCTTCACCCAATGCATCCTTGTGACTATCGCTGTTTTGAAACGCTATGCCTTTGAACAAATCACTTTGCGAAGGAGCCTGTCTAGGTTCCAGAAAGATTTCACAAAGCCCGACAATTGTTATAGACTTCAGTGACGAAAACTATGACGGCGGTGACCATAACGCCAACGATAAATGTTAAAGCCAAGTGAATTGTTCAGGTAGGTTCACAAATGGCGGTTTTATCTTGGACTCTAGAGATAAGGTTGAACTTATTACATTGGTTGACCCCAGACTAACCTTGTCAGGTGGTGAGGAAAAGGGTGATGTTCTCAAAAAGAAAGCGACGGGGCTAAAGCAAAAGCAAACCAAAGCAGAGAAAGCCAAGGAAAGAAGGCTGGAGAAAGTCAAAGCAGCGAAAGCTAAGGAGCAAAAGCTGAAGCAAATCAAAGCAGAGAAAGAAGCCGAACAGCGCAGAAAAACAATTGGTAGAGTTTTCAATGTTGACTGAAGCCAATCCGAAAAAAACGTTTTGTTTTGCTCCATGGCTGTTGGAGTAGACCAAAGCACTGGCAGGAAACGGGCCCAGCATTACAACTTGACCCGTAAGCTACCATAAGTTGTGGTCAAGCATTCAAGGATTTCATACCAGATTCCACCTTGATCGTTTGTCTCATTTTTTCTATTGAAAGTATGAGTATGGAGTCAATCAGCTTCATCTCTTATTCTGTCTATCTGTCTTCATTGATTGACTGATCGATGTTGACTTACGTTGTTGATTCCTTAGGGAGTATTCCACTATCATGATTTGGTTCACACAGACTGTTGCATTTATAAGTTACATCAAGAATTACACTCTCCTTTCCTTTTTGAGAAACTCTAGTAAGAGTTTTGATTTCACCATTAGCAATCGGCTTAAAACACTACACTACACTACTGCTATTTAAAATGAAAGCGTTATTGTGGTTAAACAATCAGTAATAAATATCAGAGGACCTAGCCAATTGAGAAAGGGCACTTCACTCCCTGTAGTTACTCAGCATCGACATGTTTGCAGCAAGATAATAATAAATCAGCAGCACGTTTATACTTTTCCATCCCATCTAGTCCCTCTCCAGCTTCTCATTTCCAACTCTAAACTCATTTGGAAGGATCGTTCCTCTGGTATCCCAAATATCCAGAGGCTCTAGAATCAGGTAGCATGGCAATATACTTATCTGCCAATTCCCTACACTCTTCGTATCCATTAGGACCATTGACTCTCCAACAGTTCTCCAATGCCTTTCTGACAACGTTCAAAACTTCTATTCTGATGAATTGCTCTCTAAGCATTGACTCTTGGGCATTCTTCAAATCTATTGGGTTTCGATAGTCAATCTCATCAAACGAAACATTTGGCGATCTTTTGAATTCCACTTTTTTGGTCTCTGGCTGTTGTTGTGCTTCTAAAATAGTATCATGTTGTCATGTTAGTATTCATGTACTTTCAAAAGTTGATCTATTCTGACCACCACCTTCGTATAGTATTTCACACTTACCTGCCATTGTCTCTCAGTTATTTTTAGAATGTTCGTGAGATGCTAAACCAATTACCAAGATAAAGGGATGGAGTTCATTCCAATCAGTACAACCCTATATTTAGTGTGATTCCATGAAAAGCGTATTCAA
Organism: Ogataea rishiriensis; assembly: GCA_030569615.1. Lineage (NCBI taxonomy): Eukaryota > Fungi > Ascomycota > Pichiomycetes > Pichiales > Pichiaceae > Ogataea > Ogataea rishiriensis. The sequence goes on along the minus strand of JAJMLH010000008.1, from coordinate 103,480 downwards.
ACTTGAGTGTTATCCATCCAGCTATCTTTCCATCTTACCCCTCATTTTTCCCTGATTGGACTGTCGCCTCTATATCTGCACAGCCTTTTCGATCACATGATTAAATATCACATGACCGTTGATGAAATTTATCAAATAGATCAAAACAATGTTCAATATTTGTTCACTTTAAACTGATGATCCCAATGTGGGTGTGGTCCTTCTGGAACAACCACTGCAGACACGTCCCTCAATCGAACCAACTGCTGAAAAGTAGACACTGTTCACTCCACAACAGTTACAACAAGGCACAAATGCACAATCCTCAATAGTGATAGATGGATCCTTCGTTCTTTTTATTTCCTCATTCTTTCAAGCTTCCATTTCATTTCATAGAATCGTCATAACTGGTGAGAACCTCCTCTGTCCTACAGTTCTTCAAACTCAAAAATGTCTGACCTACTGCTACCTGTAAAGAGAAAAACTCCACTTTTGAAGGTTAATGCCCAAGCAATAGCAATAGCCCATACAGTGTTTGCTCTTGCCTCCTTCCTAGCTGCCTTGGCCGTTGGTTATTCCCTTCACCTTCACAAGATTGTCAAGAATGAGTTTTACGGTTACCCAGACGAATGGTTCCCCAGTGTCTCCGCAACAATAGGTGACAGATACCCAGAAAGATCAATCTTTCAAATATTGATTGCTCTAACTGCCGGTCCTAGGTTTCTCCTAATCCTGCTCAACTATATCAGACTCTACAGGACTGACTCCTTCTACAACAAGCTTGGACTTGTGTCTGGTTTCATCAGAACAATGACCTGTGGAGGATGGGTCTACATCACATCAACCGATGATCATGATGCACATGATATCTTTATGATTGCCTACATCGTGCTCACCATTCCTTGGGACCTTGCAATTACAAAATTGACCGCTCCAAGGTCCAACTTGAGAAGGTACAGGGCATACACAGCATACACTTTCTTCCTCATGCTGATCCCATTGATCTATCTATTCTTGCAGCATAAGGTCCATCGTGTCAAAGGTGCATACTCTTACTATGCCTACTGTGAATGGGCTCTAATCTTTTTGGACGTTGGCTTTGATTCTTGGTCAATCGTTGACTTCAAAGATCTAACCATCCAACTCTCACCATCTTCCAACGATGATGAATACTTCAGTGCCAATTTCAACGTTCAACTGATCCAGAATAGCATTTCTCAAGCAGCTTCAGCCGAACCTTCGTCAACAATCAACATTTCAAAGGATAAGAAACATCTACTGTTACCAAAGTCAAACTCTTCAGAACTCAACTCTACATACCTCCAACTGACAACCAACACAATCAACTCCTTCATCTTTTGGTCCATCTATACATCCTTGTTTCTTTGTATATGGTACTTCCCACTATGGCACATGGGTATCTCCGGTTACGAGTTGGCATGCCTATCTTTACTCGCACCTATCCTGCTGGTCATCCCAGGTGTCAAACCAACACTGGCAAAGTATCCACAGGTTGCAAGGTTTATCTCCTGTGCGCTTGGTGTTGGTTCTTACCTAGTAACAGATCCAGCATCAAGATTGTTATGCCTAGCACCAGGTGTTTCATTTGCAGTTCTTTCTTTGAGCATTGAAGTTTGGACGATTGGTAAATTGAACGATTCAGGTGTTGCCATTAAACTGTACGCAAGCTCATTTTTAATGGGTCTAATCCTTTCGAGCATTGCCAAGTTTGCATTCTGGACAAACAATCCAATCTGGCCAATCATGCATGCTGAAAATGGCGGTTGGAACTTTGTTGGTTTGATAGTTGGATTGGTCTCTGCAGTTATGACTACCCTACCTGTTCCTCCTAACTCTTCCTACGAAACAGAAAAGAGCTCCTCGTCACTCTCTTCGCCACCATCCATTCTATTCTCATCGTTGGGTTTTGGTTCGTGGTTTTTTTCTTTGAGTGCCATGCTCACTGACTCTTCCACTATCATTCTATGGGTGTGGAATGGCTATCCAATAGATGGGCCTATTCCTGTTCCTCAAGGTGCAATCACCTTGTTCGTCATGTGCCTTGGTACCTACTTTGGTATTGCCAAATCGTCAGGTTTCAAAAGAGTCACAGTTGTTGGTATCGTTGGTGCCATCCTGCTATACAGTTTCCACGGTTGGTTGGGGTATGCTGGCGGTTTGGCATATGCTTTCTGGTTATGCTTTGTTGGTCCTGTTTGCCTCCATCAAATATCAAAGGTTAGAAATGTAAGCTTGGTTTTCACCTTAGCCTTCCTAGTTGATATCCTGTTAACTTTGGCCCATGTTTGGGTCGTTGCATATGCTTTTGTTCCAGGTGGTCCAGTTTTGAGAGAAAGAACGGATATTGTCCTTGGAACATCGGTGGTTTTGATGCTTGGAACCATACAACACTACAAGGCTGAAGAGACAACGTTGAACTTAAAGAAGTTCAAATCCTCTTTGAAAAAACTTGTCAACTATCTAATCTTCTTCACCTTGTTGTCATGCTTTGTTGCCTTTAACAGGTTCCAATTCGAAAAGCCAAAACCGTACCATCCAAAATCACGCTTGATAACTGCTGGTATTTGGACGATCCATTTCGGTTTGGATAACGACATGTGGGCATCGGAGTTTAGAATGCGCGATTTGATCAAGGATTTGGAATTAGACGTTGTTGGTTTGTTAGAATCGGATACTCAAAGAATCATCATGGGTAATAGGGATCTCACACAACATATTGCAGAAGATCTTGACATGTATGCTGATTTTGGTCCTGGTCCAAACAAGCATACATGGGGTGCTGCCTTGCTATCCAAATTCCCAATTGTCAACTCTACCCATCATTTATTACCGTCTCCAGTTGGTGAATTGGCACCGGCCATTCATGCAACGCTTGACTGTTACGGTGAATACGTTGATGTTGTTGTTTTCCACTCTGGACAAGAAGAGGACGAGGAGGATCGTATGTTGCAGTCCATTGGTGTTCGTGATATCATGGGTTCAAGCGATAGACCCTTGATCTTGTTGAGCTACTTGGTGACGAAACCACTCGTGGATAACTACAACACCTACGTCAGTGATATATCCGGAATGCATGATATCGATGCCACCGATGATGACAGGTGGTGTGAGTACGTTCTCTATAAGAAGCTTAAGAGGACGGGTTACGCCAGAATCAGTAGAGGTACGATCACCGATACTGAAGTCCAGGTTGGTAAGTTTGTTGTTCCTGGTAAAGGTGAGGAGTATGATGAAAGCTACTCACAAACGAGGATCGATGAATCGGCCGTTGATGAAGATATGAGGTTCCCTAGTATGTTCTATGGAGATGGTGTTAGGGATCACAGATTCCATGTCTTTGACGAACCAAGATACTTTGAATGACGATTCTTGTGACAGAACCAAACTACAACTATAAACATCCTCTCATTCTCCTATATACTTCTGTGTAAACTTCTAATCATTTGTATGTTTGTGTATTTCTTGATCCATTCCTGAGTTCATTAAAAAAAAACATTTACTTATTGGAAGTGGACGCGTCAAAGCCGCACGTCAGTGAATAGATGAGCCGCACGATGCATCCCGCAGTGAGTGAGATCTGAAAAATCGTTTAAGCCAGCCATCTTTTGCTTATCTGGTTTTTAGGGTTTTGCCAAACCAGCTTTAATCATCCCTTTCCTTTTGGATCAACAGTTCTCAGTTTTCCACTTTATATATGATTCTTTCCAATAAAGAGTATATAAACAGATCAAACCTGTTTGCTAAGCTATATCAAGTAAGCAAAAGCACAATCCCTAGCGTCTAACAACAAGCATGAACCAAAGAACCGAGTTAATACGAGAAGAGGAAGATCTATTGGTTCCGTTTTCATACAACAACTGCAACTATGGAACAAGTAGTGAGACGGTATACTCAGAGTTGCTTTTAGCGGATCAGTATGCCTTCACTAACCAAGTGAACAACGAAACCACAGCCAGCAACAGGTCATCGCTATACTGTCAATCCGAATCAGGCAACGAGGAAGAAACGAAAAGTTTCAAATCTTCTCTATACCATGAAACACAAAACCTGCAACCACGGTCTAGGAAAAGTACAGTGGGGTCTGCCTCTTCCTATGTGAACCCTTACTTCAGCAAACGTCGTTCTACTGTTAAAAGATTATCGGTGCAGGCGAAAAGAGACAGCATTACGGAGAATCATGAGGAGGATCTGTATCAAAGCACTGCCAATTCGCCACCAACTAGGGGGCAAAATATGATGTCAATTGGAGAAAATGTGAAATTGAGAACAATCAATTCAACAGCGCATGGTCAAGCAACAGGCGCCACCAGAAAGGTGCTGCCATACACCTCTGGGATTTCAAGGCAAAACACAATCAGAAGAAATGTAACCGCTGCATCCCAGTCGCTGAATAGGTTAAAATCCGTTGCACGGGAATCAGCCCTGTCTGTTGATACTGATGGCTCCTCTTTGAGAAGGGCGAATGCTACCAGAAGAAAAATTGGTTGGTTAAGCTGCATCAGACTGCTTATCCAAAGACTGCAAAGAAAAGTTGCAAAGAAGTGGAGATACATGATTCATAATTCCTTTGGGCTGTTTCGAGCTAGGAAACAAAAGATACCAAGTTCCCATACTTCTGTCGCTCGGTCTCCTTCATTCAACAAAATGAACGATGTGTACTACAAAATTCCAAGGGATACATCTTTCATTGCTCGTCCAATTTCAAAGTTACCATCGACACCTGCAAAGTCTTTTACTTATACAGACGTTACACAACCTGAAAAGCCACCATCTAGGCCAATACTCGAGCCTTTGACTGCCAATAAAGAGCAAGGCATCACACCTGAACTTCAAAGAGTTGTTGACTTGTGGAATCATTATTTGAAACAGGTCATCCGCAATAGAATAGAGATCAAGTTGGAGATTGACAACAAGCTTTCATCGGCTATAAATGTTGAATCATTGGTGCCTCCAAAGTCTATAGGGGAATTTCACTTCAAAGGAGAAAGTATCTTTGACTCTATTTTATCCGACTACATATCCTCTCCTTCATCTGATAGTGAGAGTGATGTCAGTAGTGTGAACAATGCTCGGGATGATGCTTCTTCGTTATCATCTGTTGAGTCATTTGCGGCTTTCCCCCACAAAATCAACATTATTCCACCAACTCCACAGACCAATGAAGAATTGAATCGATATGACGGTGAAAAGCAGCATTTTGCCGGTATGGACGTGTCCAGATTAACCCGTTCACAGGAACAATCCAAAGGCGTTATTCCATTGTCAGCCTCCTCTAGCTTCCCAAGATCGACACATTCAGAGGCTAGCTCTGGATATCATGCTATAAGGTCAAAGAGAGATTCAATATTCAGTTTCAATGAGACACCTGCAGCAATCATAGTGGATGATCGTTCAAGACAGCATGGACGTCCTCATTCTCTTCCAAACATCCATTCGCACGACCTACTTGAGGTTGAAGCAGAGTCACAAAACTTCGGGTCTGAAGTTGATAAGTTCTCTGGGATAAGCTTGAGTTATAGAGGTGATTCTGTGAACGAGGAGCCAACGGCTCAGCTTGTGGATGACCCTGAGTTTGATAGGTTCTCGTACCAGTTCTCGCTTGTTTCTGAAGGTTCACTTGTGGAAGACTCTGAAGTTGGTAGTGCAACAAACTCTGATTCCAGCTCCAACAATTACACCTACAGTCGTAATCACACTACACGGTCTCCCAACTTGCACTACAGTTATAGTACTGATCCACAGTATCAGTATCAACTTCAGTTACAAATGATGCAAGAGAAGCAGTTAGGAAAGGACTTGAGACTTGGGAAAGTTGGTACTGCAAAAAGCATGAGTGGCCACAATTCACCAGATGTTTTGAAGCATGACAGTGGTAAGTTTGAAAACCCCGCTAGGCCGAGCAACAGGTTGAAGAAGCAGTTGGAAAGGTACTTGGGTGGTTCCAAGGGAATCATTAATTAGTTTTTGTGAGCTTGCCTTTTGCCGATTGGTTAGGTTTGGACTGTTTTTTTAGAGATAAGATACACATTGATTGATCTATTTATGGTTGAAAATTAAAGTTTTATTGTATTCGAGCCTATAAAATTGTCCAAATTGTAAGAAAGGATGCAAGTCTAATAGCAAGGCAGCAAGCAATTACAACAGGGGTCTACGGGTCCGGCCGAAAAAATACGATGACAATAACAACCATGAGATCATTGGACAAGCATCTGAACCAAGCGTTGATTGGAATCAAGAGCTGAATGCAAAGATTCGGTTGCGTACGGTAGATCGTGAGTGTTGATACGCACAGGCATTGATTGGACTACCCAATGCAGATCCGTCGCCCACTATCGTCAAGAACAGCAAACAGATACTTTAAATAAAGTTATCTGCAGATTGCATCAGCAATGAGGGAATATTTGCTTCGATCTGATTCGACTGGTTGTAATCGGGGAAGATGTTCGAGACCCTGAGCAAGAGATTGGTTTGCACAACCGTTTGTCCTGCTGCTCTAAACTCTTTTCGAAAGAAGTCCAAACCCAGCTACTGATCAAGACACCAATCATAGCCACTATAAGCAGGAACACGCCGAAATAAGCTTTTTCACCTCCTTTATTGAAGAAAAGCCAAGCCTTGCAGGCCATATGAGTTGGAAATACTTTTCCGCTATTCGCTGGTGATGAAAATTTTTGACAAGCATTGTGCAACAGGAAGTAGTGCGGCTCAAACCTTAAAATTTTTATCAAAACGATCGCTCCTTTGCGCACCTGTGATAACTGAAGGAGCCTTGTCTCATTGGCCAGCTAATAACAGTCTATTTGTTTTTTTCAACAGATGATCGAAATGGATACATGTGATGGTAGTATATCACTACCAGAGTTGACGTTGAAGGTGGTTAAAAAATTAGAATCAAAACTCAGCGTTGGTAGTCTTCCTAGCAGATAGTCCCTCGGAAGAATCGTGGACTTTTATCGGCGCTGAAACTTAAAGTTTCTGCAGGACGTGAGATTTTCCTATTGTACAATGTTCAATAATAGAATGCACTCTAGCTGGTAGCTACTCAACAACAGCATTGTACCGTGCTGATGAAGAAGATTGTGCAGGACTACAGCTAATGAACTCTTTATTCAAAGACAGCAAAGTTTCAATTAAACGGCTCAAAATCTAGAGCTCTGCGGTTCAATGAATTGGCTTTCTGATGCTTCTGATAGGATGCTTCTACCAAGATGTCTTGGTCAACCGATATCCTGCTGCACTTTGCTGCTGCTTTTTATCGACTGTTGTATTGCCAGGTCTTTTGCATTAGGAAGCCCAACAATGTTCCATCCATGAAGAATAAAAGCCAAGCTTTCCAAAATCTCTTATGCAACAAGCCACATTCTTCTAACTGGATCTTGCACCTGGAAAAAAAATGTCCCCCCGGAGAAATACTATGTGGCACGGCGCAAGCACAGGTTAACAGGGGTTGCATCTCAGCAGGGGTTGGATCTGCATGCGCTGTAAGATTGCTTCAGAGGCTGCCTGAATCAACGTTTAGAGCTAGATATGAAAGACTGAATATTATGATGAGATCATCAGAGACCCTTTTGATCTAGACCCGTTGCACTATGTTGATTCGTGAATTGAACACTAAATGACCGATAAGAAGAGAAAGCTGGGTAACTAAGCACACTGTTAGCACTCTTGGCTCTTGGCTCTTGGCTCTTGGCGGTGTAGTGGAATGTTGGCTTAGATAGAGTGGAGATGGTGCAGTAAAGTTCAAGAGTAACGTTTAGAAAAAAGTCAGGCAACACACAATAAGATCACTGTACAGCCTCGGGTTTGCAGGTTCACCCAACCAACCAGATCATCTTCTTCCAACGTTACATTGGTGTATGGTGGTTGTGTTGAGAAAGATGTGCATGGGTACATAACCAGAAAAGAAATCATTTTTGACTGTCTAAAGAAGGGACGGCGCGCAATTCGTGAAAGAAGCGGCTCAGCAGGAGCATTACTATTGTAGTTCTTACTTACTCCTATTATTATATGCAGCTCAACCTTCAATGGAATCTTTCGCAAGTTTCACACAAAGAAAAAAAAAGTTGCATGTCGTTTTGGCCAATCAACCACCAAACAGGGGTGCAACAAAACGGAGAACCCGGTATTAGCAAGTGTCATATGGATTCTCAGGGGCCCTAAAAGCCTATTTCACCAGCTTTCGAATCCGGACTGCATAGGAACAGCGTCTGCCAAGCAAACACTTTTGAACACCTCTCAGATGAGGTGCATTTTTAAGTTTTGAAGCTTAATTTCACTGGGTAGCACCAGGTGCTTAGCATTGTACAAGGGGCCACTCAACTGCAAGTGATTGAGGTAGATTATTTACCCTTTCAACCCCTGCTATTGGTTCTTGGTAAACCCTTAACCAGCGGACAAGCTGCTGCTGACAATTTGGAAGATCATCTTCGCCCATGGAAAGAGGGTCCCATCTCTTACATATATGACTTTTCTTCCTCAATTTTTTTTCTCTCTCTCTAGTAAAGTGTACTTTTGTAAGGATCGATCAAGTTGCTCATCATTAGATCCAAGTAATAACTTACCAAACATCAAATGAAATTCATAGGCTTCTCAATCATAGCGATAGCATTAGCCCAGATCTCGGTTGCCTTGGAAGCCGACTGGAAGATCTACTCTGAGGAAGAGTACGTTGTTGCGTCTTGTAAGTCGGCCGTTGAGGATAACGGTAAGTGGTGTAAGAAAGCTACTCCAAAAACTTACAAATGTGCCTGCTCATCTATCCCAGAGATGGGTTCTTGGCTCGACTGTGTTTATAGCCATACCACAAAGAGAACAAAAGCTAATGATCTGGTCATTGGATTCTGTGAAGCGTTCAACGTGACGATGACCAACGAAGACGTGGAGGCTGTCTATGCCAACGCAACAAACTATTTTGTTGATATAACAGACGACGCCAGTTTCAACGCTAGCAAGGTTATTCACTATCCGATCATTGGAGGAGGCATCAATGAGACATACGAGGACTACTACTGGGGTAAGGTCCATAGGTATGGCAATGTTATGGTTTCGCATTATTTGGGTATAGCTGAAGTTGCTGCCTGGATGGGTCTGCTTGTCATCAGTGGTATGATCAACTGGGCCCTGATTGCCTTCCCATCTCTTGGAAAGAAGATTAACGGTCCGCTATATAACCTGCTTAGAAAGTATGGTATACTACCAGCAACATTCAACGGCCGTCACTTGGAATCCGTTGGAAGTTTCGGTTTCTTGCCTGATAGGTTTGAGTTCATTGTTATCTCCATCTTTATTGCCTTTTCAGTCATGGCCAATGCCATCCTTGGGTTCAGCTACCATGATGGAGATCTCGTGTATGTGACAAAGACTTATGGTTATGCGTCCTACGTTCAAATGAGATCGGCAATGCTTGCTTCCTATAAGCTACCACTTCTCTTCATCTTTGCAGGAAGAAACAACTTTTTGCAATGGGTCACCAGATGGAAGTACAAGAGGTTTGTCACATTCCATAAGTGGATTGCGAGAGTCACCGTTATCGAAGTGGTGATTCATTCAGTCACCATGTGTATCCGTTACCTTAACTCTGGTAAATTTGGTATCACTAACGCAAAGCCTTATGTGAGGTACGGTTATGCCGGTACCTGCGCTGGTGTCATGGCTTGTCTAATGGCTTCTTATGCCGTCAGAAGATACTGGTACGAACTGTTCTTGGTTTCGCACATTCTTTTGGTTGTCACCTTCTTATGGACTGCATGGCTTCATGTTGAGGAAACCGAGTTCACCCAATTCTATACCGCATGCTGTGCCATTTGGGTTTTCGATAGAGTCGTCAGACTCGTCAGGCTTGGGATGTTTGGAATTCGAACCGCGAAATGTGAGATTCTTGCCGATGAAAGTACCATCAAGCTCACAGTCCCATATCCAAAGAGCTATTGGAACGCTTCCCCTGGTGCCCATGGTTTTGTCCATTTCATAACACCTTCACACTTCTGGCAATCGCATCCATTCACGTTGGTTGAATCTGTCACCGATAAGGATCACCTCCACTTCTACTGTAAGGTGAAGGGTGGTTTGACCAAGACCATCCACAAGAGGATCGGTAAGAAAGGATCCAACGTTGTTGAAATGAAGGTGATGGTTGAAGGACCATACGGAGAACAGTCTCCATACCAGCATTATGACAAGGCCGTTCTGATTGCAGGTGGTAATGGTATTCCAGGTCCATTCTCCTATGCTTTGGACATCGCAAGCAGAGACGCAAAGACCGAAGTGAAACTATACTGGGCCGTCAGAGATTACAGCGTGCTCCAATGGTTCGGCAATGAGTTGGCGCAATTCAAAGGAACGGCATGCAAGCCAATCATCTATGTTTCAAGGGGTACCACGATAACAAAGGTTGACCCTTCGAACTCTTCCTCATCTGATTCACTTGAAAAAGATGGAGAAAACACCACCACAGAGAAGAAGAGTGTCACCAGCATCGAGGAACTTATGGCTACCTTTGACTTTGTTGAATTCAGGACCGGTAGAATAGATGTCGATAAGCTAGTGGAAGAGGAGATTCAAACTGCATCTGGTACTGTTGCCTTTGGTGCCTGTTCCAACCCAACCATGAATGACCATGTCAGAAGAGCCGTCACTGAACGTTTGAGTACGTCTGGTAACCTGATCGATTATTATGAAGAGATGCAAACATGGTAGTTGGCATCGATGGACCCTTCTGTGTCTGTTTCCTTTTTTCCGTTTTCGAACACTTGTGTAAGGACCATTTTTTTCCACTCCTTTAGTTCACTCTGTTGCAAATATTTATATATTTAAACCACCATTATATTCATTCGTCAGATACCAGTGAGCTGGAGCTGGGTCAGTAGGGATGCGGATCTGTAGAGCACTTAGGCAACGATGTATGTCGAGTCCAAACCGTTTTACGTCGAAGGCTAATGCTGAGGTAGAGTTTGTTTGGTTGAAAGGAAGAATGTTGGTATATATACAGAATAGCCGTCAAATCACAGATAGTTGGTGAGGCATTCGACAATGTGCACTGCAGCCACTTTCTTCCCCGCCCAATTTTGACATGCCCAGTTTTGACATGCCCAGTTTTTATTTTTCCATTCATTGTTTTGAGTAGATAAGAGAGATAAACTCTAGTTGGCTGCATTTGTTGATCTTGTAGTAATTACTTCATGGATGTTACTCAGCTGCTCTCTATTTGCTGTTATTAGTGTATACAAGATCTGGGAAATCCTAGCCAGTGTGCATGAATAATGTCAATTTTTTTGATTGTGTTATAGAAAGTCATGTTTTGTCAGTGTGTAACGTGATATAAGGTAATGAAAGGTGCTGTTGTTAGCCACAGTCAGTGAGTAGACTCAAAAAGTGAATCAAACGAAGTGTTAAGACCAGTGTGTGGTCCAGAAATGGGGCTCTGGTAGTACCTATTTGAGATTCAAATAAGGATTCTTTTCAACGGGTGCTGTCGAACGACCTCTTTCAACATCCTTTGTAATGCCAACATATCTGTTCTTCTCCTCCTCCTCATCATCATCCCTGTGTGTTTGCTCCACCAGGTTTCCACGTTTCTTCTGATCCTCCTCCAAGACTTCGAACAGGCCTTTGAAATTTCCTGCACCGAACCCGTTGTGGTTGTTTCTTTGGATCACTTCGAAAAAGATGGTTGGTCTGTCAAACAAGGGACGAGTGAAAAGTTGTAAGAGGTATCCATCCTCGTCGAAATCAACGAGCAATCCCAGCTCTTTGATCTTTTCCATCGACTCTTTGAACTCTGGATGTTTTGTGCTCTTCAACCTTTTCTCCAAGCCTTCATAGTACTTGGCAGGAACCTCGATGAAATCGGTGCCTCTTTCTTTCATGTTGGCAACGGTGGAGATGATATCGTTTGTCTTCAAGGCAACGTGCTGGACGCCAGGACCACCGTAGTAGTCCAAAAACTCTTCGATCTGTGATTTTTTCAAACCTTTTGCAGGTTCGTTCACGGGCATCTTGATCTTTTCCGAAGGAGAAGCCATCACTACTGATTTCAGAGCAGAGTATTCGGTGTAGATCTGCTTGTCATCAACAGACCAGAACTGATGGAATCCAAAGATGTTCTTGTAAAACTCGCAGGATCTAACCATCCTGTTCCAACCCATGTTTTGAACGCAGTGATCGATACAGTCCAGATCGATCTTGAGGTGATCGTTTGTGTCTTTGGTCGTGGTCATCTCGTAACAGCCAGGCAAAAAGCCGGTGTATTGTGAACGATCAACAAGGGTATGGATGGTATCACCGATCCCGGTAAGTTTGGCAATGGTGATGGATCCAAAGTTGTCCTTGTAGGTGGTTGGTTTCAGGATGATACTTGCACCGGCATCGGAAGCTCTTTTGGTGATCAGTTCAACGTCTGAAACTTGAAAGGCAACATCCTTAACACCATCACCATGGACGGCAACATGGTTGTGAATCTCGTTCACCATGTCACCCAGTGGATCGATCTTTGTGTCTGGAGGTAGTAGGGCACTCATGAACTGGATAAGAACGTTGTTGTTCTTGACGACTCTTGCACTCAATGATTTTGAGCCTGTTTCCAAGTCCATCCTACAATAGGGAGTGAAACCAAACGTTTTGATGAAGTATTCTGCTGTCACCTTTGCAGAGCTGACGTAAAATGTGACATGGTCATATCCGCTGTATAGATTTGAATCTGTCTGTGGTGTAGAAACTGCAGTGGTTGGTTTGTCCTGTTCTTGTTCAACGTTCAAGCTGGAAAGGTAGTCTGTAATCTTTTGCATTGTTTGGGGCAATAAAGGATGAGGAAAGAGAAGTGAGAAGCTGTTGCTTTATGTGATCCGTAAAATGACAAGTTGCTAGATTAGTAGCAATTGCTTGTGTGTGTGCTGAGCCAAAAAAGAAGAAAAGGGAACGAAAGAGTATGGCCTAGAGGGAAAAGAAGGGTATCTAACTTTTGTCCCCTTTGGTACAGGTGCTACCTCCCTTTGGAGCTCCCGTTTAAAAATGGGCTGTGCACACAACCATAGTCGCGGGACACTCCATTGCCAGATCGGTATATTCCGGCTTCCCCACTCCATCTTATTGAGCTACACTCAGGACAGAACGAAACGACAGGAAAAGAAACAGCATGTTGAGTATTTATTAGAAGCATCAAGACCGTTGACAGTAGAAGAAACGATTGAGTAATTGAATCCATTGTAGATATACATATGGCGCACCGTCGAAAGATAACGAATACCGCTCAACCCAGGGTGCTACAGACGGGTGACTACACAGGAGACCATTGCAACTGAAGAAGTTAAGATGCCGAGCATTGAATGAAAAAGTCATCTATTGGTTTGCACATCCCAAAGGAGGAATACGATGGATATTTAACAGCAGCGGGACATTACTGATGCAGAAGTGGGGAAGAGAAAGGCGGCCCACGGATAAATGAACAGCATTTATATTTATCACATGGCATTTCAACCTGAGATTCGAACAGGTCCATTATTGGTCTTGTTTTGTCTGTTTTGGACGTCCTTTTATCCATTCTGTCCCCTCCGTTTGTTTTGGTTTTGATGTTTCGGTTCTCGTCTTTGATCTGTCCATCGTTGCACCGTTGTGACCAATGAAGAGAGAAGCTGTCATGTTCTGTTCGTCTGTTCCTACGTGTATCTGGAACAGGAGAGAACAGGGCAGTGTAAGTGTCGATGTCTACTCCAATATCACCTCCACAGTGAAACTCCACCAGTTAATCAGCCCTGCAGAACGAGGTGTATTTTTAGCCTGAATGTGAAGCGAAGCAATCAAGCAACGGCTTTTCACCGGGCGTTGCAAGTTGCATCTGGACGACACCAACCCTGGCCTTGCCCGGACCCATCTTCGTATAGTGGTGGTGCAATTGAGCCAGTTTAACAGCATGGGATGGTACGATGGGGAAGAGAAGAGAAGAGAAGCGGAGTTGGTTGGTTGGGATATCAATTAGAAAAAAATGTTGATTGTTGGTGTCCAACAACCGTTGGAAAAGAATAGAACAGAACAGAACAGAACGAATCGATGTATTCATCATTACTGTATCTGACATCGGTTGGGTTGGACAGAAGGCAATAGTTAGCCCATTTACAGATACAGAGAGAGCCAAATATTTTGTGGAGCAAGGCGCTGCTCTTCCCGCTCTTCGTTTAGCAGATCACCAGAGTAAATTTGTGGTGTTTGATTGGTAGATTCAGTCACTTCAATCAATCATCACATCACTCAAAGAGCAGAAAAAGAAAGCATGGCTGTTGAAGTTGAAGTTGAAGTTGAAGTTGAAGGCCAATGCCGAAGAAGAGCCCGTGCGTTTATTCATTAGGAAGGACCCCACATTTAGCAGTGTGCTCCTTTGGGGTTTTCCCCTCTTTTGCGTCTTTCAACCTGATCTGTATATTGCACCCTTTGCATCGTTGCAATATTGCGTCTCTTGACAGTTCCATGTTCTGCTGCTCAATGTAGCATTCATCAGTTCCTGCTCGATTGCTACTCTTATAAATACCCTCCATCTTCCTCCCTACTTATCCTTCATCGGTATGTTCTCCAATGGTTGCAATCTCGAATTTTCAACCTTAACATCGTTATTACATCCAAACTTCTAAGCTTCATTGGCACTTCGAATCGTTAAACTCATCAACATTACAAAACTGAAATATGGAAGCTGTTGCCTCGTTGATCAAAGGCTACACCAACAATGCTGCCGATGGTACCGGTATCACCAAGATGGTTCCTCTATCCATGAGACTCTTGGGGTTGTCCTCGTCAAACCAAATCCCATCCGGCTTGGTGACCTACGTCGAAGACTTGCAACAGTCCCAATTCGGAGACTATCCATCAAGCAAGGACGTTGCTCCAAGTGCCATCTTTTTGGCCCTCTTTATCCTCTTCTACATTGCACATTGGCTGATCTTTGTGTTCAACTGGACAAGAGGTCATCGTTTTCCACTATCCTTGGGATTCTCCTTCTACTGCTTGCTCAGATGGTTGGGTTTCCTACTCCGACTCGTCTGGGCAAAGGACATCTTGAAACTACACGTTGGTATTGCCTCCGAGGTGTTGCTCATCCTACCAACGGTGTTTCTTGCCTCGTTCAACTTGGTGTTGGCCCAAAGAATCTTCACCTGGAAACACCCGGTCTTTGGTAACTCCAAGGCCTTTTGGAGTGCCATGCTTGCATTGTACTCCGTTGTGGTGGCCGTTGTCCTAATGACCATTGTGGCCGGTGTTGTTCCGTACCTCTACTTCCTAAGCAGGGACAACTACAACATGTGCCGTAACGTTGTCAAGGTTACCTCGCTTCTAATCACCCTCTACTCGTTGCTCTCCATCGCATTGGTGTTGGCTGCGTTCGTCTTGCCCGCCAAACAGGCCGACAAGTCTGCCTTGGTGTTTCAACCGTTCTGGATCAAGTCGTTTGCTCCAACCTACTTTGTTCCAAAGGGTGCAGCTTCGACAGGAACAGATTTGTTTGTTCAGAGGCATGGCTACGTCTCTTTGGAATCAAAGAGAACAATAGTCAACGGTGGAGCCTCGTACCAAGGATTGTCCGAGGCTGAAGAATTGGCCCAGTTTGAAAACTCGGGAGATTCAAAGTTTGCATTGAAGCATAACCATTCCATTCTAATAGTGGCCATCACTTCGATTTTTGTCTTTATTGGGGCCTTGTTCAGATGTATTGCTCTATTCTTGGATACCACAAAGGCTACGCAGTCTTGGATCTGCAAACCGGTTGTCATGTACGTCTTGTGGGGTGCATTGGAGACGATTGTCAACTTGCTCTATTTGCTAGGTAGGGTTGACTTGAGATTCTACAGACCGGACGCCATTACTCAGAAGCATATGAACAGCACCGTTGAGCAAGAGCAGGAGCACGGTCAAATTACAACCAACGAGTTTGCAGCTCATCATTCTCCAGGTGATGATACTAAGGAGGTTGCTTCAACAACCGGTTCGACCCATCAGAGTGTCTAGCCAAACAATTTTGATTGTTGACTTATTTTTGCTTTAATCTTGTTCTTTTGTTTTCTTTGGATACTATTTTTTTCATACTTTGGTTTAATAATGACTTGTTCGTTTCTAAAATGTGGGTGTATACCGTGTACGTGCACAAAATCGAGAAAAAAGTGTGGGGTATCTCATTAGTGACGGGTAAAGTGGCTCCCAATGCAGGTTGCATTGCATGGCACTGCATGACGCCGGACTGGAGGCCCGGAAAAGGTTGCTTTGCTTTTGCTGTACTTTTCCTTGCTGGACACCTGGGATGATTGGAGTGTCATCTGACACTTGGAGTTGCAACGTTTGACTATGAGTACAGCTTTGGTTTCTCTGTTGAGGGTGATCTGCTCAGTTGGGAGTGTGCAAGGAGAAGAGAGGTCTCTCAGCACACTCACTTGACGTCACTCCGCCCTCAATCGGTTGGTTTTCAAGATTGGTACAGAATGATGACCTTGTAGGAACACTGACATTAAGCGATTGCATTAGGATGTGCTGTTTAATCTCTTGTTGATTTACCTCTCTACTGTGCTAACCTGTAGAAGCTTGACAGCATCGAAGATCAACACTACAATCTCCAGATGGCTCTTTCAGGTCTGTAGCACAGCCGTGCGTTTCACATAGGTTGCCACTAAATATGTAGTCAGTTGAGGTTGCTATATCAGGCTTGCCATACACAAAGTGTACTTCTCTGTTTCAACACCATATATAATTAACTCTTCAAAATAACAACAAAACTATCTCTAAACTGTGCAATTGAGCCTTACGATCAGTTATGTCCAAGCTTAACATGTCACCGAGCAGGGCCAAGATGCCTCCCACAAAGCTACCTCTCTTACTCTTCACGCTAAACTGTGCCAAGTCAACCCCATTGTCATCCCAATTGACAGATGTGATCAAATCCAATGCATTGCAAGGATATTCCCCAGAGAGAGTGCCCGAACTGCTAGTGTTTGGATTCCAGGAACTATCGAACTTGCTGGATGGTACAAACCCAAACCTGATAAACTCAAAGTTGATCCGTCTATCCCAACTCATCACCGATGCCCTCGTTGAAAAGTTTGAAACGTTGAGATTCCAGACGGTTTCCATCAACCATTTTGGATCCGTTGGGATTGTCATGGTTACTCCTTTCCCTTCTAGAGTGTTGCGTATCTACAAGTCTGTCGACCCTCCATTGGGTTATCAGTTCACCTCAACCAAAGGTTCCACTGCCCTCCGTGTGCAGTATCGTTTTGATGACTCAACCAGTACCGATTCGGATTCCAGCAATGGGCATGCTGTCGAGCTGACCTTTGTCGTTGCCCATCTCAACGCTAACGAAGGGTTGAAATACTTGATCAGGAGGAAGCAGGATGTAGAAGGGATCTTCTCAGGCACAAAGTTTCCCGATGGTTGGGGGGTGTTGAAGCCTAACTGTGGATGCTTCATCATGGGCGATATGAACTTCAGAGCAAGCGGTGGGTTTTTGAAAGAGTTGGGATTGGCCAGCCGGCTGTTGTTGAGGGAAGATGCTGAGGAAGAGGAGGATGAGATGGAGAATCAGTCCGATTTCGATTTCAAACAGGACGAGTTGACCTTGCTCAGAGAAAGAGGTGAGATCTTCTGGGGTTTTGATGAGCCAAAAATTACCTTCAAACCAACGTACAAGTTTCAGATAGGAACAACACTGTACAATTACAAGAGGACTCCCTCGTGGTGTGATAGGATCCTGTACTTGTCGTATTCCCAAGGTACAGAGACTGACAGTTACAATGATGAAGAGCCTAGCCATCAGGTTGGTCAGTTCGACAGGAAGTTGGACACTCCATTGGTACTCAGGTATGAGTCAATCCCACAGTTGAAGATCTCCGATCACATTCCTGTGTTCTTACAGATAGACGTTCCCGTGAGAGCTCCAAAATCAATCATAAATTCAAAGGGATATCTAACCGACAGATTCACGCATCTATCTGACAATCAGGTCTATTTGAAGCCAACAAAGATCTGGGACTACTACAGGATCTACGGTTCGTTTGTCGACTATCTGTTTGGTACAGGGTTGTTCCTCATCACCACCGGCCCTGGACGGATCTTTTCCGTTGTTTGCATATTCTTGTTTTGGTTGTTCTATAGGTACTTCCCTTACGGTGGGGATGCGCTTGGACTATGAGCAGAGAGAAATGGGATTGAGTACAGAATAATAATAATAAAGAGTTGAAGAGATAGGAGAGCATAAATTTCTGAAAAAAAGATGACCCCTGTATCTTCTGCTTTTTTTCGTATTTGGTGATTAACGATGTATATACCCGTTGTAACAATGGAATCAGAAAGCCTTGTCATTGATTGACCTGTTTCTCCTTCTTTCTATACAAATAAGACGATAACATGCGAGCAAAAACCGTCGGTCATCCATAGGAAGGCCATACACACGTTGAGTTGATTCTTCCTGGATTGGTTCACTTACGGCCGCTGTATTTGGTCTTACCAATGTCAAATGGTAGATACCTGTACTTCATCATGTGCTGGATCTGTCTTCTCATGGTGAGCGAAAACAACAGAACGAAATACATCAACAAGATTGGCCAAAACACAGGAATGTCAAAGATGACAAACAACGAGCAGAACAAACTGATCAACGTGGCATTGGTGGCCTTGAACCAGAATCTGAACTCAGGTAACCTTCTAATGAAAGGCTTGAACTCTTCATCGTCTTCGGTCATCTTGGAGGTTCCTTCTTCGATCGACTCGTTTTCTAGCTCCTGTTCTAAGGATGGATCAAACTTTGGAGTTAGAAACTGCAAGAACATGTTCAAAAGGTAGATTGCCCATGTGTAACAGACAATATACCAGCCTTCTGTGTATAATATACGCAACATAAAGATGGTTATCAGCACTGCTGTTGCGATCCATCTGTACACTTCGTGGGGGGTTATGGCATCGAGGTACTTCTGGTAGGTGACTCTCACTTTGGAGTACTGGATCTCCGTCTTTTCCTTTATGTTGTCCATTGTTGTGTATTTGCCAATGATATCTCTATTTCGGAGGCGTAATGGGTTCCTTGTTAGGTCTGCAGAATGGTCGACAGCTTAAACGGTGTGTATCTCTTATCCACACCAACAACAACAATCAACAACGTGTGTGTATACTTGTGAACGAGTTGGAAAGTTTTGGCCAAGGAGACGGTGCGTGTCGCTCTCTCTTTTTCCTGTGTGGCGTGTGGCGTGTTTGGTTTTGATTGATTGGCAAGGAAATCATCATCTACGGCACAAAGCTTTTACAAGAGCCTTGGATGATCAAACGGTTCATTGACTGATTGATCGACTGATTGACTGATCAAAATAGAGAATGATCAGAAAGGAAGGCTGGTAGGTACTGGTACAGATGCATCAGTTACTCTTCGAGCACGTAATAGCAACGACAACCTCAACAACCCGTTATCATGAGCTCCTGAAGATCTACAACGAGTCCAAGTACTCCCGGTTGAACAACCTTGACAATGTGCCTGCCATACGGCATTTCCCTCAGCTGAAGAAACCTCACTTGGCATCGGTCAATTCGCTCTCGTTGGAGAAAAAGACCAACAGGTATCTACTCTCTGCAGGCAGCGAGTCGTCAATCAAGCTATGGGATGTGAACCAGGAGGACCAGCAAGAAGAAGGAACTGAACTAGTTCCGTTGCATGTGATTCCCCCAAAGACTGCACATCAGTTTGGTATAACCCATGTCAAATGGTGGCCCGACAATGGCATGTTTCTCTCCTCCTCGTACGACCACACTCTAAAAATCTTTGATGCAGAGACAATGATGGACGTTCATGGGTTTCAATTAGGATCAAGGGTTCTCAACTTTGATTTTCCCCCCTTTGGCAAAAACTCAATGTGCTGCTGCTGTTTGGATGGTGGTGTTGGAGGTTTACGGTTGCTCGATCTACGAACCTTGGCCGATTCTCATACATTGGGTGGTGGAGGGGAACTCAACGGTGGATATGGGTACATGCTTTCCTGCTGCTGGTCACCTACAAACGAGAACCTTGTTGTTAGTGGGTCTCAGGATGGATACTGTATAGGCTGGGACGTACGTAGGTCCAACGGATGTGTCTTTGAGTTGGATTTGAACCTCACCACCGGTAACTACAAGAGTGGTAACAACATGTTACAGTTTCATAGCAACACTCCAAAGGCACATTCGGGTGGAATCAACTCGATCCTGTTCAACGATTTGGGTACAGAATTGGTCACTTTGGGTAAGGACGACAAGGTGCGGGTTTGGGATTTGACAACCTCGAATAAGGTGTTGAACAAATCGATCAATTTTGGTCCTTTGATCAGAAACAAGACGAGCCAGCATATCACCATGGCGCTGAGTCCGCTTGATGAAACAGAACTACAGTACTTATGGGTGCCCTCTGATAATGGAGAGCTGTTGATTTACAGGGTTGCCGATGGGAAACTGATAGCCCGGTTGAACAAGAGCGCTGTTGGAAATAGTGGTGGTAGGTTGAACAACAGAACAACCTCTGTTGTCTATGGAGGTGAAAGTTCCTTGAGGTACTACGGCGGTTGTGCTGACGGGTCGATATCCATATGGGGATATGATGAACATGGAGACCGTGATGAGGAAAGTGTCGTTCTGTTTGACAATGGGGTTGATCCTCCGATTAATGTAGAAGATGTTGGTGGCTCTGGAGAGATCCAGGATCATGAAGAGAAGGAGGACATCTTGGACAGGATCCATAACGAGATCGAGGCAAGGAAGATCAGGAACACCAGCACGCAGTAAGAAGATCTATCAATTGTGTATGTGTATTTAGATGGAGCAACAAGCAGAAAACCAAACTTTTCAAGAGACTAAAAAAGATTCAAAAGATTCAAACACGCGTGCCAAAAAAAAATGTCAAAAAAAATCTCTTCTGGGTGAGTGCACGCTCAGTTTGTATACCTTTGTCTATTTTCTCACCACCTCTCGTAGCCTTATATCTCCCCTTTTTCTTCCTTTACTTTGATCTTGTACCGCTATATCTTCAACTGCCTCTTCAGAACTAGTCCATTATCTGCCATATCTTGCGCTGGAGCGTTTCTGATCCTTATTACTCATCTGACCCGGCTTTGAGTGGTTGTACAAACATAAAGGAAAACTTCAGGCACAAGATGATGAAACTTCAGGTGAACCTCATTCCGCCTAATCCTATAACAGTCCTCGACAGTGCAGACTCGGTTGCCAATGATTCTCATACTCAACCATCACAGCAACAGCAGCAGCAGCAACAACAACAGCAACCAATAGTGCCTCTTACACAGCTGAAACCTCAACAACAATATGGCGCGTCCTACTATCAGCATCAGCCTTTGTTACACCAGCAGCCATACTATCAAAATACCTCTTTGAACGGTTCAAGCACTCCTCTTTTAGGTTTATCACATACAGTAGCAGCAGGATATCCATCATCTCCGTACGTTTCGTCGGTCACAAGGAACACAGACTCTTTGAAAGTGAAAAAGTTTCTACATATAACAAGTCCGACCAACACTCTACAGGAGGTTAGTGTTGAAATCCAGGAGAGATTCCTGAGACTCTATCCCGATGAGGAGCCGTTACAAATACTGAAGATCCAAGATGAAAATGAGTGTGACCTAGATCCAGATTACGAAGCAGGCATGGTGTTTGACCACAGCAACGTTATGCTTGTCATTCTCGAAAATGACTTTTCAAAAGCATCAGAAAGCACCAGGAAAACTTTGTCCAGCAAACGTCGCTTGGATGGTGACCTCAATAGAGTTGTTGTCAAAAAGACAAAGAAAGCAGGATCGTCGCCTGATGCGTCTCTCAATTCGTCATCCATTTGGGGAAAGATTCCAGCACCGGTGGTGAAGACTAGACAGCAGAAGCGTAAGGTCCCAGCCCTTCCTAAACCGACAACCTGGAAGTCCACCAACAGCGAGGACGAGGAGGACCATGCTGCCGAACTTGAACCCAGCGTAACATTGCCTGCACCAGACGACTCAACCTCAGATATCACAGTCATTCGTGAGCCTCACAAACCTTTCAGTCCTCGAGTTGTCTCCCCAATTATTGCCAAAGGATCTCCAAAGAGAATCACATCCGGCATGCTCTCAACAAGCCTGCACCCAAATCTTTCCAAGGCAATGGATCAATTAGAAGCTGATGAGGAAAGTCAGCCAGATCTTATCGCAGATGTTTTGAACGATAGCGATGAATATCAGAGTGACTCCACTGTCAACCTTCAAGGATCAAATGGATTCTCAACCTCAACAACACCAGCAAAGGCGAAAACTCCAGCAAAAAAGAGAGCAAGCGTCCCAACTAAGGCAGATGCTGCCATCCAGAGAAAGATTTCAGCATCATCAGCAACAAAACAGTCCCCAGCATCTAAACCGTCAAGCCTGCCATCGTTCGCAGTTGCTGAAGATACCACATTTGACAATTCAGCCGTGTTTAATACAGTTGTTCAAACCCCATCTCCTGCGATTCCTTCGTATGTGCCACTTGTCAAAGAGCCAATTGCAATCAATCAATCGCTTGTTGACCCAGGCACGGCGAAAACACCAGTGACACCAGCAGTTTCCAAACTGACTGGAAGCACAGCAAAGCCTACGTCGACCAAGAAGATGCCCAAATCTACGACATCCACAACAAAGGCAACGCCAGCGAAGGCATCAACAGCAACACAGGCAGCAAAGGTTACACCAGCAAAAACATCAACAGCTAAGGCAACATTGTCAAATGACACAACAGCAAAGGAAACGCCAGCAAAGGCAGTTAGACAACGCAAGACCCCTGTTAAGAAAGCAAACATTGCCGTCGATACCAAAACTGATGAACTTACAAATGGTACCGTTGAAAGCAATACGACGGAGCCACTATCAGAAACTGGCTTGATTCATTCACAGAAGAACAGTGGGCCTTCAAATGGTGCAGCATCATCGGATAAGACATCTACCTCAGATATCAAAGAACCATCCAAGGCAACACCAAAAATAAGCCAACAAAATGTGGCCGTTGATACCGCCATTGCCACTCCTAAGTCCACCACAAAAAAGACAAAGGCCACTCCTGCAAAGAAATTAGGCAATGGTAGCAATGAGAAAACGCTGAGTGTAACGACGCCATCAAAAAAGGAAGAAAATGGGCCTTCTAAAGAGACAACGCAGAATGGTGCTTTACGTGAAATCAAATCCAAATCATCTGCAAACAAGCCATCTTCTACTCTGCTAGAAAAAGGGGAAAGCTCTGGTGATGGAATGAAAAAGGTGGGCATTGAAAAGAATACAGTTGCAAGGTCGGCTCAATCTATAGATGAAAGTGCGATCAGTGACGACTCCACCATCTCTGAATCCGATTCTATCAATCGTGAATTACCATCGGCTCAAGCCAAGGGACGAGTCTCTGGAACCAACTCAAACTCCTTGCCAACGGAACTAAGTGACACAGAACTGGGGCCTCCAGGGACCTCGGACGCCAACATGAGGCTAACTTCGAGCATGGCTCGTGCTCAAAGGCCTTCCGTTTCCGAAGCTGCTCCTCCATCTGCAGTCAAGTTTTTAGAGAGAAGCTCGAATTTTTCTAAGCCGGTCGCTACTGCAGCTGATGAACCAATGGAGACCTCACCACCAACGGCAAAGACTGAGGATCACGGGTCAGTCTCTACTGCTGCAAGTCCAAAGACTAGCGGTTTGACGAAGAGTGAAGTCATTACAATGTTGAGGTCTGGTATCAAGAGGCAGCGTACCAAGTCGAATGATAATAATGCCCTGAGAAGAGATGAAATTAGCTCAGAGGTTAACTTGGCCAACATTCTGTCCGACAAGAGAAGGAGGGCTCAGCAAGGTATGCCGGTTACTGTTGCTGCACCATCAAGTGTTGAGATTTCCGAGGCTACCACTGCAGTTAGTTCAGGCTCTGAATCTGACTCTAACTCTGACGAATCTGACAATGAGACGGATTCTGGATCAGACTCTGATATCGAGGAAAAAGAGGCGAACTCGTCAAAGAAACCAAGAGTGGTGAAGGCTCCTACAGCAAGCAACACAAGCAGAAACACTTCGTCTCAATTTAGTCCTTCCAGAACAGTTACCTCAAATGGCGGTTCTACTACAGCAACACCAATCTCCATCGTTACTTCCATGCCTGTCTCTACAGAGAAACCTGAGTCGTTGTTGGGCTCAGGCTCCCAACCTCCAGTGATAGTGAGCACGCCGTCATCGATAAAGCCACCACAGGCGGCCCACTCGCCATCACCTGCTCCTTCTCCATCGGCTTCAAAGTCCATATCTAGCCTAAGCACGATGACCTTGTCGCAGCTTGTTGCCAGAGGTCTTCCGGCCGTTAGGGATCCAAAGCCAGGAAACAGCAACGGCACAAGCAATAAGAAGGACGCATCTGCTGCTGTGTCTACCGCTGCAAAGGGGAAACAAACGGTCCCCGTTCCAAAGTCAGATGAAGAGAGTGATAGTGAGGAAGATGATGACGATGACGATGATGAAGATGACGATGATGACGATGACGATGATGACGATGATGATGACGATGAGAGCAGTAGCAGTTCAGACAGCGAGTCAGAGCCTATGATGCAGAAGAAGTTTTTGAATGCAAAGACGGCCGAGTCTATCATATCCAAGTCAAAGACCAAGAAACGTAATAATGGGTTCATGGCACTGATGAAAGATGCTGGTCGCTGATGTTTGACAGATCCACGAGCAACACTTTGCTTCAGAGTTTCTCTCCTCCTTTCCTTTAATGTTCTCATTTTTGAGTTTTCCGGCTAAAGCAATTGATACCGTTGTATATCCTATGTTTAATTGTCGCTAAATATAAGTAAAAAGTTTTGCAAAAGACTTTAAGAACACTATTTAGCTACATGGAATACACGTCGAATTATAGAAATGTTATAGAGTTAGCGAAGTAGCAAGCAATCTTTTTTCAACGGCGGTGTTGACCTTCAATGAATCCAAGAGCATCCTGTTGACCAATCTCGCTGACGGTACTCACCTTGTTGTTGAACATAACGCCAAAGAACTTATCACACACTTTCAACATCTCAGGTCTAAAGGTGGTACAAATGAACTGTGCACGTTTGGACAACTCGATGATCAATCTGGAAACTGAACTTCTGTATTGGGCATCCAAATTTGCATCTATTTCATCAAAGAGATAGAAAGGAGCAGGATCGCACCTTTGAATGGCCAAGATTAGAGCAATTGCACATAACGACTTCTGGCCACCGGAGAGTTGTTCCACCCTTTGCTGTTCGTCACTCTTTGAGTTGAACGAAACAGAGATGGCTATACCAACATACATATCGATAATGTCTGTATTTTGATCCTGTTCCTCCTCCTCATTCTCGGAATCAGAGGCGTGGCCCTGGGTTTGGTATTGCGTAGCACCGGCAGTTCCACGTTTTTGAATGACTAGCTTACCTGTTCCTGCAGGGACTAACTTTTCAAAAACCTCTGCGAAACCAGTAGAGACCTCTTTGAAAGTTCTTATAATGGCATCGTCCTTCCTCTTTTCGAGCACTGAAATCAACTGCTCGATAGAGTCCTTGGCCTGGTCCAATTCGAGTCTTCTGTCCACCAACGAATCTCTTTGTTTGGTGAAGTTCAAGAACTGTTCTAGTGCCTTTTTGTTGATATGACTGTACTTTTTCAAGCCATCAGTGACTTCATTCAAGGTGGATAATAATTGTGTGGATGAGACGTCAGTCACTGATGTAAAGGCTTCGTCTGGCAAGACACCCAACTCTCTAATCTTTCTGGTCATCTCGTCTCTTCTATTGGAAAGCATTATTTTCTTAGCTAACGATTTCTCAGACCTTTTCCCGAAGTTTTCTAGTCTTCTCAATAAAGCCCTCTGTGAATCGTTCGATATAGTCAGTTGTTCATTCCTTGCCTCTATACTATCCCTGACCTGTTTCTGCTTGGAAGAGAGCTTTTCGTTCGAGTCTTCAAGCTTAGATTTAGCATCAATGTATGCGGCCAACTGCCTTTTCAATTCAACCACCTGGAAGTCACCAGCAGCCTGGTCAGAAGACAAGGCAGCATTCACATTCAACTGTCTCAACCTTGGGTATAAGTTTTCGTTGAGTTCAGACGTGAGTGATGAGGATTTCAACTCTAAATCGTTCAAAACTTCAACCATCTTGTTATATTGCTTCTCCAGTTCTGGAATCTCTGCATTCAAAGAGTTCAAATGGGCCAACTCGTTTGCAGGTAATGATGATTTTCCAAATTTGGAGCTTAGTTCAGCTTCATACATTTCAATCTGTTTGCTGGTGTAAGTGATGGATGTAGTGATTGTATCAGCTCTATTTCTGAGTGATTCAAGTTCTTGCTCCAATCTTGACAAAGAGTTAGATAGTCTTGACTTGTTCGAGAGCAGAGCATCCTTCTGGGCAAGCATAGAGTCAAAATCTCTTCTCTTAACATTCAAAAGATCATTCGTTTTTGTTATTTCTGCATCCTTTTCATCGATATTGGTCTTCAAAGCTTCCAGCGTTTCATTCGCCTTGTAAATTTCAGACTTCCACTTTGTCAACGACTTCAAGGAGTCAACCCTTGACCTGCCCTGGTCTCTAAAACCACCCGTCAATACACCCTTCCTATCGCATCTATCACCATCCAAAGTGATTGCGTTCAATTTGCTGCGCCTGGAGATTTCTGCACCTCTTTCCAAAGAGACACAAACGACGGTCTTGCCAAACACCTGTTTGACCACGGGAGCGAGATAGGCTTCAAAGGCTATCTTTTTGATGAGTGGAACAAAATCGTTACCGTCAGGGTACGTGACATCAATCGGATTGATTCTGTTGAGTGGCATGAACGTAACCCTACCAGATTTTTCTCTGATCAACTCATCCATTATCAAGGAAGCAGTCCTGTCAGTGTCGACAACGACGTGAAATAAGGAATTTCCACCAACGACCTCAATGGCAGTCTTGTACTTCTCACTGACATCGATCAATTCACCTAAAGTTCCATAGACACCGTTCAATCCGAGTCTTTCTGTTATTCTTTGAACCGACTCCAGTCCTAACATCATGGATCTGTCCATAGTTTCACCAACATTTTGTTGGGCTCTTGACTTTTCCTGACCATAACTTTGAATGATACTGTTCAGTTTTGATTCTTCTCTCCACAATTGCTTTCTTTCGTCTATCAAATCGTTGTATTTAAGCTTTAGTCCGTTCATCTCACCGTTTATGCCATCGATATCAGTTGTAGATGAATCGCCAGATCCAAGCGCATCAAGTTCAGTTTTAGTTTGATCAATCTTCACTGCGATTTCAGCTGTCGACGATGTACTTCTCTGTAGTTCTGCATTTTTCGCTTCTTGAGAACTTTTCAGAGACTGTATCTCTGTATGGAGCCATGAATCTCTTTCCTTCTTCGTTGAAAACTGTTCAGACCTTCCACTTTTTGATAGAATGGATCTTTGGGCCAGTTTTTTTTCGTTCAATTTGCTCTTGATATCAGATTCCTTTGAGATGGCAGATTTCAATTTTGGAACAATAGCGTTCAACTCAGCCTCGCTGTCTTTGATCTGGGCTTGTAAGTCGTTGATTAAGCCGAGTAACTCTTCTCTTGGTAAAGTATCTTCCATTTCAGATTCTTTCAATTGTGCCTTCGTTTCACCAATCTTTGCAAGAATATCTTGAATTTCGTTGTCGTTTTCCGATTGGTCTATTTCTAATAGCTTTTTTTGAGAAGACAGATCGGCAAGTTCTGTCTGTGCCTTTTTGACTTTGCTCTCTGTCTCTGCAAGTTGCCTGAGAAGGCTGTTGGTATCTTCGTTGGTGTTTGCATGATCAACTTCAATGGATTCAATCTGTTCGTTCAAACTGGTCAACTCTCTATCAAACAAGTTGAATTCAAGAATCTTTTTCTTGGTGTTGAGCTTCTCAAACTCTTTCAAATCATTCTTCTCTAAGTCCAAGTCCTCCAATCTGCTTTGAATATATCTCAACATTTCGTCAATCTGTTCCCTTTTCTTGTTGGTGTTGTTGATCTCTTTCAAACTCTCTTTCAACTTTGTTTCGAAAACTTTGGCACCTGCAACCTCTTTAAGTAAGCTCAAACGTTCAGAGTCCTTTGCATTCGTCAAAGATGTGATTCTTCCCTGTGGCACAATGTAGTAAGGATTAGATTTTGAGAACCCGGCGGATTCTAAAAGATTCATGATGTCCGACTTGGTAGCACTCTTAGAGTCCAATGAGTAATCATCTTTTTTCATTCCAATGGTACGGCGAATAACGATCTCATCTTTGTCAATTGGGAACCTTCGGTCAGAATTGTCAAAAACGATTTCAACGTAGGCAGACATGACAGTGCCGGAACCTTCATGGATCAACGACTGTCTTTCCTCCCTCGACATGTTAGTGTAGGCATCGGAAAGAACAAAACGAATAGCTGCAAAAAAATTTGATTTACCAGATCCGTTACGACCCACAACAACATTATGCTGTGGCGAGAAGGAATCGATGACCGTTGTGTTCTTGTAGGTTTTGAAACCTTGGATCACTATCTAGTTGTAATGGCAAATGAGAAACGCGTTCAAGGTAAGTTAGTAAGAATGCTCTTTCAATGAAAAAAACAATGTGGTTCATGTTAGGGTTCCACTCACTCTTTTAATATGCATAGTTAATGCTCTATCTAGTGTCGTATCTTGTTGTCTCTGTGTGTGTTTCTTTGATGTTGTAAAGATTCAAGAAGGTTGTTGTAAAACTAGAGTTGTGTTATTTGATCCCTCTTGTACGCATCTTCGCGTCCTTGTTCAGATCCCATGTAACGCTCACGCAGGCGCGTAAGTTCAACTAATGACACGTATCCAAAAAATGGCAGTAGCCTGGTTTGGCACCACTCATGACAGTTTGTGCCATTTCCCCACAACCAACCTCACAGTAAGTGTTTAACGATTATCTACAGGTCCATCTTAGGTTAATGCTTTTGAAACAAAGATCTCGGGAATATAAATAAATACTATTTGATGCGTTAGTGTTATCTAAGGACCCCTGTAGTAGGAGTCTTTGACGAAAGGCATCTTTGCAACTTCTGCATCTCTCAGCTTGCCTCTAATCTCAACCAAGACTGAAGTACCAATCTTTTGGTATGGCTTATCAATGAAGGCCTGGCCAACGTTACCTCCCAAAGTTGGAGAAGGAGCACCAGAACAAACCGTTCCTATCTGTTTCGATGGATCTTCCTTGCTGTATATCTTACATTCTTCTCTAGGAGCAGGACCTTTTGACCTAATACCAACTCTCTTGAAGGTGACACTTTTAGCATCAGCTATTTGTGAGAGAATCTTGGATGCTCCATTGAAAGTGGCCAGTTCTGGTGTTCTCCTCGTTTTAGAAACCAACCAGTTCAAAGAGGCCTCAACTGGGGTTGTGTCTTCATTCAACTCGTGCCCGTAAAGACACATACCTGCTTCTAGTCTTAAAGAATCTCTTGCTGCTAGACCGATGGGCCTGACTAGATCCTGTTCCACTAACGCACGTGTGAATTCAACGGCAACCTTATCGTTTGGAATGCTAATCTCAAATCCATCTTCTCCAGTATATCCTCCTCTGGCAAGATGGAACTTATCCCCGGTACCAAACCCTTTCAAGTCGATGAACTTGGAACCGCCAAAGTACAAGTCGCTCAACCCTGTGTTTGTAAACTTTGACATGATCTCATGTGCTTTAGGTCCTTGAATCGCCAGTAATGTTCCTTCAAAGTTTGCATGATTGATGTCGTTCCCTCCTTCAAAATTGCTCAACTCGTCTTTGATGAATTTGATATCCTTGGCTCTACAGCCGGCATTGGTGACAATATAAAACTTATCGTTGTCATGCTTGGTGATGATACAGTCATCAATGACACCTCCTTCATTGTTCAATAAAACGCTCAAGGTCGATTGGAATGGTTGTAGAACGGTTAAATCTGTAGGGCACAACTTTTGTAAGAACTCGGTGGTCTTTGGACCTTCAATTGTATGCTGTAGCATGTGTGACACGTCAAAGATACCACAGTTTGTTCTTGTCCACTTGTGTGACTCAATATGGGATTGCTGCTTGTACAAAACAGGCATCGAGTAGCCTGCAAATGGCACCATTGTAGCCTGAAGCTCCAAGTGAATGTCATAGAGTGGAGTTTTGAGTAAGTTTCCAGCTGGTGGTGCAGCAGATGAATACCACCTCTTAGTCGAGTGTTTCAATGTAGATCTTAGCATTTCGTTGAGAAGGATGTTGTTCTCGGTATCTCCAAAGTAGGTGATGTAAAAAGATAACCTGTAGGGAACTTGTGGGGTTGATGCGAGCGAGATAGGTTTCGATTGAACGCTTTTGTATAACACAAATGAAGGTCAGACTGAGGACAAGTGATATAATAGCACTCTTGTTTTGATTATATCAGGTTTTATTTGTGAATTGGCAATTAACTGATCACAAGGAAAGAAGTCCCCTTATATAGTCTAAGGAGAGACAGAGAGAGAGAAAGTTGATGGGGTCCAAGTCAGCTGACTCCGTCTGACTTCGTCTGACTCTGATTTCTCTCAGTGCTGAAGAGTCACGTCACGAGAGAAGTCAACTAGAAAGAGACTCTGTTGAGGACTCAACCATCGGTGAAGGATCAAACTCGATTGGGAAATAGGGAACAACAACAGGGACGGGGGTACTTTGACCAGAAACAAACGTTACAGAGCTGCAATACTTTGGTCAAATCCCTAACTGTGACTGCTAAGTTTGGAGCTTGAAGTCATAAGTACCTTATTTTTTGTTTTGTTCCATAAAAAACACGTCACTTGTTTTCTCCTATGTGAAAATACTTAACAAATATGTTTACACCCAAAAACAAGAGGTCATGAATGTAAATCACTGTAGCATAAACTTGAACACAAACACCCAAGGCAAATTTGCCATCCATTACTGGTGTTTTTTTTATGCAGTGCCAGACCAAAACATGAATTATGATAAATAATTTAGCCACCACCATTACATCACAGTTCGAACCAACAGACTATCCCTCCATTCCCTGCCAACGGTTATACACGCTAAGAGCAACTACATATCTTCTATCGATGGGCACTTCCCATGCACTTCCTACTAAAATTAGACCCAGATCTAATGCTAGATCTAATGCCAGATCCAAGCCTACGTCATCCTTTGAGAAGCAGGCTTCCTATTGTTTATAGAACAAATCATCTGTTATATGCACCGCTAAACAAGAAGATGCGGAAATCTTATTGTCTGGGGAAGGAACCATTCATCATATGCACCGCGGGACAAGACAGCTCCGAATTCTTATTGTTTTACGCTATTCACGAGCATGAATTTTACTGTAGCGGAAGTTGAGACTTTTTACATGGAATTCGATGGCCATTTATGTGTTCTCTAGACCATCTTATGGCAACTGAATACACTCATTCAACAGAGAAAGGAAAGGGCTATCCAACAAAGCTGTGTAACAACTACAAAATGGGCAAAACAAGATTCCCGAAAGAAAATAGAAATCGGCTGTAATTAGAATCTCTCTTTTGAACTCCTCTTTCTGCCCCCTTTTTTGTGATACGTGCTTTGCCTAAGCCGTACTCTTTTTATTGATTTTATATCTTGACCTCTCTATCACCAAATGCTCGTACAAGGATCTTAAAACCATTTCTCCTTTTTTGATCTTACGAACATCAGTCTTTGAATAGTGAATTATCAAACAACATCATTTACAAGTTCTTGCTAATGGTAAAGCACTAACCCAGCTTCAACAATCTGTGAAAACAGAACTAGTCACTAGAAAAGTAGAAAGAAATAGTACTCAACATTTAACAATGATAAATGTTTGGATTTGAATCGAATATATGACATGCCTGTATTTTGTTTTCATCACAATTGTAAGAAAACATCAAGTCTTCAAAAATGTAAAAGGGAAAAGATGAGTAACGTGAGGGCAAAGTAAAAGGAGTAATGAAGGATTACCTTAACATTTAATGGTTCCTTTGAATATAACATATGTAATCTAAAACTGTCATTATCAGGATGAAAGGCAGGAAGAAAACTCATCGAACAGAACAAAAGAAATCAGTACAAAACAAATGTGGAATAATAAAAGTCGTAAAAGAACGAGACTGATACTGGGGTGTATCATATCACATCTAATCCAATGAGGAAGCACCGGTAATGATATCAACCAACTCGTTAGTAATGACGGCTTGTCTGGTTCTGTTGTACAAGATGGAGTACTTGTTGATCATGTCACCAGCATTCTTGGAGGCATTATCCATGGCGTTTCTTCTGGCAGAAATTTCAGAAGCGTAACCTTCAGCCATGGCGGATAGGATAGAGTTAGCCAAGGAAAATTCGGAGATGGATTGGGCAATACCTTCGCTCTCTTCAAGTTCAAAGGTGGATAGCTTTGCTGAAGCATCAATGGCTTCACCAGAGAAAGCTTGGAATGCACTAGGCTCGAAAGAGACACCGGAAACGAACTTGTTGTATAGGACTTCAACCTTGGTGTATTCACCCAACTTGGCAATCTCATCGGCAATCAAGGCAGCTTCATAGAAGGTTGGGGCCTCCTTACCAACACCGTTGAAGGACATCTTCAATGAGCTGGCACTGGTTCTTAACAATTGAGCCTTGACCTTGTCACCAATGGTGACCAAGTCAGCGTTTGGAGATTCAACTAGCTTGAGTCTGGCAGCCTTGGCCATTTGTGAGTGAATGGAACCACATAGACCCTTGTCAGAGGAAACAGCAATGATCAAGGTCTTTTCGACCTCTTCTGGGTTGGCGGTTTCAGCTGTGGCAAAGAAGTCTAGGTCACCTTCACGGTAAGCTCTTGAAGAGTTCATAGCCCTTTGAGCTCTACCAAGTCTGGTTGAAGCAACAACCTTCATGGTGTTGGTGATCTTTTCAATGTTCTTAATGGACTTAAGTCTCATTTCAATTTCTCTTAGGGTAGCATAGTTTCTGTTTCAAAATGGAAGGAGGTTTATATCGGTGTTAGTAGATAGGACTTTGAAAACTGCTGAGACTGACATGATTGGTTGGACATAGTTCTGAGCGATATCGTATCAAATAGTGAAAAGTAGCTGTTTATTTACGTTGTTGTCTTCTCAATAAGGATGGCTGGGATCTGTCATGTATCATCCTCTTTCGGTCTTCAATACTTTGCTGTGAAAACCAGTTCTCAATGCTGATCCTTACGTTGATATTTGAGAATGTAAATCCAGTATTGACATCTCAAAGGGATAACGTGTCACTCGCTCGTCAAGTTGGTGTGTTGATTATTGATGAATCAGTGAGCTAATAGCAATTGGCAAGACGGTTGATATTCCTTCCACTTCACTTGGCCTGATTGTACTGCTTTGAAGATTGAAGGTAGCCATTGATACCGTAAACATATGCGTTCATGTCATGCTGGCCACTCATTGGTCCGCTTTGAAAGTGTATGTCTACTTACCTTGCTTGTGCACCGGAAACACGGGCAACTTGGGAGGCACCTAGACGAAACATT
This sequence comes from Ogataea rishiriensis, assembly GCA_030569615.1. Classification (NCBI taxonomy): domain Eukaryota; kingdom Fungi; phylum Ascomycota; class Pichiomycetes; order Pichiales; family Pichiaceae; genus Ogataea; species Ogataea rishiriensis. The sequence goes on along the minus strand of JAJMLH010000008.1, from coordinate 69,986 downwards.
GTTGATATATATTGATGGTGATATACTAATTGATTGAGTCTTTTAGAGTTATTCAACTATGACGTGCAAGAATTGAAGTTTCAATTGATCTTTTTAACTGTTGATTTGTGTATGGTGTCTGCCTGTCCTCTGTTCTATCGGTCAGTACACTCTGGAGACCAATAGTGAGTACTGTCCACTTCGTTTTTTTCACCCTAGACAGAGACTGTTGGCACGATACTGTTCAATGGCAGACATGCTGGGGAGAGCTGCAACGAGAGAGCTGGGGAAGAGCGCTGATTGGCTAGGGGCAGGCCAATGGCCAGTGCACGGGTGTGCTATGGATGCTACGCTCCCATGTTTTACCCGGACTCGGGCCATCACCGATGGTGGTGGTGGTAGCAGAGCAGTATCTCTACTTACCCCCCTTTTTCCACCACTCCACTATACACTTGTTTGTCGGTCTTCATGGATCGATTGATCCAAAAAAGTAATATTGATAGACACATATACAATTCTAATTGTTAACTCTCTACCCTTCACGATGGTCTCGCCCATCTCACCATATCACCTGTGGAGACAAACGCCCACACAAACTTCTCCTCAAAGTGTAGCCCGCTCAATCTGCCAAGTCGAATGTCCTTCTCACCAATCGGATATAACATAGGACACTCTCTCAAACCAACAACTCCATGTAAAACTGGTATGCTGAGGAAACTCGAGATGGATTGTAAGCTACTCTCCTTGAATGCCGACCTGTTGAACCTCACTAGTAAGTTACCATCCAAAGCTTGCTGTTGGTGATGCTGCTGTTGTTGGTACTGTGTCGATGACCCTGCGTCTCCAAAAATATTCTGAGATGACGACTGCCTTGAATCTTGGTTAATGATTTCGTACAATGACAAATGTTGATGTTGGGACTGTTGGTGTAGATGTGTTGTTGACGAAGTCAACGATGAGATTGACTCGGAGTTTCTCTGATGGTTCTTCTGTCCAAGAAGCCGTCTTTTCAAATCAACATTTGAGGACATCTGTGACGAATTTTTCTGTATCGACAACGAGGAGTTCTGCTGCTGCTGTTTGCTAGCAGAATCAATAGTAAGAGAAGACATCCTTTTTTCAAAAGCCGGCTTCGAAGTTGCAGGAACAGCACCCGATGATGCCTTGGGCTTCTTCTTGATTTTGGGCAGGTTTCTCGGTTGGAATTCGTAGAATCTTATCGAGCAATCGTCTCCAACCGTTCCTATCCTGTAAAGCAAACCGTTCTTAGTCTTGTAGTAGTCAATCTCAATGGCTCTAACCCAGGATCTAGAGCCTTGCAGTCTAGCCACCAGCTTGAGCAAACCACCTTCTGGGTTGTTGAGAATATGACTGAACTGGAACTCGTAGATGGACACAAAATCATCCTCACCACCACTTATCAAATACTTACCGTCGTTGGTCATTTCAAAGCAGAGAATACCACCGTAATATGAAGGCATAAGATCTAAAACAGTCTCGCTGAGAAGATCAAACACCCTGAGATATCCGTCATCACTTCCGATGATCACGAGGTTGGTATGTATCGGATGGAACTTGATACTAGTGATGGCCTTGCTAGACATCTTGTAATGAGCAACAGGATTCGTAGCAGTGGTGGTGGAGGTTTTACTGTTCAACGATCTGAACACTTTCATGTATCTGTCCTTTCTGATAGCCTCGGCACCGAAGCTATGATATACTTCGTCATCTTCAAGGTCCCTATGATAGATGAACAGCTCACCATCGCTGAAACCGGCAATGGCAAACGTTCCACATCTGGACCACTCTATCGCGATCACAGGCTTGTTCTTAAGCTTGGAGTTTTTGTTCCATCTGGAGTACTTCATCTTGAGAGGGTTGATCCACAACACATCACCTGTGGAATAGGCAACCAAAATGTCGAGATTCTTTTCCATTGAGCCGTCAACATCTCCATGGCCACCTCCTGTTCCATTACCGTTACTAATGTTTCCATTGCCATTGGTGCCATTGAGTCCCGGTGTGGAATAGTGGAAAACCGCCGTAGAGGTGATTACTCCAATGGAAACGTTAAGTTTCAAAATGGGCAGGTCAACCTCGATCTCGTTGTAATCATCGGAGAGTCCAATAACGTTCAGCAATCTGCCATGACATGCAACGAGAAACCTTTTATAGCTGTTGAACTTCTTCATTTGGCTGTCACCAGTGACAACTCTCGTTATGAACGTTGAAGTTGTTCTGTTGAGGTTGCTCTTCGGTGTCTTTAGTCCCTCCGTTCCGGTACCAAGGCTCAATGCCGAAGAGGTACTGCTCATGTTCAACGAGTCACTTTGCTTGCCACCCTTGTTTCTACCCCACAATTTACCACCCAGCATGACCGAACCTCCTCCGTTACCCTGCTCATCAACTGAAGTTGACGTAGGCAGTGGTCTGAACCTCTTCGTTGACGTGAAATCGACAATCTTGCTGACTAGTCCAGGTATAAGGTGGACATTTTTAAAAGGATCAGACACTAGTGGATTTATTCCACACCCAATCGGTAGGATCTCCGTCTTGCCATCTGGCTGGACACCAACAGTCTCCGGAGGTAAAGTTAGTGGATTGACCAACTGGTTTTGGTTGACGTTACCCATCGTTGTGTGGTACTTTCTTAAGTTTTGCTCAACGAATTTCGAGAGAGATGCGTATGTCGATGGATCGTTCGGTAGAAGGGGTGTCCTTGAGACTCTGATTGCCACGTCTGGTTTGAAGGTGCCATCTAGATGATCAAACGAGAACTGTTCTTCATCCAGTTTGAACATACAGTTGGGGTCTGTTGCTTGAATGGGAAGAATGCTTCCGTTCAGGATCACTTGAAACTGACTGGCTGAAGGTTTGGCATACCTTACTGAAATATCTGCTGGTAAGAACATGATTGGTGACTGATGAATGATGAGTTGATGCCACCTGACACCTGTAGTTATCTAGTTTAGAAAAGGTGATATGCTGGGAAACTCAACCAAAAGAATTGGGTGGTTCTGCTGTTTGCGTATCAATAGAGTTTTTGAGTCCCCGAGAGGAGCTTGTTGAAGCAATGGGTACCTGGCAACTGTATGTGTTTTCAATACCGGTGATAAAGCAAACAGTACCAACCAAATCGCTTATTGAATGACCAACTGATGTGATGACTGATGATGTTATTTGTTTATATCCACAACGTGTTGATGGAACACTGGAGTTTCAACGTACATCTATCTATATATACTGATCATAGATATAGTTCTCAAGGCTTGGTTCCCCCGTTTCGAAGGTGCCTATCTCTCTCCGCTCGTCTCTGCAGCGGAGAGCACGTTGAACACGGGGGACGGCGTCTGGGCGTCTGCCCCCGAGGGTGTTCTCTGTGGGGAGGAGGGGCTGCCGGACCTCGCCAAGGGTAAGTTGCCATAAACGGCATAGAGGGCAGTGCAGGCTCTACGGGAGCATTGCCACTCAGGACCCTTATTTTTGAGCAACTCAACATCAAATGTGTATGAAATAAATCTTTAATATTACAACGTAGATAGCACACCACAAAAACTCTATATCAGACCACACGTCCCACCAATACTCAATCAATCATCACACCAAAGAATCGAGCAGAGTGATCAGTTTGATCAGACCTTTCAACCAGTAAGCGTTTGCACTATCACCAGCATTATCGCCTCTCTCTTCCATGATGATGTCTCTCTTTAAAACAGCAGTGATGAATTTCTCAAAGTGCACCATAAGATCCCTGGCTTGTCTCGTACTTGTCTCGTTCTGTGGACCCAACGATATCACAATCGTGCTGACCAACTGGAATATCGGTGTGAATATCTCGTAGTATGAAACACTCTCTCCTAGATGTGAGGAGGAAGAGCCCAATGAAGATCCAGAACCTCTCAACGTTGCACCACCAGTCGAACTGGATGTGGAACTCAACGGACTGTCCAACGAAAGATTTAACTTGACAAACCTTTCCTCACCCTTGTCACCGCTGTTGTACTCCTCCAAGATCAAGTCAAACCCAAGATCAGCATCAACGAGCAAAAACCTGCAGTCCTTGATCACGTTAAAAATATCGCTGTGTAGTAACTGCTGTGCGCCAGACCTTGTCTGTGCAATCCGGATCAAGAAGTAGATGCACGTCTTATAAGTGGTTAGCTCGTACAGTAGTGCATCCAAACTTATTCCTTGCCTACCACCTTCCAAACAGATTGCAAATATGTCATCTGTAGCCTTTAACTTTTGAACTAGTAACAAGAGATAGTTGTTCTTGCAAACCATATCTATGATGAAGTTGCCTCCTGAAACATTGGAAGACGATGACTGTGGACTTTGTAACGAGGATGAAACCTTAACAAAGCTTTCCAAGAGTAACAGGGCAGTGATACGACACGGGCCATCACCGACCAAAGAATCGTTGCAAATTGTCTGAAATAGTTTTTGATCGGCAGACCTGATGAAGATCATCAATTCGGTAATAACCTCCCTGTTGCAAATAGCCTGTTGCAAATAGTTATTCGCCAAAACGTAAAGATCTGACCTGATGTATGGGGTAGCCTGAGGTGACATGATACCCATTACACATGCCTTGAACATTGGGAATAACCTGTTTGAATCTAGCATGGCATTGGTAACTCTTTCCTTGTCACTTTTGATCAGCTTTTGCTTGTCCTTATCGTAGATATGATACAACGAAACACACAAGGATACCAACTCTTGTGCATAGGCAATATCAAGCTCCAAATAATCGTTGATCCTCGGAATGATGCATTGGAAAACTTCAAGAATAAAGTTGAGTCTAGCAGAGCTCGGCATATTACCATCGGTGACTACCACCTGTACTAGAATAACCCATGAATGAAGGCATTGCAAGTGGTGAGTTTTGAAGTTGTCAAATGAGATTGAGTTGGTCAAAATTCTCTTTAAGTGCAAAACCTCACTGTTGAAAAAAGCAATATTTTCGTCGTTATCCTTAGTCTGTAACAATCCCAGTGCTTGAGACTCCTTACCGATCAGAGCAACCAAATCATCAATGATAGACATATCAAATGGTGAATCGTCAATCGGGTTGGCAACTGGAGTAGCCTTCAAAGTGATCCTTTTGAATATGAACTCAAAGTCATACATGGAGAACAACTGATCGGCCTTCTCAATCATATTTTTCGGTTTGTATTCCAAAACATCAAGAAACTCAAGCACCTTAGGTGAACCTGTAGAGTAGTTACCGTTTGCATCCGTCAAAGTCTCCACATACTTCCTCGTCAAAGCAATGGAACCACTTCTAGCAACCACATGCAACTCCAATGCAACCAGTTGTAGCATCAGGCTCCTGTACATTGTGAAGGCCACGAGTCCACACATACCTTCTCCAGATGACGAAAATTTGTTTTGTGAGTTCAAATCGCCATCAAACCTTTGTCCACTCCAGAAGGTATCCATGCTCACCTTCTTTGCTGAATCCAATAGGTACATGAAAAAGTTTCCATATTCGCATGAGTCTCTAAGGTACTCCAATGTTAAAGTACCGTAGCCATTTGATGATTTGCACAACTTTAGAATGATCTCTAAGCATAATGCACAAATTCTGACGGGAGCATAGTTGATGTTGAAGCCCTGAGCAAATGAAAGTAGAGTGTCCTTCAACACATTCAGCAGAGAAGAGAATAGGGACCTATCAGATAGAATCGTGCCGGTCTCATCTTCGGTTCCAAGTGACATCCTTCTGATGTTGTAACCAAGCAAGAAATGTGTGATAGATGCTTTGGAGGATCCAACAATGTTTGCATTCAAAAACTGCAACAGCTCAACCTTAATACCAACAGACTCGGCAAACTCGATTGGTGCCTCCAGTTGATCAATAAATGCACATCTGATTCTGGTGGATTCGTCAATGGTTTCATACATGGTCAATAGTCGACTCTTGTTCAACAGCGTATAGTTTGAGGATGAGTCAGAGCCGTTGAACTCAGGTGAAAACGAGAGTTTCCTTAGTATAGATAGTGAGCTTTGAGCAATGTTCAAGTTTGTCGACCCAACGTATAACGAGATATGGGCCACAAGCGGTAGCCTCAACAAAAGGGCATCATAGAATGACCCCAGACCTGAAGTTCCAATAGCTGATGCAGAATAGAACTGATTATCCTGTAGTCTCAAGATAGGTAGCAATTCATCGATGTAGTATTTCTCTCTTTCCATCAATAGATCGATCACTTTCAATGCTTTTTCAACCATCACCACTTTCTTCGAGTTGGATTGCAATTCACTGATGGTGTCGAGTCCAAGACTGGCAATATCAAACAGGCGGTTATAAACCGAAGAATGATGCAAAAAGTTCATCACTGCAGAACCAGGATGGGATTGCAAATACTGGATGATGTTTCTGTTTGCCGTTATGTTGTCCAAATCTTTCAAATTGCATGCGGTTGCGTTCAACTCAAGGTTAGGATCAAGATCGCCCAACGCATTTTCCCACATCTTTAAGATAGTCAACTGTAATGACACAGCCTCCTCTTCTGGAACGCTAGGCCTGTTAAGGTTCACAAACACGTCTGTACTCAATACTTCCAGGTATGGCCAAACACCTTGCTTTCTCACTCTGAATCCCAAGTCAAGTGGGTATGGAGTCACTATTGGATCGAAAGGTTTGTTGTTGTTGATGATTGGCTCTAAGAGGGAGGTGACCAGATAAGCAAAACCTGCAATTTCCTTCACATTCCTCAACTGTGAGAGAAACACGTCTCTTGGTAAAAGAGAAGCAAAGCTGCTGTTGTGAGGTTTCAACGCCTGTTGGTAAATCCATCCATCTAAAAGCTGCCATGTCCTTTTTCTTTCTGTAATCTCATCTCCAACCAAAGAGCTCAAAACAATCAAAGTTGGAGCAGTAAGTGGGGTGTAGTTTTTGAGGAAATCTGTGAGAATGACTATGAGCTGTTGGTTATCACTGGCAAATAGTTCCGACCTTGCCTTTGGACTGTTACGAGAAACCTCGGTGATCAACTGGAAGAAACCGGAGATAAAAATGATTGAGTCTTCTCCTAGCTCCAAAACGGCAGTTTCTTCGAGCTTTGGAAGCTGGAATGGAGTTGTGATGCTGTTGGCTTTGCTAACCTGTGAATTTTCAGAAAGCGCCTTGTTATAGTATGATAGTGATGAATAAATAGATGACCAGCTTACGAATGAATATCTGCTTATCATCGATGAAGTTGTAACGGCCCTTGTAGTATTCTCATCCTCTGTTGCATCTGCATTTGTGATTTGTAAAAAGTTGAAGACATTGATGGCATTTTCATTTGAATTAGCAAGTGATGATAGAACTAGGCAGAAGGTGGATGTAATCAAAGGCGAATTGCAACGTGCTGCCCATTTCAAAAACCCATATGAAGATGAATTTCCGTCGCTCCAGAACTGTCTGGCAAGATTTGGCCTTGAGGAGTATAGGTAGAACATTGAAAAGTAGAATCTTTCCAAATCGGCATTTTCAGCCAGAACATCCAGGTTGAACTCTTCACTTGATAGTAACAGATCTTCTTCTGTATCTCTGAGATATGTCAACATGAATGCACCGTTTTTGATGAATTCATGAACAAAAGCGCTAAAAACCGGGGCACACAGTTCGGTGAAATGATTTTCAAGTGTCATCTCCTTTGACGGAACGTATATCTTTTGGAATCGACTTTCATCAATATTGTTGTTTGTGTTCAAGCTTTGCACTTGCAATGTACGTCTTAACTCACTTGTAGCAACATCATCAACGTCTAATAGTCTAGTTGGAAGCATCTTTGGAATATGCTGTTGCAAAAATGGTCGGAAGTTGTATAAAGGTTCTGCTCTGCTGTCTAATCCTGATGAAATAAGTGATGTGTCTGCAGAGATCGATAGAAACTGTTCCAATGCCCCCAATGAAATGACGGCTCTCATTGGTGCATCCACACTTGGAATGAATTCAAACTGTTCGGTTCTCTGTTTTTCCTTCTTGCACCATTCAATGAAACTCGTTAAGAACACAATGATTATGAGTGCTCTGATTGGCTTGTCTGCCAACTTTGATTCATCCGTCAGCTCGTCCAAATATTGCTTGTGCAGCTCCTTGACTTGGGTTTCTGGAAGTGTATCTAGTGTGAGCATGAAGTTGAAGACAAACGGAAGGTAACTCAACATGAAAATATCATCCGCCTCAAAGTCAGTAAAATGATTCACTATACCATTGAGGTCACCAATGGTGGTAGGCCTTTGCAAGGTGAGTCCGTAAAGTATCTCTCCAAGATTCTGATGCTCTTTGAATAATGAATCCCTTCTATAACTGACGGATCTAGAAAAGGTAGAGTCTCCAGTGCCTAAGAACTTGGATCTTTCCATTGCAAGTTTGATGGATTCCAGTTCAGATTCAACAGCTTTGAAGCTTCCCAAAACTGTCGACAGCACGTATGTTGATGATGAAGGAATCAGTTTGTCTATTATTGTCTGATCGGAGGTAGTACAGAGGTAGTATGCCACTATTTGGAGGATATATTGTCTTCTTGTGTAGTATGCTGCTTTTGCGGAATCCAACAGGCTTGTTCCCACTTTCTGTCCTTCATTGGTCGAGGCAAAATAGAGGGTCTCTGCACAAGCCAATTCATCAAGCTCAATCTCGTCTGATAAAGTCACTGACTTAAGAATGAACTCCTCATTCAACTCGTATTCGAGCCCGTCACTAAATTCAACTTTTCCTGATTGTAATTTTTTCCTGCTTGTTTCGTTCTTGGCAGGCTTCAAGGTCAACTTGCTTAGATCATGCCTCAAGAGATCGATCAACTCTTGCTGAAGCTTGTAGTTACCGTTTTGAATTGCCTCGTACAAACGAGTGAACGGAGCCGTTGACCAATTGTATGACATGGTAATATATGCTTGAATGCAAGGTGGCTGCTGGGGTTGGATTTTGAAGGAAGAGTGATGGTTTCAAGAGCGGGAACAAGATATGGGATCGAATATATATATGTTTCGTTTACAACAACAAAAGGGCATGTATACACAGTTAAGCAGGGGAAAAAAGATACCACCAATTTTTTCCTCGTGTCTGCTCAATAATCGACGCGACGAGAATTTTAAAGAAATCGACGTAACTTGTTTTAACGTAGCACAGCCGAAAGAGCCAATAGTTTGGAAGGCGGGGCAATACTAGAAGGACAGAATGACTTTGCAGTCTAAGAGGGAGCTGTTATAGTTGATTTCTATAACTTGATTGAAACAGTTTTGAAAGCTTTATGTATCAATTGGGTATTTCTCTTGTCAAAACGGTTATTACAAGGGGCATGTGTAAGGGTAGAGGCACCATTCTCGCATCCCAGTTATATGCTCCATCTAACATTTTGGATCCTTCGAATCCACAGATATTGCCTCCAACGGGGAAGAAAACAGTTTCTAAGAGATAGACATACAAAGAAACACATCAGACTGTAAAGTCATTCAATTGTGCAAAGTGGTGTCAGACAGATCAGTTTGCAAACATCAATCAATAGTACCACACTGAGTTGCTACATAAAAGTGACAAGCTCTAAGTAGCAGAGAGGTTTGGAATATAGATCAAGCAACCACCGATAAATGTTGCGGTTATTTTGAAGAGAGAGAAACGACTGCTAAGATAAGGCTGTTGGATTGGATGTTGGGACTCTCTTAGTTGGTATAGAGGTCTTGCTACAAGTCTAAACGAACGGCTGTACAGCCAGACCGTCCTTGGAGTGAGATGCATGTGAGTTAAGCCTTTGATTCTGTCTGGATGGCAGCAGGAAATCTCCGAAGATTTTAACCGGTGGAATTGATTACTTGTTGCCTGTTTCTTTTTGCATTTGCAAAGAAGGATAGTCTCTTTCAAGATGGGAGCGGTAAGGCTCAATTTCACCCCAATCAACATCTGTCTTTCCAACACAGCCGGCAATGATTATAGCAGCAAACGACCGAATGACAGCTCTTTAGCCGGTAGCGGCGATTCCTGAGAACATGGGGCTGTGCAAGGCGATATTGTACACATGATGAATCTTTCCAATCACCATTCTTCTCTGCCATACTCGCTTTGCGCTTTGCGGGAACGAATCAGATTGGAAGAGGTGGTTTACTTTACTTGCATTTGTTTGATGGAAAGAGAGCAATTTACCGTACAGGGTAATAACAGACACACCGATGATGATGAGGAACAGATAGGATGAACCTGTGCAATTGGTCGGCACTCTCCAAGCTGAAAAGTGTTCTCCGATAGAGCACCCTCTCCATATAGACAGCCATAGTTTGGCTGGACACGGAAGGGAAATAGATAGACGGACAGATAGCATATGTGCAGAGAGAAACTCCAGCAAGTGGCAGGCTGTGAATCCAACTAGCAAGAGCTGTTGACGGTTGACGGTGGATGCTTCCCTCCTAATTTGTAAACCCCGATAACTACTACCCCTTAACTATGGCGAAAAACTTTTTGTGTGTGCATTTTTCATTTTCACCCTGAGCATCTTCATGCACGCACGCACGCACGCATGTCCGCTGGGTGGATATATATCAACAGGACAATATCCCTAATTTTCCACTAGCTCCTTTCCCAAGAATTGGGTCGTATCCTACCCTATCCTACTTTTATCGAGTTGTGTATATCATTCAACAATTGTTCATCTTTCACTTGATTCTGACAGTTTCTACTCCCAGTTTATCAGAGTTTCTGCCACTGCCACCGTCACTGCCACCGCCCACAGTCTCAGATACAAACAACCGACAACTGTCAAGATCCCTTCCGAACATCACATCTACCCTTGTTCAACGAAGGAGACTTGATTCCGGACCCCAACACTCTCTTATCACTAAAGTGTTACCCAGTCTCACGCCCTTCCATCAGACCATCGATTGTCGAACTTTTCAATCCCCTTTTTTCCAATCAACCATTTTCGAAACCTGTTCTCCTTACATGAGTGAAAAATTGGAATAAAATCCCCACTACAATACTACAGCATACCTAACGACACCCATTATTTATTCGACAAGCCAACGATTCCTATTTATTCCGTATTTATTCACTATTTATTATCTAACGACTCCTTCCCAGCCTCCAAAAAATCAATTCTTCCAAGCTACAACGATAACTCCATCACCATCTTCCATACATACAACTTTACGACATGACTAGTATTTGGAACTCTTTTGATTTATCTTCCTCAAGCACCGTGGGACCAGTCTCAACAGGCTTTGGGATCGAGAAACAGCTTTCGAATTTGAACTTCTCAACAGCATCAACGGACAACACTCCTTCTACCTCCGAAACTTCGACCGTTATCACCCCAACTACCTCCTCCGGTAACTTGCTTGCAACTTTGGATGATCAATCCAAACTTGTTGATTCTTCCATTGCCAACAACAACGAGACTTTGGCCATGATGAGTCTAATTCCAAACTTGTGGACTGAAAGGAACACAAATGCTGATTCCAGAGCAATGTCCTCTACCCCATTGACTTCTGCTTCATTGACACCTTCAACCAGCATAATCTCCAGCGCAGCTATGGACTCATCTACCTCTACCCTAGGTAACATGGCTCCACAGCTTACTCAAGCTCAAAGTGTAGGAATCTCGCAACCTCCTATTTCTTGGAGCTCAACTTCAACACCAGCAGGTACAATCCCATCAACTCCAAAATCTGCCGGTACATTGGCAATGCTCCTCCAAGTTTCATCGACTTCGCAAGACCAACGGTCACCTCATGAAATACTGGCCAATAACTCTTTCGTTCAGGGTGGTCAACAGACTCGATACTTTTCTCAAGAACAACAACTGCAGCAGCAGCAACCATCCAACCATTTATACCCCCATCACATGACGGCCGCTACCGCTCAGCAGTTCCTTCCATTGAATGGAGCTCCACCTGCACCACAGTTTGCTCAATTGCCCAATGGATCCCAAATTCCATTCCCACTAACCGAGGAAAATTTGCTTTTACTTGGTCAGTCAAGATCTTCACTACAACTGCAACAACAACAACAACAACAACAACTACAACAACTACAGCAACAACAATCACAACAACAACAATCACAGCAACAACAACTATTCAACACTGGTAACAGTGCCAACATGATGTTGCAACAACAGCATACTCATGCATCTCAGTTGGAATTCAACAATCAACAGCAGATGTGGAGACAGCAACAACAGCAACAACTACAACAACAGAAAAGCTCACAATCTACAGCTACACTACTCAAGCAACAACAACCCCATCAACAATCCAACTACACGACCCAACCTCTAAATGCGCACCAACATCATCAATCTTCAATTTCGTCCTCCTCTTCTTCATCTTCAACTTCATCTTCAACAGCCACAGCAACAGCAAAGAAACCTCAGGTGGACAAGGAACTGTACAAATCGGAAATGTGTGTCCAGTTCCAAACTAAAGGTAACTGTCCATACGGTTCAAAATGTCAGTTTGCTCATGGTGAACACGAGTTGAAGAAGTTAAAGAGAGCAGTCAACTGGAAGACCAAGCCATGCAGCAACTGGGCAAAGACTGGTGAGTGTAGGTATGGCAAAAGATGTTGCTTTAGACATGGTGATGGTGATGCCATTATGATGAGATGAGATGTTATGAAATATTATGCTTGTACTTTAAACTAATTATTTTCTGGAATTGCTTTGTGTTTATTTTTCCCCTGTTCTTCTTACTATCCTCTCGTAGGACATGATTCGCTATTTTCTCCCTTTGAACACCGTTACTCTTTAATTTTTCTAGGATGGTTGGTCAAGCTTTCTTCATATGTTTTCTAATACTGGTTGGATACGTGCCTCGCCTTCATTGCACCTGTATACCACCGCTCCGTTTTATCTGATCAAACTAGACCTGCAATATTACAAAGTGAAAAAGTTAGTAGACAGTTGCTTTCAGTGGGACTACGTTAACGATTTACTGGCTTCCTGCTGGGACCCTTGCTAACACTTTCGCCAACCGATTTCTCTACACGTTGATGTAGCACTTCAAACCATCAATGATCGGGCCTGATAGGACTCAGCAGATCAAACAGTCAGTGTAATAAATAAGCCTTGAAAGAAAAAAGCTCGAGATCCATACTTAGCGCACCCCTTCTTTACCTGCATGAACGAAGAATCTCTAAAACCTGAGCCGCACAGAGATCTCGATGGTTCTGCCGTGCCCCTCCATCTACCCCTCACTGACTCCGTACCCCGTTATTTCTTTTTTTTTTTCAACTGGCAGTCTGGGATCTTCCATGTGTACAGCCAGCCATATGTGGTGATGTTGACTTTTGATGTTTGACAGATTGATTGAAAGGGTAGTGTAAATGATCCTTCCTATCCTTACTCTGTAGGTTTACAGGATACTGTTGTGGATACTGTTGTTGTACCTGTGATTCTAAGTTTTTTGTCTTTACACCGTTGTTTGTGTTATTTGGTATATCTAGTGGAAGAAGACAGGTGATGGTGTTGAAAAGTAGTCAGCACAGTGTGTCTTTGCTGTTTTTTGGATTGCCTTATATCTATAGACATACAGTGGCATCATCAGGTGTATTGTCATCTACATCTACCACTCAATCATACATACACAATGGTTGTACAGAATCAAAGTAACTGTTGCTGTAGGAACTTGAGGGTGTAATTTCTTTTACAACTGTCCCTTTCTCACCTGACACATTGCTTTTAGTTCAGGTTCTTTCAACGTATTCCGGATGAAATGCTGTCATATCCAGGTCAATGGGTGGGCGCTGCAATTTATAGATTCAGTGAATCGCCTGTTGTTACCGTTGCTGTTGCTTTCAATTGCACTCCACAGAGCTCATTCAGGGTGCTAGTTGTTGATACAATTGCTTCCACTTTGAACAGAACGGAAGGGGTAGATGTTAAAGGATCGAATAAGTTGTGATTTGTAGTCATCAATCCTACTGATCCGAGGCAGTTGACAACCGTTGTACATGCTTACTCTCTCTCATCGAATAATTCGGAAACAAACACAATCTCACTGTTGCTGATGTTTAATGTACACGCAACCATTGACCAGTTGACAAATGACGAGTTATAGCGTCTTTGAAAGAGGGGGCAAGATTACAGGTCTATCTACCTGTTGGCCAATCACATTCGATTGCTTTATAAGCATCAGCAAAAAGTAGCTGTTGGTATCTTGCCCATCTAAGGGCGCGGTGAAGTATAGTGGGAGTGGTCCCGGTAAACACACGGTGTAGCACACGTACGCGTCCCATGCCACCACGGTGGAGAACCAGGGCAGCGCACGGAAATCCTTCCCCACCAGTGGCACGCACAGCGTTGGTAATAGGCGGGCCCACGGCCTGCGGCAGCCGTGAAAAAATTTTTTACTGAATAATTTTTTTTGTTTTTTGGACTATACACAGTTCGAAAGTTGGTGATGTTGATTGTTGGTTGAATGATGAGCTTCGAGGTGTTTGTGTTATGGCGTAGTGTGCTACCCTTGCTACACGAGCTTAGTTTAAGTCAATCGAAGGAAACAGCATCACTATCATCACATTGGTACGTTATTTGGAATAGTCAGAAGAGCAACTTGAAACGACCAGCAAAATCACAACATAAATACATAAGATGAGTGGAAAGAATGCTCGTATTGCAATTGTTTCAGATGACAAGTGTAAACCAAAAAAGTGTCGTCAAGAGTGCAGAAAGTCATGTCCCGTTGTCAAGACAGGAAAGCTCTGTATAGAGGTTGCCCCAACATCCAAAATTGCCTTTGTCAGTGAAAACTTGTGCATTGGTTGTGGTATCTGTGTCAAGAAGTGTCCATTTGGTGCCATTCAGATTATCAACTTGCCAACAAACTTGGAGAAGGAGGTTACGCATAGATACTCGGCCAATTCTTTCAAGTTGCACAGACTTCCTACCCCAAGACCAGGTCAAGTGCTAGGTTTGGTCGGTACCAACGGTATCGGTAAATCAACAGCATTGAAGATCTTAGCCGGTAAGGAAAAGCCAAACTTGGGTAGATACGACGATCCACCTGATTGGGAAGAAATCTTGAAGTACTTCAGAGGTTCCGAACTACAAAACTTTTTTACAAAAGTTCTAGAGGATGATATCAAAGCCATCATCAAGCCCCAATATGTTGATAACATTCCAAGAGCAATCAAAGGACCAATGAACAAGGTTGGTGAGTTGCTAAAGGCAAAGTTGGAAAGGGGAGACGCTGCAAAGGCAGTCATCAACATTCTTGAATTGAAACATGTCTTGAAAAGAGAAGTTGCAAAGTTGTCCGGTGGTGAATTGCAAAGATTTGCAATTGGTATGACCTGTGTTCAAGCAGCCAACGTTTACATGTTTGACGAACCTTCTTCCTACTTGGACGTTAAGCAAAGATTGAATGCTGCCTACATTATCAGATCATTGTTGGGTCCAACCATCTATGTCATTGTTGTTGAGCACGATTTGTCAGTTTTGGATTACTTGTCAGACTTTGTCTGTATCTTGTACGGTGTTCCATCCGTCTACGGTGTGGTCACAATGCCTGCCTCGGTCAGAGAAGGTATCAACATTTTCTTGGACGGTCACATCCCAACAGAGAACTTGAGATTCAGAACCGAATCTTTGCAGTTCAGACTGACAGATGCCTCGGACAACATGATCATTGATCAATCCAGAGCTTTTGAATACCCAGCTATGTCTAAGACCCAAGGTGACTTCAAGTTGAACGTTGAAGCCGGTGACTTTTCAGATTCCGAAATCATTGTCATGATGGGTGAAAACGGTACTGGTAAGACCACCCTTTGTAAGCTGCTTGCAGGTGCCATAGAACCAGATGAAGGAACCAAGGCTCCAAAGTTGAACGTTTCCATGAAGCCTCAAAAAATTGCTCCAAAGTTCACAGGTACGGTGAGACAACTCTTCTTGAAGAAAATCAGATCGTCTTTCCTACATCCACAGTTTAATACAGACGTTGTGAAACCATTGAGAATAGAAGACATTGTTGATCAAGAGGTTCAACACTTGTCAGGTGGTGAGTTGCAAAGAGTTGCCATTGTGTTAGCGCTAGGTCAACAGGCGGACATCTACTTGATCGATGAACCATCTGCATACTTGGACTCTGAACAGCGTATTATATGTTCCAAGGTTATCAGGAGGTTTATCTTACACGCAAAGAAGACCGCCTTCATTGTGGAGCACGATTTCATCATGGCTACCTACATGGCAGATAAGGTTATGGTGTTTGAAGGAACTCCATCGAAGAATGCCACTGCCAGGAAGGCTGAATCCTTATTGACCGGTTGTAACAGATTCTTGAAGAACTTGAATGTTACTTTCAGAAGAGATCCAAACTCTTTCAGACCAAGAATTAACAAATTGGACTCCCAAATGGATAAAGAACAAAAGGCAAATGGTAATTACTTCTTCCTTGAGAACAATTCATTATAGACGACTTCTTCCTACTTGCATTCAACTATTTATTTATTTCTGGGATTCCACTGTTTTTGTTGACGACTGCTGCTACTACTACTACTACTTTTAATGGTTTGATTTTCCACCTGGGCTTTGATAAGCATATCAGGAGAAAGAAGAGAAAGAAAAAGAAAGGAGCAAAGGATAATCCACCGGATGATACCTAACGGGTCGAAACTACTTGATTTCACCCATACTCCACTAATAGAGGTTTTATTTCCTTCCTTGCCACTCAAGAAGGTATTTTTTGTCCTCCTGTCCTTTCTTTTTCTTTCTCTCTTGTATTGCCTTTTTTCTTTTCTTTCTCTCAAGATTTTGCTCTGTTCTCACCCTTTTTCTTCTTCCCTTTTTCCTCCGCATATGTTTGTGGTTCAGTGTTGTACCGTCCTCAACCTTGATGCTTTGCCTGCTTTTCTGTTCATATTTTTTTTCTTCCCTTCTCTTTTTCTTATAAACTCTGGTCTCCCGTATCACCCTTGCTTTTCCCTGTTTCTGTATTCATTGATTCTTTCCCGTTTGATGCTAATACAATCGATCTTCAATTTCAAGAGTATCTACCAGTAAGAGTGCTACCAAGGGTAACGTGTGTAGCTGTCAATATCAGAATACGTGTCATCAGTAAAAACTTTTCGGCACAATACAGGGTCGTGCACACACACAAACTCTTCTTGAACTGGAGAGAGAATAGGACGTCGATGTGACTAAGTGGTAAGCGACATCTGATGACGATGATTCCAGACGATAGAGAGACAGGCCTTTATGTCCATATCTATATTCATTTGTACAAAAACATTCAATTTGAACAATAAAGCTCTCCATTGACCACTCTTGAGACCTGAAATTGACATATAACATTAGCAATGTCTGAAGAAATTCCTAAGGTTGAAAACCTCGAGATCAAAGATACCGCCCCTCCAGCTGACGTCCCATTGGGCCCAGATGGTTTACCATTGTCTAAGAAGGCATTGAAGAAGCTGGAAAAGGAAAGGGAAAAGGAAAAGAAGAAGGCTGAAAGAGCTGCTGAGGTTGCCAAGGAGCAAGAAGCCAAGGCTGCTGCTCTTGCCAACGACCCAGCAAAGGACAACTATGGTAAACTACCATTGATGCAATCCACAACCAGAACAGGTGTTGAAAGGGTCAAGTTCACCGACTTGTCCAGTGCCGATGCTGGTAAGGAGATTGTTTTTAGAGCAAGAATCCACACGTCGAGACAACAAGGTGCCAACATGTGCTTCCTATCGCTAAGACAGCAAAGCAACTTGGTTCAAGGTTTGTTGAAGGCCAACGGTGAATCCATTTCCAAACAGATGGTCAAGTGGACTTCATCTATATCCCTAGAATCCATTGTTTTAGTCCATGGTACGGTTACCAAGGTCGATGAGTTGGTCAAGAGTGCCACCATTCAAGACATTGAGATCAACATCTCCAAGATTCATTGTATTGCAGAGACCCCAGCACAACTACCATTGTTGCTTGAAGATGCCTCCAGATCTGATGCTGAAGCTGAGGCTTCAGGTCTACCTGTCGTCAACTTGGACACAAGGTTGGACGCAAGAGTGATTGATCTAAGAACAGTCACGAACCAGGCTATTTTTAAGATTCAGGCTGGTATCTGTCTGCTCTTCAGAGAATTCTTGAACAGCAAGGGTTTCATCGAAATTCACTCACCAAAGATTATTGGTTCTCCATCTGAAGGTGGTGCCAATGTCTTTGAGATCTCCTATTTCAAGGGTAAGGCTTATCTAGCACAATCTCCACAGTTGTACAAGGAACAGTTGATCGCTGGTGACTTTGAGAGAGTCTTTGAGATTGCTCCAGTCTTTAGAGCTGAAAACTCTAACACGCACCGTCATATGACCGAGTTTGTCGGTTTGGACTTGGAAATGGTCGTTGAAGAGCACTACCACGAGTGTGTCGACATGTTGGCTGAGTTGTTCATCTTTATCTTCTCTGAGTTGAAGACGAGATATGCCAAGGATATTGCAACCATCAGAAAGCAGTACCCAGTTGAAGAGTTCAAGCTTCCTGCCGATGGTAAGATGGTTAAGTTGCACTACAAGGATGCCGTTAAGCTTTTGAGAGAGAATGGTAAGGAGATGGGTGACTTTGAAGATCTAACCACTGAGAATGAGAAGTTCCTGGGTAAGTTGATCAGAGAAAGGTACGACACTGACTTCTACATCTTGGACAAGTTCCCATTGGCAGTGAGGCCATTCTACACCATGCCTGATCCAGAAGATCCAAACTATTCCAACTCTTACGACTTCTTCATGAGAGGTGAAGAGATTTTGTCTGGTGCTCAGCGTGTCCATGATCCAGAGTTGTTGAAGGAGAGAATGAAGGTTCACGAGGTTGATCCTGAATCGCCAGGTCTAGTTGACTATGTCAATGCCTTCACTTACGGTTGTGCTCCTCACGCCGGTGGTGGTATTGGTCTGGAAAGAGTCTTGATGTTCTTCTTGGACTTGAAGAACATCAGACGTGCTTCCTTGTTCCCAAGAGATCCAAGACGTTTACGTCCATGATTTGAAATTGATGTACGTAAGGTTGTGTCTGTTTGTTTGCCTGTAATTCCGTTCTATTTACCCTGAGCCAAAATTGTGTTGAGCGCCTTGGATAAGCATGCTCTCCCTTTTCTGCATTTTGTTCAAGCTTCTACTAATTAAACGTCAATGTCTAATGTTCCTTTTGTTTAGCATCTAACTGAGTTGTATAAATCAATGATAAACCAATGTATGTACAAAACCATGAAGAAACAGCTATCTCACTCTCTCTAGGAGGTCCCGCGGTGAGTATGTCCGCCTGTTCAGGGTAAGCAGCCGGCGGTTACCGCGAATCTCAGCCAGCTTCCCTGATAGACTCTTGGCAACAGGGCCGGACTTTCAACATCCACGTGCCAGTTGGTTGTTAGCCTACAACCATTGATGAAAGATACATGGCTCTCAGAGATTCAACTACATATCTAGATACAGGTATACACTTCAAGATTCGCTTATCACTTTTGGTGCCAATCATCTTACCAATCTCTCAAATCAGATCATTTTTAAAGAGCATTAAACGATGTGTCCTAGACCTATCAATATCTCTGGAAACATGAAAGACTCCTTTCCCACACCCATCAGATCCTCGCTGACGATGGAACACGACGAGTTGACAAGGTCACCACCTACTTCTAAAGGTGCAATCGGAGAACCAGAAGACTCTGTTTATGTGTCTGAGTACGGACGGTCCCAAGACGCATCAAACACCCACTTTTCGTACACCGAGGACAAGCTGTTAAGAGATCAGGATGCTAAGGTCAAAGCCTTCAACTCAATTGCAACCTCTCCCAGTCATAATTCAAGATCATCGTCTATGACCTCAACCTTTCCTAGAAGAGCTTCTGTGGCAGAGTTCTTAAATCCACCCCCACCACCAATGTCCGTGTTGCCTCCAAAAGCCAATATCTTTTCAAGCCATGGAAGTAGTCCATCGCTAAGCAAATTTTCGTACAATTCAACCACCCACGAAATGACACCGGTCAATACTGCAGACAAATCTAGAGATACCGACTCTCCGCTCTTGAAAGCTAAGTTTAAGATGGGTAGCTTATTGGCTAACGATCACAATTCGACTGCAGAACCACCATCACAGGAGTTGATAGGTATTTATAAAAGCATTGAAAAATGTCTACAGATTAGAGAGAGGTATCTATCTATATCTTTGCAAAGGCCCCAGGACAACCCCAAGAACAATGCCAACTGGAAGATTTATCCGGATCCTCCTCCACCATTCTGGAAAAAGGGAGATCCGTATGACACATACCACGTTACGGATGTAGGTGATCAGAAATGGGAAAATTTCACCATGGACAAATGCTTCATCCCCGGACCAGATAATGATCTCGACTTTGTGGCTAACGACGAAGACGTTTATGAAATAATCGATGTCAAGACGAAAAAGTCATTGGTGAATGTTCCCACCATCAAAGATTACTACATGGATCTAGACCAGATTGTCTCAATTGCATCTGATGGGCCAACCAAATCGTTTGCTTTCAAAAGATTGGAGTATCTCGAAGCCAAATGGAACCTTTACATACTACTAAACGAACACGAGGAAACATCCGAATCCAAGAGAAACCCACATAGAGATTTCTACAATGTTAGAAAAGTGGACACTCACGTTCATCACTCTGCCTGTATGAACCAAAAACATCTATTGAGATTTATCAAGCATAAAATCAGACATTCCCCAGATGAAAAGGTGATCAAGAGAGATGGGCAAGTTTTGACCTTGAGACAGGTGTTTGAATCATTGAATTTGAACGCATATGATCTCAGTATTGACACCCTTGACATGCATGCTCACAGAGACACATTCCACAGATTTGACAAGTTCAACTTGAAGTATAACCCTATGGGTGAGTCAAGACTAAGAGAGATTTTCTTGAAGACAGACAACTATATCAAGGGAAAGTACTTGGCAGAGTTGACGAGGGAGGTGTTTGACGATTTGGAGTCTTCCAAGTATCAAATGGCAGAGTACAGAATCTCAGTCTACGGTAGATCTGCAGACGAATGGGATAACTTAGCGGCATGGGTCGTTGACAACAAGTTGTTCTCCCACAACGTTAGATGGTTGATCCAGATCCCAAGGTTGTACGACATCTATAAGAAGGGTGGACTTATCACCACCTTCCAGGACGTTGTGAAGAATTTGTTCCAACCATTATTTGAAGTCACAAAGGATCCATCTTCTCACCCAAAACTATACGTGTTTTTGCAGAGAGTTATAGGATTTGACTCTGTGGATGATGAATCGAAAGCGGACCGTAGGTTCCACAAAAAGTACCCGGTCCCAAGAAGCTGGAACTTCACAGATAATCCTCCTTACTCATACTACATCTACTACCTTTACGCCAACATGGCATCGTTGAACAACTGGAGAACAAAGCGTGGGTTCAACACATTTGTGCTTCGTCCTCATTCTGGTGAAGCAGGTGACCCAGAGCATCTCATATGTGCATATTTGGGAGCAGAAGGTATCTCGCACGGTATTCTGTTGAGAAAACTACCGTTTGTGCAGTACCTTTACTACCTATGTCAAATAGGTCTAGCAATGTCTCCGTTGTCTAATAATGCCTTGTTCTTAACTTATGACAAGAATCCATTCCCTGCTTATTTCAGAAGAGGCTTGAATGTTTCGCTATCCACTGATGATCCATTACAATTTTCGTATACAAGAGAACCACTTATAGAGGAGTATTCGGTTGCTGCGCAAATCTACAAGTTGTCCAATGTTGATATGTCTGAGTTGGCCAGAAACTCGGTGTTTATGAGTGGGTTTGAGTATCAGCTGAAGAAACACTGGTTGGGTTCTGACTTTGCAGAGTCTGGAGTTGAAGGTAACGATATAGAAAAGACCAACGTTCCAGATATTAGAGTTTCTTATAGACATGAAACCTTGGTTATTGAGCATGAGTTGATTAGAAGATACGCCCATCTCACTGATGCTACCTGATTTTTTGCCGTTGGCTAATATTTAATTTTAATGTTCTTTTTGTTTTTTAAATCCAATGACATGTATTTGTTTGTTGCATATCTTTGCTTTAGTAAAGTTTTTTTTATTATGAAGAACCGGGACGAGCGTAGTCGACCGGTTCGACGTCGCAGCTACCAAAGACAACGCCTTCTCCAGAAAGTATCCTTTGGCAAACATGAACTTGAAAGCTTTC
The DNA here is from genome assembly GCA_030569615.1 of Ogataea rishiriensis. Lineage (NCBI taxonomy): Eukaryota > Fungi > Ascomycota > Pichiomycetes > Pichiales > Pichiaceae > Ogataea > Ogataea rishiriensis. The sequence goes on along the minus strand of JAJMLH010000008.1, from coordinate 47,873 downwards.
TGAAACTGACATATTCTCATAGCTGATGAGGTCTTCCACAGATTGGAAGACGGGATATGGGGTGCACCACTGCACCCCATTTTGAATAAATCCTTTGCTGTAAGGATGGTCTGAGTCGAGTAGAGGAATGACAACTCGAATGTTTCTATGCAGGGGATGTCTGACATTCATATAGCGCTGTAGATGAAGAACACCATCCTCCAGTGTTTCTAATGACAACTTTCGTTGGACTGTCAAAGAAAAGCTGCTGTCGTTTGACTCTTTAGCTTCCGTACTGTTCAACACAGACATCTGTCTCCTCAACCGCCGTCTATAGCCTCGCAATCTTCTCATATTGAGCAAGTCTATTGATGATTCGCTGGTGATAATCGTAAAAACAATCGACGATCCCAATGCTAAAACCGCCAATAACCATATCCCATCAAAAATGATACTAATGATCAAAGCGGGATGCATGGTATTGAACTCACCAAAATCCAATATGTTTCCAGCAAAACAGAAAACAGGGATTAATGAAAAAATGAACGACAACTGGACACAAACGACAAATCCAACAAAGTAGCGATAGTTATCGTGGGATATGACGGATCCAATGTACAAACAGAAATGATCCATCTGTGGAACGCACCTATCACCCTGACGCGTATGGCGGGCTCTCAACACTTTGATCGAACCACAAGTGGAACACCATGGCGGCAAGCCTTGATAGTTACACAGGAAGAGGTCAGGCGGTTCAACAAATTCCGATATGCCGGTATCCAAGTGGGATTCATGTGGGTCGAGTATATTCCTGCTGAAAAGTTCGCCATTTGCATAGTATTTGTTGAGATTGTATGGGGGTACTTTGAGCGGTAGTTTTCCCGCTCCTGTGGCAAATATCATCACCCAGTTGACAAGCATCAGAGCCAGAAAGACATTGATGACAGTAATGAAGCCAATAGCATAGCTGTGATGACCAAGCTTATCGTATAGCTCGCTTTTGCAAAAGACATAGCAGAAGGCGTACTCTGTGAATCCGACGTAGCACAGCACGAGGATGGGCACCAACGCCCTTACAATGCCCATCAGACGTTGCTTGATCATTGATTGAACATATAAGCAATACCTCTGTGAGTGAACTGGCTCGTTTATTGATACATGGTGATCAGCTTTAATGCTGATGAAATTAACTAGCAACGGTTCGCCACATACCTTTACATGATCCTGTACAGACAGTAGTTACACAGCCTTGTGTATATAGAATACTTTTGATTTTTCCCGTAAGCGAGGACCAGATCTTGCATTGTGCGGCTTATTCAATAGCGTGCGGCTCATCTAGTTGAACTTTTTTGGATTAAGCTAAGAACACATTGTACTTACACAAGAAGGGTACTGTCGGAAGCTACCAGCTCAAATCCAGTGATGAGATACATGCTTGAGCTTGATTACCTTTTCAAGCTTTATGTCTCTGCTTGAAGTACCGATCTGAATCTTGAACTCTCCAGCCTCACTAAACCACCTTTTTCTTTGATCGTCCCAGGAACTTGATATCTCATTGACACCGAGGGTGAAAGAAGTGGTTTTCTTTTGGCCAGGACTGAGGAGCACTTTGCTGAACTCTTTTAGCTCTCTAACTGGCTGCATGAACTTGGATGCAAACTCTTTGCCAACATAAACCTGGACAATTTCAGCACCTTCGGTGCTACCAACATTAGAAACTGCCACCCTGATGACGATTTCCTGCTCCACCAAGTCTACCTCCAAATCAGCCAGTTCAAATTGAGTGTAGGATAACCCATGACCAAACGGAAATGCCACATCACGATCTAGAGCATCGTAATACTTGTAGCCAACAAATACATCCTCGCCGTAAATGACGTTTCCACCGTCTGATTTGAAGGTTAGGAATGTAGGGTTATCCACATTCTTATAAGGGAATGTCATGGGTAGTTTACCACTAGGATTAACATCACCAAAGATGACATCAGCAAGGGCATTCCCCAGTTCATTTCCTCCAAACCAAGCCTGTAACACTGAGTTCACCTCTCCTAGCCAAGGCATTTCAACTGGAGTTCCACTTTGGTTCACAATCACTGTATTCTTGTTGACACTTGCGACGGCTCTGACAAGTTCGTCTGTTAATCCTGGTAATCTCATGTGGCTTCTATCATAACCTTCACTCTCCCACTCTTGGTTCAGCCCTATGCAAACGATAACTTTGTCATGCTTAGCAGCAATAGTTTTTGCTTTGTTAATTTCTTCTTGAGAACAAACCTTTTTATAAGCCCCAAAGTTGACTGCACCACCTCCTGTCTCTTCTTTGACTTTGAAATTCAAGGTTTGACAGCTGTCGAATTCAAGTTTGATAGCGTATGTCTTTTTTGCAACAAGATATCTGGATGTGTAAACTTCAGGGAAATCTTCTGTGAAGAAAGCAGCCGCATCTTCAGGTGCTGTTTCATTTTCCAAAATCTTTTCACCGTCAAGGTAAAGCTTTGCTTTTCCAAGGACACCAATACCAAAGATGTAATCTCCTGTTTCTTTGCATTCAAATTCGCCTTCCATATCTGCATAGTACTTATACCCTGGAAACTTATCCCCTGCATAGTCGTATAGTCTGACGTGGGTGGATTTAGTAACATTCTCGTGAAAAAGCTTTCTTGAAGTCACTGAAGGTGGCTCGGTATACATTCTGATTTTGAAACCTTCAGCGCCATTATATTTGAGAGGAATTTCAGGGGTATCCTTGAATGAGTAACAACCTCTGGCAAAATCTGGCTTCTTGCCCGTAGCAGCAATTATACCTTCCATCGGATTTATAGTGTAGTAAGCAGACAAGGAGGCTGATCCACCTCCACAATATGCTGAGTAGGTTGCATTGTAGCCGATGACAGCCACATCATCCTCTTTGTTGAGAGGTAACAAGTTGGCTTCATTCTTCAAAAGAACAATACCAGAGGCCGCATATTCTCTCAATTTTGCGCTGGTTTCCGGAGTGTTGTTGTCGGTTGTCTCAGAGCCGTCTTGTGGTATACCAGATTTCTGAGCCAGCTTCACCATCTCCAAGACTCTCAAGGCACTCTCGTCTAGCTTATTCAAGTCAAACTCTTTCGAGGTGATTAGATGTTGGATGAGATCAAGGGTTCTAAAACGAGGAGGGCCTGGAAATTCCAGATCCAAGCCAGCACTGTATGACTTTTCGAGAGAGTAGACTCCTCCCCAATCACTGATAGTAACACCGTTGAACTTCCATTCATCCCTCAGGATTGACTTGATGAGATACTTCGAGTCTGAAACGTGCTCGTTGTTGACCTTATTGTAAGAAGTCATCACAAGAGCAGGATTGCTGTTTTTAACAGCAATCTCGAATGGCTTTAGGTAGACCTCTCTTAATGCCCGCTCCGTGACAATTGAGTTGGAAGCCAACCTGTCATCTTCAATTTCGTTACAGACAAAGTGCTTCAAAGTGGCAAGCACATCTTGTGACTGAATTCCTTGTACTAGAGAAGACGCAATCATTCCGGATACCACAGGATCCTCTCCGTAAGACTCAAATCCTCTACCATATAAGGGTGCTCTCAGTATGTTCATGGTAGGACCCAAGATGACATGTATTCCTTTTGATCTCGCCTCTTTGGCCATCGTTTTACCAACATCGACCATCATGTTTTTGTCAAAAGAGGCCGCCAAACAGGTACCACATGGAAAGACAGCTGCTGGAACAGAGTTGAAGAACATTGTTCCTCTCAATCCATTTGGTCCATCTGAACAACGAATTTTGGGAATTCCCAAGCGTTCGATTGGGGCAGTATGCCAGAAGTCACTAGCGGCGGTGAGACTGATCTTCTCATCTAAAGTCAATTGATTGAGTATGTCCTTTGGAACAAAAGTCATTGAAAATTATGATAAACAGATTGGAACAGGAAACATTCAAGGTTTGTCTAACACTCTTCCAACAAATGAGCCCAATATGAGTCAGCTCCACTGATCAGAAACACCTTCATCACTTCAAGACTTCAATCGGTGAACAATTGGCGACTCACCAACAAGCCATAGCTTCTTTGCCCATGGTCTATCCCCATGGATCGTAATGCTTGGCCTACTCAAAACTCCTTCATTCAGTAGGGGTTAGATGATTCAAGAACTTCTTTGCTGAGGCTCTTATCAGGATCTTCCATCTTCAAAGATAAGTCTGGCGCATAAATAGCTCTGTTTTGAAGCAGCTGTAGTCCGAAGTCACCCTTTTGGGACGGATGGCTAAATAAATGCACCTCCTGTTTCAGGAAGAAGCTCTAGGCCGCGTATCTCTCTGGCTGCATTTGGTCATCACAAACAGACCCTTGATAGCATCCAACCAGTTATCATGATACAGACACGGGACTTTCTGGCTCGAAGAAGAACGGGTATATCAAGTGACGGTATATTTAGCGGGAGCCAGGCGCCACATGCAGCACTTAACATTTGTGTGTATTTTGCTAAGAGTGGACGGTAATCTGCAATTCGCATGCTGCTCTTACTTCTCTATGTAACATTCACATGGATGAAAAAGACGCTCCGATCCGGGAGATGTGGTTCTGATGAGTTTAAATTGACTTGAGAGTTTAATGGGCTAGTGGAGGTGTCCACAGTGCTGTTCTGTGCAATTGAGCTGCTTTACCGAAAGAGAGGAAATATTGAGAAAAAGTATGATCATTGGAAGCACAGCCGCCAGCATCATTACATAAGTAAAAATCTAAACAACAAGGGTTGTAGGGGAACAGAGGAGGTTTTGAAAAAAGTGAGATCAAGCTATCATTCTTCAGACTGCTCATCTGACGAACTTTCCGGGTAACAGTTGTAGCTAGAGAACTCTCTAACTGGAACTTTTCTTTCAAACATAATATCAATCTCCTGGAATGTACGGTCCTTGGTTTCAGGTAGTCTGTAAAAAGTCCAAAGTCCACAAAGGAACGCCAATCCTCCGAACAAGAAACCAGTCTTACCTCTCCAACCAGCAGAGAACATATAAGGCAAGGCAACACCAAAAACAACACCCCAAGATGAAGAGGCTGCGATCCCTAAGGAGATTGAATGTCCCTTTAGTTGAGTCGAAGGAGCCTCTCCCATGATCACAAAACAAACAGGCCCAATGGTACACTGATACAGCGACTGCCATAAAATCAACATTGATGCCACTGCATACTTGATACTTTGGTTTGTATGGTATGCTGGCGAACAGTCAATGATACCCATAACGATTAGAATTAATGCTATTCCGAAACAACCTGTCATGAACAAAGTTCTGCGTCCAAAGTTACGCATTAGTGGCCAAGACAATAACGTAAAGACGAATCCAATGGCGTTGGTACCGACACCTAGGTTGAAGGCCTGTGTGGTGGTCAAACCGGCCAGAGTAAAGAAGTAGGTCAAGTAAGAGACGTACCAGTTACCAACCAAGACTTGAGCGACAAATGGCATCGCTGTAATTTCTGTTCTCTTGATTGCATCTGGCTTGAAGCACTCCCTGTAGGAAACACTTTCCTCGATTTCTCGTTCTAGCTCTGTTGTCTCATACATCACTGCCAAGTACTCCTCAAGCTTCTCGTCAGGAACTTTCCAGCCTAAGGAACGCAGAGAGGCAGCTGCCTTGTCTTTCTGGTTGTGTCTAACTAGCCACCACGGAGATTCTGGGGCAAAATAGATTCCCGCAAAGATTAAGATACTCCATAGCCACTGGACAGCAAACGGAGCTCTATATGCCCATTCGTCAGTTCTAGAGTTCTGGAAACCAGCCTGGACACCTAGAGCAACAAATTGTCCAATGACAAAAGCCAAATTACTAACCGAAGAGATAATTGGTCTCATACCAACTGGGGCAATCTCTGAGCTATAAAGTGGACTCAACGTGACAAACGTACCCCAAATTATACCTGCAGTATACTCACCAGCACAAAGCATTCCAATGCTAGTCGAGAAAAACTGAATGAAGTTGAAAGACGTAAGAAGGACGGTAAATATGAACATGACCTTCTTACGTCCCAGACGTTCAGCTAACCATGGAGTCATCAAAGGTCCCAAAATCTGGCCAATTGGACTTGCCAAGGTGAGACCCGTCTGCCAAGCAGTAGTAATCTCATAAGTACCAGGCACGCCATCAACTGGAACACCAAACTTTTTTTGGAAAGTAGGACTGGCGTAGAATGTGGATATCAATGATTGATCATAACCGCACGCAACAATTCCAAGACCCATGTATAAAGCCCACAGAAAGGCCTTTGGGTAGGTTTTAAATGCTTTTCTGATTGTGAGATCTTCATCATCACCTTGAAGCTGTTGGGTTTTGGCCATTAGTGCCTTGGCTTTCTGCTTCACCAACTCCTCCTTAGTAAGGCTGACACTGCTGCTAACATCCCTCACTTCGACATCATAATTGTTTTTCTCTTCAATAGACATGGCTCAATTGTAGCTACGTTGTCTCTGCCCTGAAGTGACTAGTCGTTACAAGCCAGAGACATCATATTCAAGATAAAACTGAATTTTTCTAGCTTTGAAGCAAACAAAATAGGGGCCCAGCACAAACAGCAGTTCGTATCCTTAATGTAATGATTTCAAAGATAGGTACATTTCAGTAGATCCTTTATCTGTCTGATAATGCACCTCTTTTCCATTTTTTGAAAGATCTCGTCGCATTCAGCATGGTCTTTCCTGATACAACAGGGGTTTGGTATCTCGGCGATTATTTTTCCGTACCGCGTGCAGGTACAGCCGTAGTTTGTTACCAGATTGCGGGATAAATGGACAACAGGGGTAAATTGAGTTCCAATCAGGCAGCCTATACTTCAACATTCCTGGGTATAACTAGCGATAACCTAAGGGGAATATCTTTAGCAACACTGGCCGAATGTACAAGTAATATCGGCGAGAAAGTTTATCCGGGAATCTGATATGACATTCAACCGAGAGGCGCTTTGAACTACTGAAAAAGCTGAATTATTTTTGGAGATTACAGTCTCGGCTAAGTGAGATCTATCATTTACTATCTATGTCCATAGATAAAAACTATAATTCTTTACCGATCTGAACCCATACCCTTCAATCACCAAGTCAGCTCAGTTGAATGAATTAATCTCTAAGTTCTTGTAGTAGCCACCGTTTTCATCGTCGCCTAAGAATTCAAATTGATCAAAGGCAAATTTCTTATCCCTGGACGTAGCACGAGTTTCAAAGCCATAGGAAGAGGCGCTGCTTTGTGTAAAATTATTACTCAGTTGATCCAAAAACGCCAAACCAACAGAGCCATCATCCTTTTCCTTATCGCTATCAGTCGATTTTCGACGACGATGATGCTGTTGTTGTTGTTGTTGTTGTTGCTGCAGTTGCTGATTCTGCTTAGTTGTCTCATTCTCTGTATTTCTTTGCTTCTGTTGCAACTCTCTGATTAGCCTATCATTCTTTTCCCTTATCATGTTCAACTGATTCAATCTCCTCTCCCAGTTGAAGCCCCAGTTTGGATCATTCCAAACATCGCTGAACTGACCGCAGATACCACAAACGTTTGTAATAAACTTTGCAAGGTTGTCTCCGCTGATCAATTTGAAATGGCTGATGGAAAATATACCAGGTATGCCAGCTTTCCTCAATATTTTCACTTTGTAAAAGTCGGATGGCAAGTCACGGGGTTCAATCACGATGTTCAAAAAATTGAACTGCGATGAGATTTTATCTATCGCAGCAACGGAAGACGGTGAATCGTTCCAATAAATATTCACGTAGTCATTTCCTATATGTCTTTTCTTGTTGTTGAATTGCGGGTCAGAAGGGACATTGGGCATCATTGTGGCAACGTGAAAGCATATCTGCGATATCTCTGATTGATAATTATAAGTGAATTCACCATCTTGGTCGCTCGTGGTATCCAACCCTCCAACATAGTACTTCTTGCAGTCCTTCAATTTGATCAACTGTCCTAGATTGTTGATGAAACTATGGTAGCGCTCTGAGCCACACTCGTTTCCCAAAATTTCTTCTTCCGTAGTTTGGTTTGGTGATATGTAGAGAATGCCAATCTTCTGAAAGTTAACAATTGGAATCCTGTCAAACAATGAGATAGAACGGTCCAATGACTTATCATCGATGATTGGAATAGGCTTGATCGGTTTCTCCTCCGCCCTAGATTGGTACATTAGCTGAGTCAAGAAATATGATGGGGTAAAGATGACCGGTATTTCTTTCGAAATAGTAGACGTCTCATGTTCGTCATTAGTCTGCATGAGTTCGAGAAGCCAGTCTGGAAAAGACTCTTTTTCAAGAGATACCTTGAAATGTGAAACAGTTGTGGGTTTCCTGATGAGTATCTCAGAATCTCCGGTCACCTTATGGGTGTATATTGTTAACAAACTAGTTCCATAAACCCACGAACGCTTCTGATAGTTGTTGTCGTCTTCCAAGTGAGGAAACTCAGTAATAATGTTTGATTTGAGATCAATTTCACTGAATGTAAATCTTGTTATTAGTTCAATGAACGCCAAGTTTCTCAAGTTTTCGGGACCCATGGCTAAAAACTGTTTGATGATAAAAGAAGAAAGCATCTTCCTCTGCTCTAGACTCAACTTCAAAAACCAACCTGAAATGACACGGAAGGACAAAGACATCAAATGAAGCAAGAGCTGACGTGTTATTTCAAACGTCTTTGTGGACGGCAAGTTGTCAAGGTTGGAGTCATTATAATCAAGTGTAATAACCTTTTTGCTCTCAACAGTGTCATTCGAGTACTGAATGTACTTGAATGCAATACCAAATATTCTCTTGAACTCTTCAACGGTAAAATTAGAGATCAAAGATGGCATCTCTGATAAGCTGAGTAGAAAATCAAGAATGGGAGCTGATGTCAATGGACTTGAGATCTTAGTTTGGAGGATGCTCAATATTGGATTCAAAAACTTTTTGACTGATTCAGGAAATTCGTAGCATGAAATGTTCAAAAAGTGAATACTGGGAATTCCAGTTTTGTTCCAAGACTGTAGTGCCACAATGACCGAGCTGATCAATAGGTCTTCATCGTTCTTGGACATGATTGATTTATGGGCAGTTATAGAAGAGAACGTTCGCAATATTGCGACCTGAATGTCAGCTTTTGAAACAGGTGAAGATGATGGTATGTTGAACGCAGGTGGAAACTTGAGTTGAAGCTGCTGACACAGAGCTTTGACTAATCTCAAAACACTGTCATTCGAGTTCACAGAATACAGGTTTGTATCTGCAAGTTGGGGGCATAGATGGCCCAAAATGTAAGAGTAAATTTCCCAGTCGTGAAACTCTTCCAGTATCTCAACCGCCATATCAAACCATCTATCCATACCTGTCCTGCTGAGGCACCTTTTGCTGCAAGTATTCAATAACTCTTGAGGCAAAAAAGGCAACGTGCCATCTTCAGGATACACCCACTTGAAAGTTTCTATCATCCTTTTCTTTTGGATGTCATCATCCATAGTTTCCAAGTTTCTGCTCAAAGTATCACACAAGCCATCAACATCATTCATTTGAATGAAATACAAAAAGTTCCCGTTCGAAAAGGATGTGCACCTAACTCGGATAAACAGTCTTGCAATCACCAAAAAGACATCGGACCTTTTCGTATCCAACGCTGACCTCGCAATGTCAAGAAGGCAATCAAACGTGAGACTCGCTTTGTCACGATTCAGAGAGCTTTGGCATAGGGTCAAGGTTAGATGGACTAAGAACTTGGCAATCATCTCTGCCTTCTGATCATTCTTTATCAGTATCGACTTAAAACCAATCAATGTTTCCTCAAACACGTCGATTTCAATATCTGGTAGTAACTCCTGAACGGAACTTGATAGTTCTGTTTCCAGTGCATATCTGTCTGTTTCCAAAGATGACCGCACCACACACTCGTAAAACATCAACTTCAGGTAGGCAGCAACAGTACTTCTTTCTTCTGTGAAGGTGCGTGAATTCAAATAGCTCTCTTTCAACACTCTAAATACAGAGACAGGTGCAGTATTGAAGTAGTTTTCGATCAACTTCTGACAGTTGGTTTTCCAATCGGAATGCAGAGACAAACATTGAAGACTATTGGAATAGTATTTGAGAACATATTCAATGTTGGATAGTTCCAAAAGCAAAGTGTTTGCTTCAAACGTATCAACAATATTTTTTTGTAACAAAGCTTGCAAGTCCAAATTTTGGAGGTGATTGAAAACATCAAGGAGGGAGGATCTGTAATTTTCATCAAAACGATCAACTTGTAAAGCCAGCAGTAGGTCCCAAAGCAGACCGCCGTTCTTCGGTGATGGTATCAAGAAGATTGATGTGATAATATTTTTCTGCAGCACCGTCGAAAGATGTTTCAGTATCATTGTAGAAAGCTCCAAGTTTTTGAAGCCTGCAGCAGTTGTCAAAGAATCCAAAATCATAGAAATTGAGTAGGTGTAGATACTCGTGACAGCTTCACCAATGACTGTTTTTTCCCGGTAGTACTGAACGTAAAAGTTCATCAAGTCAATGCACCCTAAAATAGTCTTGTAGTTTCTACTTGTCCGGTCCGGATTTCTCTTGCATCGTACCACATCGCAAATTGTGGAAAAGGTTGTGAAGGCTAGTTCACTGTTGGCCATTAGATTGGTCGATATCGTTGTGGCTAGACTGCTAATGGCTTCATCGTTTAGCAGCCTGGCGCTCCCGAGCAAGGCAATAATGTGGTATAGCAGCCTTGAGGGTATGGTACCAAACATCACAAATGAGTTGATAAGGTTCAAACTCGCTTGTAAAGTAGCAAAGTCGGTGGTGAGGCTGGTGATTTCCAGTATCTCAGTTAAAATCTTTGCAAGATCAGGTGTGTCAAAAATGCTGAAGTTGAATTTTAGGCAGTTACCCAACGAAACAATGAACTCGCTTTTCAATTTATCTCCAACTGTTTGATCCTTCATCAGCAAGACTAGACTGATTACAAACTTGTTGAAAGGCAAAATGTCGTAAAGAAAGAGATCGTAAACCTCTCTACCCCCATCTGTCAACGTATTGAGAGCTGATAGAATGAGATCGAAATCAGGGTCTAGGACACCATTTTTCATCTCACAGTTTTTCACAATGTCTTTGTAGTAGGAAAGCCGCGTGGGAGTGGCATTGTCACTCAAACTAATGCAAATTTTGAGAAGTTGAAAGGTTTCCCGCCGGAGGTTCACGTTTGTCTTTGGATCAATGTTATCCCTGACCAAGTACCATATTTCGGGAATAGACGAGATTGATACCCTACCGATGGAGTTCTTCAATTGCTTGATCGTCTTTATCTTTTCGTTCGTTGTTCCATTTTTCAAGGCGTTGAGTATGTTTGATCTATTTATCAAGTTGGTGCCGATGATTGTGGGGCTTACTGGCAATGTCCTATCAGAAGAAGATGTCTTGAATGACTTGGCGAGCGATCGAAACATGGTAAGCTGACCCTAGTAGGAGGCTATTTGCTCGTCTGTTTGCTATGTTGAAAGAAGCGGGTGTATACTTTGGCCGGTGAAACAACGCTCTTCAATTGATTGTTTTGAAGACACTTGATCACGAGCCACAACTTTTACTGTTCCTTCTTCCTCTTCAACTTGTGCCGTCTCGGCTATAAGCAAGCCCTTGCAACAGAGCACAGCACTGCAGCACATGTGAAGAAAAAAACTGCATCCCAGTGCGGCTCTCTCCGAAGCTGTCAAGATAAGTAGCCATTCTCGTTGACTCTTGTAACACAATTCAAACATTACCTCCCCATTTTTAAACTTGGTTAGTTGTTGTTTCTGGAAGTTGAACAAGAAGAACTGTTTCAAGTATAAAATGAGTGATTAATGGGCATAGTTGAATACAATGGCTCTCTGAACATCAAGCCAAGGGTATAGATGACCATCTTACCGACCTAATGTGATTCGTCACTTCATTGCTACAACACCTGTCATAAAGGAGTGTACAATAGTGTATCTTCTAGGAATCATTCAAGATATTATAATTGAAGGAGATTGAGTACCACAATGGCTGACTTGCATATAAATAGTGGCCGAATCTCTTAATTTGAATCTGTGTTGGCCTACAACTCTCCCATTAAGGGACAAATCAAACAGTACTCAATGGCAACAACATCAAAAAAAAACAAAGAATGGAACAATTGAAGGAAATATGCGGGCAGTTTATGCTCCCTTTGGTTCGTCCAATTGCCGGGGTTGCTTCAAATCCTACTCTTCAATCGGTGACTTTGGGACTTGGCGCTGCCGTGATAGGTGTTCTTACAAGCCTTATATCCAATAGAAATGAAGGGGAACTGTTCAACGCAGATCTACTACAGGAGCTGATATCTATAGAGAGACAGAACAAAATTCAGCAGCTTGTCGGTATCAAATACAAAGAAGTCATTCAGATGCTTGGATTGATGTTGGTCTGCACCGCGGTCACATTTCTTCTTCTTTTACTATTTGCCCTATACACTGTCTTCAAGCTGAGAAGACTTTCACGTACCGACACTAGAATGTGGCTGGCTGACCACGAGCAACGACTTAGCAATGTCCAGTTTACGTCGGAGAGATTGCTCGAAAAAGAGGATGAAATATTCTATGATTTGTCCGCAAAGTTGCACGAAGATAGTGACTCCATTTTGAAGTCTTTGGACCTCATCGTTGCTTCTAAAACTGATGCTTTTGAACTGAAATCTGCCAAGTTCTATGGAAAACTTAACAAGTGCAAAACTGAGATAAAAAGTGATTTATCGAAATTTGAAGACAAGATAAAGCTAGCCAAGAAACGGGTATCAAACTTTGAATCACAGATACACAGAGTTGAAGAGACATGCAATAACCTGGATGTCTCAATTACAAAGTCGGAGCTTGAGTTTGTTGGAAAGTATGAGAGGCTTTGCTCGGATTTCAAGAATCTCGAAGATACGATTGCCATCAGCATGGAGGAAATTTCAAATAGCTCTCTGACACTTGCAAAGGATTGTGACCTCAGCAAAATTCAAACCTACAAGAGTAACGTTATGCTCATTGACTCTCAGATATTACTCGATGCTGCGTTGACCAGATTTGAACTTATTGAAAAATCGATGCATAGCTTGTTGGTAGAGAACGACGATGGTTCACCCACAAATGAGATGGAGGATGGACAAGGAGATGACTCTTCCAATACGACACAGTCACGTTTAGAAGACTGTTTGAAGTTGGCACTCAAGACTAGAAAGAAGATTGAACTTATCAAGCAAAGCCAGATGATGCAAGGTGCAGAACCTGGAAATCTAACTCAAGTCTTGAAAGACATTGATATCTCGTCTCCCAACACTTCCATTGTCGAGGATTGTCAACCTGGCAATGATTTGAATACTGAACACTTGAAGCTTTGTTTTGAATCCAATGACTATGTGCTTGCCAAGTTGAACGATAGACTATCAAAATTGGAATTGGAGATTGAGGATCACAATAAGAAGACTATTAGCATGGATGCATCTATACAGGATGCCAAAGCTTTCACCACTAACCGGATGAAGGCCTATTATGACAAAAGCAACAAACTTTTGTACAGATGGGTTTCCTCGCTGTATGGCTTGTTTGCTGCGGACGTACATCAATTACAGCAGCAACTCCAAGGTATAGATGCTCTCAAAAGCCTCCAGAAGCTTGAAGAAACGGGAGAGTACTTAGAAGACGAGTGTTCATTCATCAGAGATTTTACGAAGAGTTGCAAGTCTCAATGCATCTCATTGTTAAAGGTGATTGGACTGATACTTTTCGAATTTTATGTGATGAAGAGTAACAAAACTGATGAACATCAAGTGCTGGAAGACTGCGAAGAACGAATCCAGCAGACAGTTGCTAGCATATTCGAGGAGTTCAAAGAGACTTTACAAAATGCCAACTTACACTCTGAAGACGCGCAAAACATGTACAAGATTGTCTTACAGTTCAAAGACAACTTCACCGCCGACCTCAAGCTAGCCTGTTTCAACTTGAATACGCTTTTCAGCCAAAACATTGAGGATTTCTTTATCATATTCAAAGCGTTAAACGAAATGGATGAGACATGGGAATATCCGTTTGGTGACAAACATGATGGTAAAGATCAGTCGGTTATTACGCTGGACTCGTCATTGATGAGCTCTTCCGATGACACGGACACCGACGTATCAGAAGGTGACCAATCATCATCTTGGGGAATGGATATTGAACCAGTGGATGGAAAACCCCAAGCTGCGAGTGGATACAAGCCTCTAAAGCTTGTTCAGAAAAGAAAAGCTTCGTAAGGCTTTGAATTGAATCAAGCCTAGCATAATTCTGTATGATATTACTCAGGTGATATTTATATGGATTCAAATCTTATCATTTCCCGTTTCTCATAATTTTCAAGCATAAGCCTGTTGTAACTGTACTGAAGTAACCCTGATTATCAAAATCGCTAAACTTCTAGGTTCACACTAGTGCCAATCTCAATAAAACAGTTCGAGTCTTGCACACCTTCCAGCTTCTCAACCATGAACTCATAGTCACCTCCACTGACCTTTGTGCCTCCAAGAAAAAGTCCATAAGGGTAATGCTTGAATCCTTCCGACTCGTCAACAACTAAATGTGTATCCGTATGAATCAATTTAGCCTTCATAGAGAACTTTTTGCTAGTCTTCAGCTTTATGGTAAGTTTAGAGCTTCTTGGTAGGGTGAACTTAAAAGAATTTTGGAGTCTTTGATGGCCAAGTTCAAAGGGAACGGTTTTCACAAAAAGTCCTAAAGATGTGCTCACTTTGTTCAGTTGAAATTTGAATGGACAGTTGACAACCAGCTTGAATTTATCGAACGATTTGGGAGAGTATGTAGAAGCAACTATTATGTAGCGTCTGTTGGGTGACAATCTAAGTTGTGTAACTTGAAAGCCAATACCATAACTCCGGTCGCTTTGTGCGACTAACGTACGCTCGTCGAACTCGGTTAGAAAGTTGTACCTGGGATTTGACTCAAATACTAAGAAGTTCACCTTGTTTCCATCATTGCTGAATAGTCCTATGACAGCGTCTATGGAGCACTCCTCAGTTGAAGAAGATGGAATGAGAAGCTCAAACTGGGGGTTTTTGATGTAATCTGCAAATGTCCAGTTACCTCCTGTTTGAAAAGGCGACCAGCTGTCTTCCAATTCAACCAGATGTTTAAACTTATTGGTAGCTTTTGCAATGCTTGTTGGTTTCTTGGAACAAACGTACATCGAATATAGCAGTGGACCATTTCCAAGAAGATTATTAGACCGTATGTCAGTCACAAATACACCTGTCAGGCTGCTTCCGGGTTTCAACAGGAGCTTCGACAAGCAGAATCTCGTAATGCTCATTGGAGTTTGCTGTACCAATTTGTGTGTTGCCTTGCTCAATATTCTCTCCTTCTCAGAAGCTTCAAACCATTCTGCGTGCATATTCACTGTGGCAACGTTGCCTTCATCAAAGGCTGCATTCAAGTGTCTCTCTACCAAAACCCAAACTTCATTATCGCTTTCTGACAGATTTGTGATGCTGTACTGCACTTGGTTCATAAATGACTTGTTGCTGAGCTCTGGAGCTCTCATTACAAAGAAATTCTTCAAATATTTGTGCTGGAACAAACTGCTCGTATCCCAATTGACATATAAGCCTTTGAAGTAGTAAAGATCACCAGTTGTAAAACTTTGCCTCGACTGATTCGACCGCCATGGATTGCTCACGACAAACTTATACCCAAATTGGCTACCTTTTGCATTCTCTCCTGTTTCCTTTATAATCTTGGTTATCCAATAGTCATGGTTGGGTATTAATCCGTAGTGCTTGCATTCCTGGCTGGAAAGTGTCCCAGTACCAATACCTAGGATCGCCTTGCGCTCTTTGGAAACGTCATATAGAGAATCCAAAGCTGCAGAAGAGATATCATCAACAGGAATATATTCGGGATAAAACCCGGAAAGAAGGAATGCGTCGTTGCTGAAGTTGGAACCGCTCAACTGATCGAAATTGGACAACCCGTAGATTTTTAGGTATGCCTTTTCTATTAGGGCAGGCCATAGCAGTTGATCATTTGCTGAGGATTTGATATAAAACTTTGACTCGATTGGTAGTCTGGAATCAACCTCCACCAATCTTTCCGCACCATTGAAGTGTAAAACGACTCCTAGTCGTGAGGCGGATTTCGTCCCCGGCATGCTTGTTTGAAGGATACGAGTGAATAGCTGCGGAGAGGAATTGGCCAACGATAGCATAGCAGAGACAAAGGAGCAATTAGAAAGTGAATCCTGGTATAATTCAAGTATACCGTTGGCATCTGTGATACTTATCGGTTGGCAAGTGGTCCATTCTTCGCTCTGAGCTTCAGAGTCTGCTTCTTCGAGGTTGAGAGTCTCCAGATTGCAAGCATGGTCGGTGGCCATAAAAGCACCAACCTTATCGTCAAATGGAAAGCACTCATCTTGTGCTCCTCTAAGATGCTTGATGACGGAGCCCATCCAGACTAACCTTTCATCAAGAGTGAGTAGTGAATCTAATTTTCCATCTTTATCGAAGGTGTCATAGAGATCCAAGAGTTTGGAACACATCGTTGTGACTCTTTTGACTAAAGCCTCGCCATTTTCTAATGACTTGAGACGTGGTATATGTGGAAAGACATCCTTGTTAAACCTATTCACCAATGCTCGTGCGTCTTGTTTCGTAAGCTTGGAGAAGGAATAGGATAGGTATGCTTCGTTTATAAGAGTTTGCACTTCTGATAAAGTATCTATGATTGCATCTTTCTCATTTTCCATGCCGTCTGTTTCAGAGAATGCAAGATCAGTCTAAAGGGTTGTTTGTTGTTGAGGCAGAGGCTGATCGAGGTAATTTGTGTTAGCTGACAGCGGGTTGACCCTTCCACTCTGATAGATTGAGTTTGTCCAAGCGTTCATTTCCCCACCACTCTTCAAGGGCTAATTCACTGTTCGGTGCGCCTGCGACCCATATTAAAAGGATGGGCGGTGCTAACCGCACCCTTCTCAAAGCACACACACCCTGATGAAGATCTAGCTTCAACAATTTTACTCAGAGAGAGGCAACTGTGTATATACAGGCTAGTACAAGTACAGACTACGAGGTGAGTGGAGCAGGTCATGGCTAGCTGTTTTCAAAGAAGGAAAAACGGCTCACTAATAGCTCCAAAGTTCTCAAATATGGTTCGCCAAAGGAGAGACAAGTAGATCGATCAACCGGAGAGTTAGTCCTGGTTAATTATCGGGGAATTTTATTACCACTGGAATATATAAGCTGTTTGAACATGAATCTTCATATCAAAGCTCTGCTTCCGATTTCAAATCGATCAAAGAAAATCTCCGATATTGCATGAGACTAAATCCGTTCTTGCAGATAGTCCTGCAGAGAAGGTAAAACCTTATTTCCTACCCCCCTTTTGATCTGCGGAAACTCGACGCATAGTATTGAAACATTGCCATGGCGCCTTCCATGTACAACAACCAAGTGTATACCGAAGTTCAAAGTAACAGAAGGCGAATCTACAAAAACCAAGTCTGTGTGGCACCTTTTTAATCTTCCGGAAGAGGTCAGCAGGCATACTATTCAGCTGTCGTGTGTGAATGCTCAATGTGAAACCGCTGCGGCTTGCATCCGCACCGTTGCTGGATTTGGACAACAGGGTCCTCGAGGCGCACGACCCGCGAATTACCGCTGGCTAAAAAATGCTTCGTATCAATTATCACCACACCCTCTCTTATATACACTATCATCACCTCTATCTGGATGTATACATGTATGTAGTTTTATCCTTGCTCAGAGTACAACGAAAGGAAGCTATACCGTTTACACACAACACTCAACTTAATTCAACAACACAACACTACAAACCATGTGGACTGAAATTTTTCTCGCCATAGCTGCAGCGATCGGCATTTCCTCGTACAAGTATCTTCCGTTTGCTTACACCATCAGGTTCTATGCCGTTCCTATGCGGTACTTCTACTTGAGCAACCCACAGAAAGGAAATACGACAGAGGCACCAAAGTCATTGTTCACACCGGTCATTCGCAAATCGTACTGTTGTCCATTAGAGTGTGATTTCTTTGGGTTTCACAAGAACAACGGAACTTATCAGACTGAACTTGATATGAACCGTACCGAGGTTGTACTGAACAAACTCAGCTTTTTCTTCCTTGAATTTAAGAAGAACAACAAGGGAAGGATCCCTTATGTTCCTTTGGCCACCTACAGTATTTCATTTTTCAAGGATATCAAACCATTTCAAAGCTACACCATTGAGAATAGAATTTTGACCTGGGACGGTAAATGGATGTACATTTTGAGTATTTTTAAGGTTGGTGAAAGGGTGAATGCCATCAGTGTCGGTAAGATTGTTTTTAAGGATGGTAGAAAGACCATTAGACCTCAAGAAGTCATTGAAAGATGTGGATATGCTTGTCAAGAGGTTGAAGAGATCAGAAACAGCAACTTGAGGTTTGTCGGTGCGTTTGTTGACCAAAGTGAGTTGCTTGAGGCCAGATTTGAATAGTTTGGGTAGGTAAAGCATAGTTCGTACGGAGGTATCATTAGAGTTCATTATAGATTTTATATATTTAATCTTCAAGAAGATTTTCAATCGTTTTTCGACAGAGTTGAAAGCTCACGGGGTTCATCAGACTCAACAAAGTCTTCTGGATTCAACTGCCTCAAGAATTCCACGTAATCAGTAATGAATTCCCCTCCAAACTGATTATCGTCAAGTCCCTCCACTTCGGCCTCAACGCCCACTCTCAAGTGGAAACCGGGTATCCTATCTATGATGAAAAGCAGCACAAAACAGACGCTGCAAACATAGGCACAAGTGGCAAGTGAACTCAAGAATTGATCAAGGAGTTGTATAAACCTTCTGTTCACCCAACCACCTTTTATATCCAATCCTCCAATTATAGCCACATTCTTGTCGGCAAAGAGTCCAGTCAAGAGGTTACCCACCAGTCCCCCAATTAGATGAATTGCAGCCACATCCAAAGAGTCATCCACCGAGATGAGGTACTTCAACCGAGTACCAAGGTTACAAAAGATACCACCACAAAGGCCAAAGATAAAGCTTGACCAGAAATTGACGTATGCGGTACCTGGTGTGATCACCACCAAGCCTGAGACACAACCAGAACAAAATCCAACGATCGAAACCTTTCTTCTGTTGCTGTAGAAGTAGTCAAGGCATAACCACGAGAGCCCAGCAATGGACATGCTAGTAAGAGTGTTGCACACTATGACACCCGTTAATAGATTCACGGTGAACAAGGATCCACAGTTGAATCCTATCCACCCAACAGCCATGAATATTGTTCCTATCAAGACAAACCCAAGATTGCTGGACCTGTAATTCATTAGACTGATCTTACTCCTACTTTCCAAAAACCAAGAGTAAACCAAAGCTGTACACCCAGCCAAAACGTGAACAACATCACCTCCTGCAAAATCAAGACATCCCAGTTTGTTTCGTGCCCAACCGTTCAAATTCCAAACCCAATAACTAACGGGACAATAGACGACTAGCAACCAGCCAACCAAGAATAGCATGGCAGGCTTGATCCTTCCCCTCTCTGCAGTACAGCCCATGGACAACACTGCAGCAACACAGGCAAACAGTGCCTGGTATAGGGCGAACACCTGTCCTGCAACTCCATCGTTTTGTATCGTTGTTGGATAAACGATGGAATTTGACATGCCTTTCAAGCCAACATGAGCAAAGTTGCCAAGGTAAGGAGAACCACCAGTGATGGAAAAACTCAAGGTGAATCCGAAGCAAAGATACATTATCAACACTTCGGCTAGAACGAGCAGTGGAAATCCAAGTTGTTGGAAGGATGCTTTTCTTTGGGTAAGGCCAGAGTAGAAAAGAGCTATTCCTAGGATCAGTAGGATTAGTAGAGAAGATGACACGAGGGTGAAGAGGGTGTTTATTGATAGCTGTACCGTGAGCAGATCATCCGATGCTTCTGATATTTGGGCCACCATTGTGACTAGAGATGATGAAGAATGAAATTGTTGTTGTATCTAGAGTTCAATTGACGATTTGATGGGGGAAGAGCTGAATGAGCTTCGATATGTTGCTTGCCTGCTTGATCAAGTTGTTGATGAAATGTCTGTGTCCTCTTAAATTGGAAAATATCTAGCTGCTATATTGAAGTTCAGCCTGTTTGATATAGCAGATGAGATAACAACCTTTGGTGATGATGACAATGATGATGAGGTTTCTTTTGGTTCAATTTTTTCATTTTCTTCAAAGGCTGCGGCGATGATGATGGCAACTGATGGCTGTGGGGTTTGTTGTTGTGGATGTTGCACAGCCCCGTAACAACGGTTTCCAGTCTGTCATCCAGTGCCGGCCACTCGTCGCTGCTCACTTTAACTATGTACGCACGCCACCCGTTTTATTTGCCTCACTAGCCACCCAAATAGCTCGGGGACTAAAATCCAACGCTTGTCCAGAGCCATAACAAAGATTGCCATAGCTAGGAAGCGAGTCAAAGCGTTACATAAGACACGGTTGGAGGGCGGACACGTTTCGTGACGAGGGGACGGGGGCTGGTCCGCTTCGAACATCACACATCTTAACTATGTATAAACGCACAGGGAGCAAAAAAATGGTTCCAGCCAGGCTCGAACTGGCGATCCCCGCGTTATTAGCACGATGCCTTAACCAACTGGGCCATGGAACCTTAATTGTCTGCCAAAAATGGCAGCATTATACACAAGTATCTTTTGCTTACGTAAGCAAAAATAAAAATACCTTACTAACTAGTAAATGGCTGACGTAATATTTGTACATCGCGTTCTATTTTTCCAGGCAAACCTTTGACGCGTTTGACTGTTGGCTCTCCAATAAAGAATCGTTGTCACCTAGACAGCCCAACTTCTTCAAATTTCATTTGAAGTCACCCATATATAATCTCTCGAACTATCAAGCATCTGTCCTATCCAACTGTCTGTTCAAAAACATCACCTCATTGTGTCCTCATGACTATTGCAGAACCAGAATCAAAAAAGCAGAAAGTTACATCCTCCACATCACAAATGTCTCTAAGAGTTTTCCTACGTTCACCAAAGGGTAAAGTCCCAACCAGAGGTTCTTCACAAGCGGCAGGTTACGATCTGTACGCCTCTGAAAGCGCCGTTGTTCCAGCAAGAGGCCAAGGTATGGTTGCCACAGATGTCAGCGTTATCGTTCCTGAAGGAACCTACGGACGTGTTGCTCCAAGATCCGGATTGGCCGTGAAACATGGCATTTCCACAGGTGCTGGTGTCATCGATGCCGATTATAGAGGTGAGGTGAAGGTTGTGCTGTTCAACCACTCCGATAAGGATTTTGAAATTGTGGCAGGTGATAGGATTGCCCAGTTGGTCTTGGAAAAGATCGTCATGGCCGAAGTTAGCTCTTTGACTGCTGAGCAATGGGAAATTGAATTGGCAACGGAGAGAGGAGAAGGCGGATTTGGCTCTACCGGTAAGAACTAAAACTTGTCTTGTCCTATTGCTTTCATTAGATCTTATGATTTTCAATCGCGTGATTGAAGTATGTATATATGAATATGTAAATGAAAAATTTGATTTTCACAATGCTTGTCTGTATGATATGTATTTTATAAATGCCCTTTCCCTATTGACCCTAGAAGAAAATCCACTTCAACAAGTGGATAAAAAACACAAGGATACGCTTGACCATCATCCACAATTCAACCAAAATCCAGATAACCCACAGGATCAAAACAATGAAGTTCTCCAAACAACTGTAGATAAAGCTAAATATCCTCTCGTCACCCGTCTCGAGTAACTTGTCCTTTCTCTCGTACAAGTTTCTCACTCGTAATGCAACAGAAGTGTTGATCTCACCATTGGCTCTATCCGAATAACCCAACAATTCCTCAATCTTGATTGATTTCGAGTTGTTGAATCCGTTGAAGTTGTCCAAGGTGGTATCTATCTCATTAATCTTCGAGAGTAACTTCTTAGAAACAGCTTCACTCTCAGCCTGTAGCTTGTTCAACTCTTGCAGCTTCGACTCCAGCCTTTCTCCACTGGTCTCAAAGATGTCAGCCATGTTGTGGTCAAACACGTTAAGTTTGATCTCAGACTGGACTAACCTATAGTTCATCTCTTTGATCAGTTTCAGCTGATCTGTGATATCGTCGGTATACTTGTCATCATGACTGGTGACCAGACCAATGGCTCCATCAGCGTCTTCATCGGATAAATAGTTGTAGTTAGAATGGGCACCACCAGAGGACAAAGCGTCCGAGGTTCTGTTCTGGATGGTTTGAGGATATATTGGTGATATCTGCGGTAATATGGAAAGCGATTCCATTGAGTTTGTGGACTTGAACAGTTCTGGATTTTGATATCTTTCGGGAGATTCGTCTTTCCTTGTTGGAGAATCTGCCTTTTGCACTTTGATTATTGGCGCATGGGATGATGTATTGACGAGACTATCGGACTCCTCCTCGCTCTTGGAGCTGTTCGACAGTAAGCTATATAGCTTTCCAGGTGACTTGGTGCCACCGGTAATGCTATTATTATTATTATTATTGGGCTGGGTAAGTGAAGGCCTCTTTAGACTGTTTAGTCTGTAATGTTCATATCTTGCCAGGGATGCCGAGCTTTCGCTGATCCTTGGCAGAGAGTTCAATCTCTTTTCATCTGCCGCAGCGTTGTTGTAAGGATCGTCCTCATCTTTGTTGAATTCGCCGTCGAATCCAACAAATAGCTGCTCGTGCAAACGCTTCATCCTACCGGGTTTCTCATTTTTGGAAGAATGCATAGTCTGTGTGGTCTTTTTGGGGAACCACAATCCACCATCGGGCTTTCGAAGTTCGCTCCAATGCTTTTCTCTCCAGTAAATATCGTTGTTGTATTCGTTCAAGTTCACTTGCCATATCAAATGCTGCTTTTTGTACTTGCTAAACACAAGTGAGGGCAGCTTCACATTGCCAAATGGAAAGGAGGTAAGTTTCTCGTTGTGCTTCTTCCTTATTCTTCTGTTTCTAATGATCTGTAATGGATTGAAGCAACCTTCAACGTTCGGATACGCTGGAGACCCATCATTTCCATGATGCACTGTGTTCTGGTATCTTTCCAAACAACTGTAATAATTCTCCACTACGTTCTTCACCTTTTGAGCTCTCTTCCTCGATATATTTGAGATGATAACCTGATACGGCATGTGTGATGCACCATCTATGTTTCTCGTCACATCTCCATCTTCCAGGCAGGTCTCATTGGCTTCAACCTGATCAGCGTTGTTAATATTGTTATTGTTGTCTGCTGTATCACAGCTATGACGGACACTGTTGATGTTGGTGTTTCCCATGGGGCCGTTATTACAAGGGTCCGGATTCTTGGCTCTGCAGATGGAACTGATCGCATCTTCGTACATCTTGTGGTCAATGTTCAATTCCTGCATTAGGTCTCTCCGGCTCTCTATCAATTCGTTGGCATCTTCCAGTAGTCCTTCATAATTGAAGCTTGAAGCAGCCAGTGTTGAGTCAACAGAGTCATTGCTGGAGAGAGTTGTAGAAGTCAGAGAGCTTGAATTGTAGGTGGATGTATCCTTGCTGTTGGTAAGTTGATTTGCCTTGTGTGGAGATGACACCATGTCACTGTAGAATAGCTGGAACGACTTGTGCGGTGTACTCGTCAGAGTTATGGGCGTAATAGTTTCATTGGTCATCTGAGAATCAAGGTGTTCTTTCGGCCTTGTTGGTGTAAGAGGCTCATACCTCTTGAACTTCAAGTGTGAGTTCAGTATGGAAGACGACGCCATGACTCGCTTGCTTCAGAACTGGGATAGTACACAAGCAATTAAAGAATGGGTGCTATCCTTCCAGTAGCTTTCAGAGTTGAAGAGTTGTGTTATGAGGAAGAATACTGATAATGTTGTCCTGAAACATCAACGACGGGCCCTCTCTATCTTGATATATGGTCTGGTGTCTCTCTTTGCGCAGCAGCAGCAAGAGCCCCATTAATGTATGTGCTGCAGGCCACAAAAATAACAGAGGTAGCTCAAACGCCGCCTCAGTCAACGTTCCACGTTTTTTCAACTAGAACAGCACTGAACAGCAGGAATCAACAGATCAATAACAAACAGATACACCCCAATCGAGCTCCAGGAATTCTGAAAAACTAAAGATTGGAACGGAACAAGCGTTGACTGAATATACCAACTTAACTTGACATGTCATACTACTTCACGATAATAGGAACCAACGACAGTCCAATCTACGAACTAGAGATAGGAACCTACAAACAGTCAGGAGATGGCAAACCAAACTTCCCACCAGAGATCAGCGAGTTACAGCAGTTTATAGTAAACTCCTCGCTTGATATACTTCAAGACTTACAGTTCAAAACGAACCAGATTTTCACGAAGAATTTGGATTCTTTCTACGGATACCAGATCTACAGCTTTTTGACACAGGGGAACACAAAGTTTCTCATATCGACAAATGCAAAAAATTATGACGAGAGCATAAGGCAATTCTTCATTGAGATCAATGAACTTTATGTTAAGAATCTATTGAGTCCGTTCTACAGTTTGAACGATCCAATAAGGAGCGTTGGCTTTGACTCGCGGGTTAGAATACTGGCTAAAAAGTATCTATGATGCTGAGTGGAGATACAATAGTTTACAGGTTGTTTGGATAATTTTGGCGCAAGAATATTAGCAAATTTACAGAATGGTTTTATACACAAACGAATAATAGTAGCAACGAATCTAAAATACACGATAACGGTTTAACTCTCTTTCCGTATCTGATTGAGAGACTTGAGTAAATCCATCGAATCAATCTTGTCCCCCTCGTTATCTCTCTCCAACATCTCCTTCATCTTGATCGATATAGCACTGATCTTAGACTCCACCAACGAGCCAATGACATATTTGGATTGTTTCAACTTATGAATGGTGAGTTTGATGCCGTCTAACATCTCGACAATAGCCATTCTGTTCAGCTTTTGCCTTTTGCTAGAGATTGCATCTAAGGCCTTGGAGATCTTGGCCAGTTTCAAGACTATTTTATCATCCACTTCGGCAACATCTCCTTTTTCTGAATCCTCATCAGTAGCAGATATCCTTCTCCTTAACTTCTCAAGAGCATCCGTGGGATTAATCTTGGGAGGCACACCGAGAGTTTTAGAAGACGTGGCCTCTAGCCAACTGGCTTCCTGTCTCTTCAACGTGACGAGCTTCTTTTCATACTGCTCTAAGGTCTGGAGGTTTTGCAAGTTGGCAACGTTAGGCCTAACAATGATAGGCCTATCGCTATCATGCTTCTCGTCGTGTCCAGCAACACTGTACCAACTGGCATTGATCTTACCATCCGCAAGGTCCCGCACAAACTCATCCCTAACAACGTCAAAGATGCTCTGTGTAGCACCTGATCTGGTGGTTTTCTTTCTCCTCTGTGATGCTTCCCTGTCCTGCTGTATGAGTCTCTTTGCACACCATATTGTAAGTTGCTTCATCTTGTGTGGATCCGGTAGCGTGGAATCAAAATGCTTGTATAATGACTCCGTTGGGATATCTCCATGTGGTTCCGCGGTGAATCCGTTCCCTACAGAGGACATCCTTTTACCTCTGTTTGCCAACGAGGATCTTCTCGAAGTTGATGATCTGGATGATGGATCGGCACCATGGCCATCAAGAGAACGTTTCTTTGGAGAAAAATTGAGAGGTACTGTAGTTGTAACGTTGTCAAGTCCCAAAAATGACGCATAATCTTCTTCCTGGGCATCGCTGTCTTCTTCTGTTCCCCTATGTGGGTCTTTGCTGCTTGAGGGTTTCTTAGGCTGCTGCTTTTGCTGTGTCGTTTTTACTGTTGGCTTGGTGATAGCATCTGCCTTTACCTTTGCAACAGTTGCCGTTTTCGATCTAGTGGTCTTCTTCTGCGCGACAATACCATCCTTGGGTATCACCTCTTCTTTCGTTTGCGACCGACTAGCTGATTCTTTCAAAATTGGTTTCTTCGTACTTGTTTTCCTCTTCTTTTTCAATGGGGAACCCATGGAGAATACCTTATCATTTGCAAGGTCATCTTCTCCCTCTGATCCTATATCTTCCGGATCTTCAAGCGCATCCAATAACGTTACCTTAGGTTTCACAGGCTCTGTTGTCCTTGGTTTTATTTGAGTTCTCTTTGCTGTTGTTTTGGTTGATGCCACGACAGGTTCTTTCTTCTGTCTCTTTGTGCTCTTGGGCATGGCTGAATCCTCTTCTTCCTTGATAATTATCACGTGCTTCTTCCCACGCCCTGTGGTAGTAGCCTTTGATGTAGATCCAGAAGAGGAGGTATTTGCCTTTCTTGTTGATTTCAAGCCGGTTTGTAAAGCCTTGGAGTCAACAGCTATACTCTTCGATTTTTTAGAAACAGGCTTGGAAACAGGCTTCTTTTGCTGCTGCTGCTTTGCTGATGATTGACTTGTTTGGCTCAACTGAGACAGCTGAGACCCACGTTTGAACACAAATCCATCGTCATCCTCTTCAAATCCGTTTCGACTGGAGGTTTTTGGTATGGATCCATTCAGAACGTCCTTTAGTGTTGCCTGAGATGTGTTTATATTCTTGTTGTTGGAGGACAAGAGTTTCCCCACCATGCCTTTTTTGACGGAGGGGTTTTCCACTTCTGGTTCTTTCTTGATCTGCGTCGATCGTAGACTCTTCTTCACAGTTGATGCTGTCCTTGGTGCTGCTTCTGCAGTTTTGACTGTTGATGCATTTGATGATACCGATTTCTTCTTGGTTAGGGTCGAGCCCTTAGCTTTCGTCGAGTTCGGCGGCATGCTATAACTCGATAGATTGATGTTAGGCAATGCAGGTACAATCGTCAGTTGTAGTCGAAGTTGCTGCTGCTACTGCTGTTGTTGACTGCTTTCCAAGACCCTAGGGGAGCTTGCTGGGTGAATGTGTGATCCCTCTCCACGCGTTGAATCAATGGGGTAAGGGAGTCTCCAGCGATCTAAAATGGGACGGAGATCAAAAAGAAAGAAAAACACACAGAGTATACACACACAAACGTTCTCCCTTATGCTCTTTGCAAGCGTTGTGTATCACGAATTGTTAAATGAGAAAGAGGGATACCTAAAGTTGTCTAAACAGACAAACAGAAAGAAGTATGGAGTAACATGCATTATATCAAAACAAACAAAAAGTCGGCAGCGTAAGGCCGACGTGGGACGGGACGGTGGTTACAGGCACATGTCCGAACATTGGCAGACGCTTCGCGGTTGTAGTACAAACTGCCCTGGCTGGCTAGCCGCTTATTTTTATCCTCTTTTATCATATATGCTTGTATATGTATGCTATCAAATTGAACAAAACTCCAAAATACACAGGAAAAGCTAAGAAATGCATTGTCAAAACACAAAGCAAAAAAATTATTCATAAAGAGCAGAGCACAACCACCTATTAGGGAAGCATCACTTTCAGGATTCCTCACTATCGTCTGAATCCTCTCTGATCATTCCTGGGAACACCTCCTCAACCGAATTGGCAGGCAAAAAACCAGGTGTTTGAGGCAACCCATGTCCAGCTGCTGCACCAAGCTTACCGTTGTTAAACTGCAGGAAGACTCCACTGATGTTGTTCTGCTGGTTCTGAGAGCTGTTCATTGCCGTCTTTTTCAGCTGCGCTTGGAGGTTCTCCCTGCCTCTTGATAATCCAGTCAAACTTGACAACGACTGTGCCGAAGGAACAGAATGTGTAGGTGGAGTTGGTGGAGTCGGTGGTGCAGACGTTGAACCTTGTACCTGCTGTTGCTGCTGCTGCTGCTGTTGTTGTTGTTTGGATCTCATTGCTTGGGTCTGCTGTTGAACCGTGGGAGGCATACTCTTCTGGCTTGCCGATAGGGCCTTTGCCGTTTGCATTGCGCTCATTGGGGGAGGAGAGTGTGTTCTGAACCCTGGAGAGACTGGCTTCTGGAGAGGACGTCCTCCCGGTTGTTGTCTGGCAGTTGCAGAGGAGCTTATTTGTGAGGATGGGGATTGGGACCTTAGCATTGGTGATTGTTGGGCTCTTGGAGATGATGGCCTGTTGACCGCCTGATGTTGCTGCTGTTGTAAAGGTGGCGAGTTGGATCCAAGTGGTGGAGTCGACAGGGTGTTTCCATACCCTGAAGAACCAGTGTGGGCCAATCTTGGTCTAGGGGCAGTGTAGTTGAAATAGTCACCATTATCCTCTGCATTATTGCTGACGTCAGGAGAGTTTATGACAATTGTCGTTCCGGCTCTAGTACTGATCATGTGTTGCTGTTGGTACGTTGGAGTACCCGCTGGCGAGGTTCCGTCCGAGGTTATTGAGTTGCTTCCACTCGAAGTTCTACTTAGCGAAGGATAGATGTTGCTCATTGCAGGTAGAGAAGAAATACTCGAGTTCTTTTTATGCTTTGCCTGTTGTTGTTGTTCATCTCCTGAATGTAGCACGTTGTAGTTGTGGCTCTGGGCAAAGTTCTGATTGGCAGAAGATGCCTTGACAGAATGGAAAGATGGCAGGTGCAACGATGAAGACGAGTGGTTCCCCTGTAGCTGTGCCTTTAGGGATAACGAGGAATCTGTAGCCTGTGGGGATAGAATGTTGTTGGCAGCACCACTACCACTGTACCCACTAAAGCTTGACGAATAACCAGTAAGGATTGATTGCGCATCGTTGTTGTTGTTGCCAAGTGCTTGCAAGTTGACGGCTGATTGTTGCTGCGAGGAGAAAGGAGAGGAGTAAAGTCCAGTCTTGGTGTTGTTTCTCTCCAATGGATCGTTCATCGAGCATAGGTCTGTGAGATGATTGAGCCATTTTGTTGCCACTTCTTCCGACGTGGCTCTGAAAGTAAACTTTGCCTTGGATTCGGTAGCAGACTTACCTCCACCGATTCTGATGATGAATTTCTTAGCATCATCTTCGGATGGAGTCACTTTGATGTCGTTCAAGCTGTACGAGTTGAGTGGGGTTGTCTCTTTCTTTCTATCGTCTGTTCTGAACTCGTGCAGAAAGTTGAACGTTAAAACGTAGAAAAAGTTCGAGTAATTCTTGAGATACTTGGACTTCTTATCGAGGTATCCACTAATAACGCACGAGCTTATCTTTTCTCGTTGGTAAGGATAAACAACGTCCGATTTTTTTCTGATTTGTTTTGCCTTGGATAGTGAATCCCTTGCATTGATGTTCAAAAGATTCTTGGATCCATCGTTCAAGATGAAGTAGTCCCAATCCATTCCATAGTCATTGCTGAGGAATCCATTCATGAATTCACTGACTAGATTATCCTTTGCCGAATCCAACTCTGAATTGATCAATGTTACAAAGCTCTTGACACAACCTTGCAACTCGTTGTACAAGATTGTTTCCAACTGGACACCTTTATGCTGGATGTCGTAGTAGTTCTCCTTTAGATGTGCCTCTGTGTATAGTTGATCTTTCAATTGTAGGTCCAATTTGAGTCTCAACAGGTAAGGATCTTTCTTTGGTTCCAACTTTTGGAACTTGACGTTTGTACCCAAGGATGTTGTCGTTTCACCTTTTGTCAAGAGTTCGATCGATTCGATATAGTCTGCAAGTGTTGCTCCAGTCTTTGCTATTTCAAACTTCAAGTTCTGGGTCTTAAAATCGGCCGAGCCTTTAAGCGAGGATATTTGTTTCACCGTTTCATTGAGACTGTCTTTCAAGTTCTCCAACCTTGGTATGATCTTCAACGTTAGTTGGTTATGTGTGATGAGTTCCTTTTCAGCCATGCTGCTGTGATAGTTCAACAAGGTTGTTGATATTGAAAGAACAGAATGGTCCCCAACTGGTAAGAATGAAGACTGGATGAACCTGTTTAGGAAGTTTTCCTGCTGCGTCACTTGTGATGAGTCTGAGTTGATTCCTTGTTTTGCAATGCCCTTTGCCGATGCTGCTCCTTTCATCTTCAATTTGCCGCTCGTTTGCCTCTTCAAGAGTTCTAGATTTTCCAACATTGCTTTGTTGCCCAGGTATGTCTGTTTTTTGAAGATGCTGATTTCTTTCAAGTAAAAGATCAACTGTTTGATGATCATTTTCCAGATGGTGAATCTATTGATGAGCTTATCGATTGGTTTTGGTTCGTCTGTTGTTCTGAAGGGAAGGTAGTACGGGGAGTTGTAGTTTGTTGGGGGAAGAATGTTCTTGTTTGTTTGCAATAGCCTATTGGAGACATCGTACAGTGTTGCATTTTGGGGTTCTTCATTGAGGTATTGTGACTGTTGGAACTGCTGCTGTTGGTACAGCGGTTGTTGCTGGTCTACCCTTTGATTCGAGGAATTCATGCCGGTTTGAGAGTTGTGCTATAGGGTCTATCTGTTTAAATCTATGTGTTTGAGGATGAAGTGTGTCTTTATGAGAGGTATGCCATGGATAGAATGACCAATGGGAGGGAGAAAGCAGAAAAAGGATCAATTGGCTCTTGGATGCTGTTGCTGTTGTGTGGTGGTGACCCTTGACAAGCAGTCCAACGAAATGGAGATGAGATTGATCCAAATAATTGAGTAATGGGAAAGGAAGAAGTCTAACGAGGTCTATGGCACAAGAAGAATCTATGTGGTAAGCAATTCAGACAGAAGTATAAATAGAACAAGAAGGGAAAAAGCTTTTTCTTAAGGGGTAAAGGGTCTTTTGCGTGTCAGATTAGTCCAAACTGCGATAGTGCTAAATGTTGTTGATGTTGATTCCGTTTACTAGGGCAGTAGTACACTACAGGGGGGCGGGCCACGGGGGGGTCTGGCCGGGGACGCACCGGGGACGCACCGCGGATCCCCCACCGGGGAGCTTCTCTTTCTCCACATTTGCCCTTGCTATTGCCATTGCCGCGGTAACTCCTGTGTCCATCTCACGGTGTCTGTGTCCTTGCCTGACGGGATGAGCACACACGGATGTGTATGGATCGCACACTCCTCCAGTGGATGATATACTCTTGCTGCTGATCCATTGATGTTGACGATGATCTTGACATTGATGGAGATGCTGTTCAGTATGGAGAACCAGCAATGGCGGGCTTCCATGCACTTTACCTCTGGCACGTCACGTCCCTTGGCTCCCCCGGGGCCTTCCTTGCCATGCCGCACGGTTCCGTGCCGCGACGTGGCGGTTCAACGCCCGTGATACTCTCCTCTAAGCTGTGCTAAGCCGAACGCACGGCCATCACCAGCCTCCACAGCTCACCGGTTAACTTGCCATTACAATCCATCTAGGCAATTTGTTACTTGCCTTCACAACCATCCATCGCCATTAGTAAGACAAGTGATCAATTGATCGACACTCAACGTTGGCATCAGCTTATGCGATTGGACGTCTCTGTGGTTGGGGGTTGGGTACTGCTGGCTGCTGGGGTTTCCACTTTGACGTGTGAAGAGACTTTTGAAGCAAAGAAACTTCTTACCGTTGAGCCTACGTAAGCCATTGGATGGGTGATAGAATGCTAAACTAGAAGAAGCAGGATACATCGATAGCCGGTGTCACACACTTACTGAATCATCACTTCTATCTACAAACATCAATCAATCGATGATCATTCATCTAGTCAGTCGGTATCTCAGGTGGGTACCATCCTTTTCGGTGCCTATCTATACTGACATGCATCTCTAAAACTTCAGTTGTCGTACTTAAGGTTTCGCTTATTATTCAAAAGAAAGATTATTATTATATAACTATTGTGCCCTTCTTTTTCGTTATCAAATCCTAATCCCCGCCTTGAAAAATGAAAAAAGATCACGTGCAAAAAACATGTGAGTAGATATAGTACCCTTTTTATCAAAATGGCAGATTGCGTTACACAGGTGTGCACAGCCGTGTAGTTTGTTGTTCGTGTTCTTGTTGAAGAAGAAGAAGAACAAGACGAACAAGACGACCAAGAAACAGCTACTAACGGTGTCCTCCTCTCAAACAATCAAACACACTCACCGCCATTCTAAACCGTCTTGCGTGTTTACACCCGTCATCAAAATTAAGACAGGGATTTCCCCATATTTTCTCACTGCCCTATCCCTGTCTAATCTTATTTTGAAACAGGATACCAGAGAAGAAATCACAGCGGTGGACGTTTCCCTACTTGCCTTCCAACCGCCAAATCAACATCACCATCAGTACCACCAGTACTATTCATCACTCACAGCATACCTAGTTTTGTCTTGTTCTTCTTGATCAACTCTCTGTACATATAAATCCTCCCACTTCTCATTCATGTCTTCATACTCGGGCGCAAACGGTTCTTTCAACCCGGCAGACCTTGCCAATGGGGTTCAAAACTTGCATCTTGCTCCTACTCCTGCTAATCCCAACAATGCCAATAGAAGAAGGAAAACAGCTCACGCCCATCACAATCTAATGCCTTCCTTTCAACAGAACCAAGGTTATACTGCTCATGACTCAAACTTTGATCCCAACGCGGCCGCTTTGAGCGCAGGTCTTCACGCTCCAACGTATTCATTGTCAACAACACCCACACTCATTCCAGACGTTCAACACCCTAACTCTTATCCTGTGTCAGTTCCTGAACAACCTCAACTCCAAATGCAAGATCCAAACGATTTCTACAGACAGCAGCAACAACAGCAGCAACAACAACAACAGCAGCACCAGCAAATGCCTCAACCGCATTCAGCTCATAACGTCTCAGAGGCTACAAACTCTGAAGATCTTTCGGTACCAGCCATCAGATACCAGATGGATTACAACTACAAAGACTCCGATTTTTTGACTTTCCAAAACGTTTCCCCTCCTTTGGCAGGAACACAGTATAAAGCAATCGACCAAGGAAATGCATCCCCAAAGTTTGCAAGGATAACAATGTACAGCATACCAAGCACAGAGAAGCTCCAAAAGTCTTCGAAGATTCCACTTGGCCTCATAGTGAGACCGTTTGCACCTTTGGATACCCAACTAGGGGAAAAGGAGGTGCCACAGGTGGATTTCCGTGAGATGGGCGTCGTGCCAAGGTGTAGACGTTGTCGTACCTACATCAACCCAGCAATGCAACACACCACACATACCATCATCTGTAACGTTTGTTCGTTTGCAACTCCTGTTCCCCCTGAATACATCAACCAGGTTGATTCCAACGGAGTCAGAAGTGACTACTACGAAAGACCAGAATTGCATGCAGGAGTGTACGATCTGATAGTTCCCGACGATTACAACGTGGATGAGCAAAAGAAACCAGACCCAATACACTACGTCTTTTTGATCGATCTATCCCTACCTTCAATCAACTCGAAGCTTCACGAGGCTGCCTGTTCAGCCATCAGACTGGCACTTTACAAGAACGGCGAGTGTAACCTGCCTGCTGGATCCAAAATCTCCATCGTTGGATTTGGCGACAAGCTTCATTTCTTCAACCTTACCCCTTCGTTAGAACAAACATCAATCTCAACAGTTTGTGATTTGGATGACCCATTCATTCCGTTCTACGATGGTATATTTGCCGATCCTCTAGAATCTTACAGCATCATTGATACCACCTTGAGCACTATAGAGCATGGTATCTCCACCTACCCTGGTCCAGAGCCATGCTATGGATCCGCACTAACGGCTGCAAAGCTACTGCTCGAACAGGTTGGAGGAGGCCAGGTCATCTCCTGCTTGTCAGCCTTGCCAACCTGGGGTTTGGGCGCACTCAAGCCAAAACTTCCAAGCGGGAAGCAAAGGGAAGAGTACGATAGGGACGTTGTCACCCCGGATAGTAAGTTCTATCAGGAGCTTTTGAAGAGTTGCATCAAGGCCAACGTTGCTGTTAATCTTCTTGTTGGAAGTAACTTTGCTGTTGATCTTGCCAACGTTGGTTTGGTTGCCCACAATACCGGTGGTGTTGTCAAGACCTGGTTCAACTTCAACATCGATAGGGACGAGACAGATCTGGTCCATACCGTCAAGACGATCGTTACTTCGACCGCTGGATATCAAGGCCAGGTCAAAGTTCGTTGTTCGAACGGGTTACAGGTGAACAAGTACTTTGGTGCCTTCTCCACCTCAGGACAATCGGCCGATCCAATGCTTCCCGTTGTGACGAGCAACACATCCGTTGCGTGCAACTTTGTCTACGATGGTAAGCTCGACACAAAGAAGGATGCTCATTTCCAATCTGCCCTGTTGTATACCGCTTCGGACGGTACAAGAAAAGTCAGGGTTGTCAACTGTATCATGTCCGTTACCGAAAGAATTGCTGATGTGTTTGCGTTTGCCGATCAGGATGCCGTTCTTTCTGTGATGCTCAAAGACAGTCTAACAAGAGTTCCACAGGTGAACCTCGTGGCAGTGAGAAGCTTCCTCACCGTTCAAGTTGCCGACATCAACGCACAGTACAGGGCATTGGTTGCTCAAAGCTCCTCCATTCCTGGCCAACTGGTGTTCCCACACTCCCTCAGAACTTTGCCAATGTTCATCCTATCGGCAATCAAATCAAAGGCACTAAAGGAAAGAGTTAGCAACCCAGATCTGAGAATCGAGAGCTTGTTCAACCTGCAATCCTTCACAACAACAAGACTTTCGGCGTACCTTTACCCAGTTCTCATCTCCATCCATAACCTGGACGAATCGGAGTGTCTTTACAGCAACGAAACAGGCAAGTTCATCATGCCAAAGGCAACACCACTAACCCAGACCAACTTGGAGATGGGAGGAGCATACGTGCTATTCAACACCAAGTGCCTATACCTATGGATTCATTCTGCGGTGAACCCACTTCTCCTGCAGGATCTCTTTGGCGAAGACGTGACCTCTTTGGAACAGCTTTCATCGGGACAGTTCTCCTCGCATCTGCCTATCTTGGAAACGCACATTTCGAAACAGTTGAGAAACCTATGTGGGTTCCTTGCCAGCCATTACACGGGTTCGGAATTCTTCCCTGTTTCGATCTGTAGGTTTAGAATGGATCCTAACGAAGGTGAATTTGTCGAGTTGCTGTACGAGGATAAGTCCGGAGATCTTGTCTGGTCTTACGATGAATACTTGAAGCATTTGTTCAAGCTTATTGGGACCAAGATTGAGACTGGAAGTGTTGTCGGAGCTCCCGAGTCTGGATCTGGGTCAGGTTCGTCTTCTATGAAAGACTCCTTCTCCTTTGCTCAACGGTTCAACATTTTTTGAGTTGGTTGGAGTCGTTCTCACGCTTTTTCAAAGTGATCTTTGTTTTGTTTTGTTCTTTCTTTCTCACTTTTTTTCATCATTCTTCTTGTGATTCATCTTTCCATATCACTGGTTTTATTTTGCTCCCTTTTCAATCCTCCTTTTCTGTGTGTAGCCATTATAGATACATACAACCGTGTTCTCTCATTAACAAACTTGAGGTAGTAGTTAGGCTCGTATCCAATATGAGAAAATGACTAGCAATCATTTGAGATTAATTCGGTTCCAAAATGATCCACGGAATATATGTAGGCATACACATTTTGAAAGAAATATGGCTAGGAATGTATACATGCAAAGTACTGAAAAGTTCATTACTGTGAACAGAACAAGCAACAAAACGGTAAAACAAATTTTAAGTAGAAGTATAACAACACTAAACTGAGAAAGTCAAACAACAAGTGTAACACAAGAATAAAAAGAATGGTAAAAAAACAGAGCAGTATACACAGCTCAAATCTATAAGACTTTTCCAACAACACCTTCGACAATATGCTTCTCATCATCACCAACCTTTTTCAACTGCTTTCCTAAGGAAATCTCACCTAGTAATGAGCTCAAGGTATTTGGATTGGCAATAGCAGGGCTAGGAATGGAAGGTGCAGACCCAGAGGGAACACCTGGAGCACCAACTGCTGGAGGAGGTGGAGGAGGTGGAGGAACAGCACCAGCACCCATTGCTGGAACAGGTGGAGGTGGAGGTGGAGGTGGAGGTGGAAGATTCATGGCTGGAACTGGTGGTGGTGGAGGTGGGAGGCCCATGGTTGGAACAGGTGGTGGAGGGGGAGGAGCACCAGTCTCTAATGAGTTACCGTTGGTCAACGGTGGTGCTGCTGGGATAGGTGGGGCACTCAAAACAGGAGAAGATGGTGGCGGAATGCCAGCATATGATTCTCCCAGAGGTTTCTCCAACGATAATTCACCACTAGGTGATTCATGTTCAGATGAAGTGAAGACTGGCACTGATTCTAATGGAGGAGGAGGAGCCTGCTGCTGTTCCTGAACTGGCATGTACGATTGGGTGAAAGGCACTGGTGGTGGAACAGATGGAGCTGGAGACTGCGATTGCGACTCAACAGCATCAATGAAGTCAGAATCCTTAGAGTCTTCCTCGCTAGGTTCCTGCAGGTCAGTATCAGCGGGAGCAGTAACTGGAACAGGAGGAGGAACAGTAGATGGCAAAAAGCTCGTCTTCTCAGCAACTGGCGTGCCAACAGTGGAAGTTGAGGTGTTGGCTCTCATCCCACCAAACAACATTGAAGCCAATTCTGCCTGTTTGGAAGAGGCAGGCAAGTCTTCGTCAGAATCATCATCATCGCCGTCCTTCTCAGAATCTGATCCCCAACCATCATCGTCTTTATGGGATCCCATTCCACGCTGAGCATTTCTTTGGGCCTGGAGTTGCGTAGTGTCAAACTTAGGTCCTTGCTGCTCAGGTTTGAAGAATGGGTTATTGGTTCTTTTGGACTGGTCAGTAGGAGCAACTGGAATTGCTGACTTATTCTCTGCTGCTGTTGTTGTAACTGCTGCGCTTGCTCCATTAGCTTCCAACTTCGACTTTTCTTCAGCGGCAACCATCTTGGCAAACGGATTGTTGCTACTTGTGTGAGGTGCTGCAGCAGAAGTCACTGGGACTGGTTTAGGCTCTTCCTTCACAGCTGGCTTCGACACACTCTCTTCAACATCGCTGTCATCACTGGAAGCATTCTCATCTGCTTCTTGTTGCTTCAAAGCTTCCATCTCTGCTCTTAGCTTGGCCAGTCTTGCTTCCTTATCTGCCTTCTTCTTCAACTTTTTTTCACGTTCCTTTGCCTCAAGAGCTTTTTTCTCTGCAATCAGCCTTTTCAGCTCCTCATCGTCTTCATCGTCATCCGATGAGGACAAAGAATCATCCTGTTGCTGAGCCACAGGTGGAACAGATATCAAGGATGGAGTCTTTGTGTGACGTGGAATTGGAGGAGGTGGAGCCTTCTTCTCTATCACAACAGCCTCAGCTGGAACTGGAACAGACACTGGGGAGCTTATCTGAGGCGATGGAGTCGATGGAGTAACAGAGGAATTAGAACCGCCAACCTTCAATCCCAACTTAGCAAGCCTCATTTGCATTCTCTTTTCTGCGTTCTCCTTGATCCTCCTTGCTCTATCCATTGCAGGGTTTGATGCTGCAACAGCAGAAACACTTGCAGGAACAGATTGTGCAGGTGGAATGGCTGTTGACACAGTTGTTGGCACGGACGAAGCAGATGACTGTCTTGACTGTGATACAACTGGCTTTGACTGTTCAGGTGCCGCAGCATGGACTGGCTTAGTTGCGTTCAAGTAGTCAATAAATTCCTTCACTTCTCGGTTTTGAATGCCCTGTCCTAACTCCCACTTTGAATGTCCAACCTCAACTGAGTTCTTCGCTCCCAAAGAGTTTGAGATGTCCTTGACGAGCTCACTGATGGAAACAGAAATATCCTTGATCATTCCCTGTTGCTGTTTGGTTTCGTTTGTTATTCTGGTGATCTCTTCTGCAAGCTTTGCCTCGTTGTCTTCAAACTTCTCAAATGATGGGGCTGGCTTCCCGGTCAGCGCAGCCATCTTGGCTTGAATTGTTGCTTTCTGCTTCGCTATTCTTTTGTCTGATTCGGTGACTTCGCCATTCGGACCGCTACCATTGACATCAATTCCTGATGGGTTTTCTTTCTGTAACTTAAGCCTAAAAATTTCAATCTTTGCTCTCATGATCTCCTCGTCAATCTTTTCAATAGACTCAATGATTTGAGGGACACTGTCAGTCAACTTGTACAACTTTTTGGAGATTTGCTGCTTTTCTTGAAGAAGTGAACCGCTATCAACAGGAGCAGAGTTTAGCTTTGCTTGTGCTGATCTCACCTTAGACTTCAAGGTTTCAATCTCATTCAAAGTTTGCTGTCTGCCGTAATCATTTGAAATGTCTTCATCTGTGGCATCTATGGCGTCTAAAATAATCTTCTTTTCATGGACCAATGTCTTCAACTCTTCCACTGACAGCTTGGAGTTGTCACCAGAAAGTTCATCAGACGTTGTTCTTCTACCAACTCTATGTCTAGAGTTGCTGACGTAGCCAATGTCACTATCGTCATTTTTGAATCTGGTACCATCCCTTGAAGCAGAGGAAGGAGCAACAGAAGGTTTTGAAGATCTGGACAATCCAGCTGCGTCCTTTTTCAACATACCCTTCAAATCACTCATGCTATCCTGCAACAGCTTTGAAGAAGGCGGGATCAATTCAGGTGGCAAATATGCTGGTAGGTCAAAGCCGTTCAAACGCCTGTAAATGAGATGCATAGCAACGGCAAACTCGTCCTTGTTCAACTTTCCCTTGTTTCCAGAATCCGCCAATGTCCAGATCTGTTCCAGCTCCTGTCTGTTCAACCCCGACTTTCCAAAAACGCTAATGGCCACATCACCTTCAACATATCCTTTTCTAGAGGAGTCCCACTTCTTGAAAATCCCATCATAAATAAGCTTTTCTTGCTTGCTGATTGCCCATGTGACATTAGTGGCATTGCTACCACCCATAGAGGACGTTAGCTGATGAGTTTGGGTTGAAGCGTTTGGCATGAAGTGAGATTGCATCATATCTAAGCCTGGCAATCC
Organism: Ogataea rishiriensis; assembly: GCA_030569615.1. NCBI lineage: Eukaryota > Fungi > Ascomycota > Pichiomycetes > Pichiales > Pichiaceae > Ogataea > Ogataea rishiriensis. Next base: position 9,132 of record JAJMLH010000008.1, on the reverse strand, counting down.
CCCAGTAGGTGTAGAAGTAAAACCCCACTGGCCTGGTTTCCCAGTTGGCATTGCTGTTAGGCCAGTAGGTTGAGGTAACAGTCCAGTCTGTTGAGGTAACAATCCAGTCTGTTGAGGTAACAACCCAGTCTGTTGAGGAACCAAGCCCTGGAAGCCTGTTGCTTGAGGCACCAATCCTCCTGTTCTTTGCTGTTGCAATGGTGGAGGCTGATAACCAGTTGCCTGTGGAGCCAGTTGCTGAAATTGAGGCTGGAAGCCGGTGGCCTGAGGGGCAAGACCGGCAGAAGTGCCATTGACTGGAACCAGATGACCCGTTTGTTGTGCTGTCAAAGGAGTAAAGGTTCCAGTCTTCTGAGGTTGCAAACCAGGGAAACCAGTGACTGGGGGCTGTTGTTGTTGTTGAGGTGGCTGAGAGTTCCAACCTGTGGCCTGTTGTTGCAATGGCTGAACATTCCATCCAGTGGCATGTTGCTGCAGTGGCTGGAGATTCCATCCAGTAGCTTGCTGCTGTAATGGTTGAGAAAATGATCCACCGTTTGCTTGCCTTCTAACATCATCACTGAAAGGAGTGTTTGCTGTTCTTGACTTGTCCGCAGAACCATCCTCGACAGCAAAATTGATTGCATCAACAAAGCTGCTCACTTCATTCTTGATCTTCAATGGCAATTCCAGTGGGATTGGTTCACCCTTGATGGCGATGGAGCACAAGTGAAGGGCCAATGCAAACTCTGGAAATAGCAAGTGTCCAGACTTTGTGGTATCGGCCAGCGTCCAAATATCAGCTAGCTTGGTAGCTGATAGGCCAGACTGAGTCAAAATAGTTTTGCAAGCAGAACCATCAATTGAAGACTCTCCCTTCGCAACATTCACTCTAAACATGTGTTCAAACTTTTCCTGGTCTTTAGCAGTTATAAATGACAATCTGATAGATGGAATTTTGACATCTCTGTTTTCCTGCTCTTGCATTTGCATTGACTGGAAGGCGGATGTAAATCCTGTTGGTTGAGACATCAATGGTTGTTGCTGCTGTGGTGGCGGTTGTTGTTGTTGTTGTTGTTGCTGTTGTTGCTGTTGCTGTTGCTGTTGCTGCTGCTGTTGCCAACCTGTTGCTTGAGACGCCAAATTCATACCAAAGGTGGTTTGTGGCTGAAATCCAGTCTTCTGGGTCGCCAATGGTTGTTGAGGTTGAGAATTCCAACCCGTAGCCTGTTGCTGTAATGGTTGTGGATTCCATCCTGTTGCTTGGTTGTTCAAATATGCTGGAGTTGATTGTCCCCAGCCTGTTGCTTGATTGGTCAGTGGTGTTTGGTTTGGAATTGACGCTTGAGCTTGAGATTGGTTACCAAAAGCGTAACCCGTGGCTTGCGGTTGCAGACCTGACCCCCCATAGAAAGGTGGCTGTTGATGTTGTTGTTGTTGCTGTATAGCTTGTGGAGGCTGGGTGGACCAGTTGTTCACATATCCTGTCTGCTGAGGATACACTGGAGCATTACTGGGACCATTACCACCACCATACTGGGGCTGTTGCTGTTGTGGACCACCGTACGGATACATGAGGGTATAGGAGGACTACCTTTGTGGAAGAATACCAACTGTCAGATCTTGAAAGCAGCAAGCCGTGAAATCAATCAACTACTCAATTAATCAAATGACGCAATTGGCTTTGAATGTAGCTTGTAGAAAGGGATGAACTGTTGACAGGGAATATGAAAAGAGAGAGTGAAAGAAGGATTAATGATGGTATATATGTGTATCCTAGCATATACAAAGGAGACAACCCACCATCTCTCACGGCCATGCTGTCCAAAGGGGAGGAATCTCCAAGGCCAAATTACGTAATGCTTTACGGCATTACTTTTCTTGACGGCACAGGAAAAGGGGGATGGATGGATAAAGGAGTGCCTCTTGTCTTCCTATACTTTTTTCTTTACCACTCTTCCTGTTCTCATACCTCCTTACAAGAAGTCACAGATTGGAAGAGACATGTTTTGATAATTACACTTCGATGGGTGCGACCGTTTTAGATGACACTCAGAGGATCTCCACTCAGCAATCTGCCGACGAAACAACGGCGAGCCGTACAGCAGGTACCGATAAGCATGGCTCAACCCCAGCATCATCATCAGCATCAGCATCTTCTGCTTTCTCTTCCTCTTCCAATAAATCACAAAGGGCACTTCCATATGATGACACGATAAATGTGCGACCTCCTTCTATGACATTGCAGCAGTTTCAAGAGCAAAAGAGGAAACAACACAGACACGCTACCGAGGACGATGGCAAGAACAAGACCAGGATCAATAATAATAACCAAAGTAAGCATACTGCAGAAAGGAACAACATAAGGGAGAACAAGAGTCTCAACAACTTAAAGTCGTCTTCACTACAATCTGAGTCGCACTTTGGTGGCTCCACTTCTCAAAGAACTCAAAGATCGTATTCGTTCCTACCCTTAGACTCGGATTTCAGGATAAACGAATCTCAGACTCCTCTCTTCAACAAAGTTCGGAACCCATTCGACGCAACACCCGACAATGCTGCGACACCATCGAAAGATGAAACAGGGTTTGGGTTTGATTTATCCACCCCAACAGCCACCAAGACCCCAAAGGCGCGATCCAACAATGAGTCCGCATCATCATTGGACAAGACTTCGACAGAGCCTTTGCAATCCACTGAGTCAAACACGGCAGAAATATTCAAAAATCTCAGAGACAAGCAAGGCGATGCCTTTGAGTATGATACCGAGGTTGGTATTATATTGGAAGGCAACAACGAGAATGAAGATGAAGATCAGGATGAATCTGTGGATGACTCTTATACCCCGATCAACTTGAATGCTGGATTCAATCATGCCCAAGCTAGCTATAGCCTTCAACACATAGACATCCTATCGGTCACAGATACAACACAGGCGGATGGGAATATCCATCAGGAAACCAATCGAAGATTGGAAGAAAAAGAGGGACTCCAAAAAGCTGGAAGCTTAGATGATGCCTCTTATAGTTTCATTAAAAATGGTATTTTTTCTCCAACTTTTCGGACGAAGGATAAATCACAATCAGCAGATGCAACGGCCAGTGCTGTGGCAAGCAAATTTCAACTGGCTACTACACAAGAGCTCGGCACAACGCAGACACAAAATGCATACACTCAGGAATCGGTTCAAGTTCCAGGTACAATAGAAAGAACGAATAATCCAGACATGTCCATAAATAGTCCCTTGAAGAGCAAATCAGGGGACGATTTCGATTTTTCCTTTTTGAGCAAATCGAGAGCTACCATACACACAGCGCCTTCAGTGCCCCAGATCGATGAAGTGGAAAGTGACGAGGAGAATTTGACAAGAACACAAGAGAACTCAATACGATCTTTCTTGGACGACTCGCAAGATGCACAATCTAAGAATGATAAGCAGTCTGGCAACCCAGTTCCAGAAGTTATAAGTTCGCAGAGCTCGATTGCCTCAAGGCCGACACAGCTGTCAACCTCAAATCGATTTCAACAGCATCTCATGGACAAACCAACACAGACAATAGGTTCATTTACCTCACCGACATCATCAGCATCTGTTATTCAGAGATACACACACGAGGAAACTGTGGGAACCGAGAAGGATTCAAAAGCAAACACGGCGAACGACATTACAAGCTCTCCAAAGGCGACAGTACCGATCCAGAAATCCAACACCGGATCAGCAAATTGGACACAAGAGGAGGATCATGGGGAGTTGGAAATCATGAGCAGCGCTGAAAGTCAAAATAACGCGGTGAATAGCCACACTTTTGGGCGTCCACTGACAAATATTAGGGAGACTATCACTATAGATGCTTCATCACCTGAATTGAACGAGCCAATGTCTCAAGACTTATCGGATTTTGACGAAGCAGAGGAGAAGAAACTCAACGAAGAACTTGAAAGCACCAAACTGTCTGAGACATCGGCTGCTTTCAATACTGATACCACCAATATTGGAAAAACAATTAACACATCGGATGTCTCGCTGGGAGAGCCAGTTGGAAATGTTCAAGATGAATTGGACACTCATTTGGAAATACCCGAAACTTTGCAAATCAGAGATGACGAGGATAGTGACGGTGAACATCATCATGGCATCAACGATGAAGAATATGAAGAAAGGGTTGTGATGAAAAGAAAACCAAAAAGGCTGGTGATTTCCTCATACCAATCGCAGGAGACGCTGGGCGGTGAGAACACGCAAGAGAAACCTGGACCAATAGATGATTCAGTGAACGAGCATGACACTGCTGACTTTGATAGCGACAACTCGAACCTTCAAAACGACACAAGAGGCGAGCACGAACCTGTCAGCAGTGAGGATGAAGTAGGCAACAAAGATGATGACCAAGCCGTTGTTGAGGACTCTTTGATGTCTTTTTCTCAAACAACCCATTCGACAGAATCAGGTTTGAAGCTGGGAAGAGGTTCGTTGGCGAAGAAGAAACTGTCGGTCCGCTCTATACAGACAGCACCAGGTTGGAATTCTAAGCCCGATTCATTCCTACCCACCATCCATTCCGATCCCATCGATATTGTGCTGAGTGACGGTTCAAGAGCATCGTCTGACTCTGAGCAGGAAGATAGAAGTACGAAGGAGGATTATCATTCCAGCGTCTTTGTACATTCGGACGTCGATGATATTAACGTGTCAGCAAAGGCAAGGGACAGACGTACAAACAATACATCCAAGATGAAGAAGCTCATGAAACCTGAACCATATGCAAAGCTGAACAGCAATGGCAGTGAATCTTTCAAAATTGGCTCTAGATCGAACGTCCCATATTCCACGTTCATTCCACAGAAGCTGCCATCTTCTTCCGTCAAACCAGATATGACTGCGGATGAGTTGATCGATACTACGATTGCCAGCCACAATATCACACTGGACTCCAATACTGACTATGAGGAAAGTACAGTCATATATGATACCAGAGAGAGTGATGAATTGACTCATCCTGTCGAAGGGGTACTACGGGCACCTGAGAATAAAACCTACTTCACCAAGAAGGATTTTGTCTTCAAAAGAGCCGTGTGGATTACTGGATTGGAGCGCAAACTTCCTGCTCATATTGTGAGTGTGGACCCACAAGATATCGATTTTACAACATTCACGCTGGAGATATCCTGTGATTCAGTTGAGGATGGTATTATTGAGGAGGTGAAGCAAAACCAGATATTTTGTCCATTGTGTTTGAAGATTGGCGATACGATCAAGCTTAGATCAAACAAGACCAGTCGATACGTTATCACGGGGCTCGAGAGAGATTCTACCCTAAAAGGAGAACTAACGTGTATGAGAGGCTACAATATTGTGTACGTCAGACTCAAGGGCAAGGAGAAGGGCGAGCTTGGCGAGGTTGAAACCAAGGTACTGATCAAGGAAATCTATTTGACCAACCCCATGTCGAGCGGTATTGCATTCAGGCTCTTTGATGACGAGCTGTATTTTCAAAACTACCTTCGTGCTCTTTCCCATGAGTTGCCAGCGACATCAGCTCCCCTACCACTTCCTTCTTCTTCCACGACAGGTGCTCAAAGAATGACAACGAGAACAGCAACCACACAATCTGTTTCTCATGTGACTTCCAGTATTGCAAAATCTTCTGGTAATCTAGAATCTAGACAGAGGCCATTTGACCGATGTTTGTTCTTGATCACGGCACTAGACGGCTCAAGCGCGCAGTCGAAGGATACGCATGCAAAGACGATCCAGTTTATTAGAAAAAATGGAGGAAAAGTGATTGATGATACTGGTTCGTTGTTCAATAGTGAAGTTGATGATGATGGTCATGCCGAGGATGGCGATTCTCCCCTGTTGAGTTACAACTTTGCAGCATTATTGTCTCCAAAACATATCAGGACGTTAAAGTATATCCAGTTTGTCTCTCTTTCGTGGCCGATCCTATCGACAACCTTCATCCAAGATTTGATGCGGTCACCTTCGATGCTGAATGGTTGGAAGGACAAGTGGGTTTCCTATGTTCTTCCTTCTGGAGATTCAATCCCTAGAGGCTGCGCACTTTCGTTGAACCTCTATCCGTTCATCACGAACTGGCTGGCTGACAAGCCGTTGAAAGAACAGATGCATTTGAACTCTCACGTGTTCGAAGGGTTGAGGTTTATTGTTGATGACAATACTGATTCTGAGAAGGTGAAGGACATTCCTTTCTTCTTGAGAGTGTTGGGAAGCAAGGAGAGTCTACCGTTGGACAAGGAAGAACTCACGTTGAGTTCGTTACGGAGATCCTTAAAGACGTTTTTGGATGGGAAAGGGATGGAGGGCGAGTCTGTTTATTTCTACTCTTGCCATAGAGATATGGACAAGGCCACTTTTGTGAAGCTTGTCAACAGTGTGAAATGTTACGAGTCTAATGGGCTAAAGCCTGACGGTTTGAAAGGCTCCACAAGGCCCAAAAAACGGAGAAAGGTTTCGAACGATAAGGAAAGCATGAGGTTGCAAAAGGTTGATCGTCTGAGTTTACAAGGGCTGGAGGTCAAGGTTGTCGGCTGGGAATGGTTGGTTCAATGTATCATTGCCGGCTTGTTGCTCGATCCTGATTTTAGCGTTTTGATGTGAGGTGTCTAATTAATGCTTGTACTACTACTGTGTGTAAATGTTTCTGGTTAGAATTGATTACACTTTGATTTTGATAATAAGGTACAACGAGGAATCAATCAGACTTCCATCGTTCTAATGTATATACATATTGACTTTAAACGTTATTTTTTTTTTTTGGTTTTCGTTCTTCACAGCAGGTTGACAACCACAAAGATGAAGCCAAGAACAGTACTATACAAAGCAGCAGAGTATGGTGCTCCCAACAGATTTGACCCATCCTTCCTTCCCAGTGCAGCGGCACCGGCCTTGGTACTGGTGGAGTAAGATCCAGATGCACTTCCGGTGGTACTACCTCCCGTCGAATTCATTGCTGTGTTATTGGCAGCGGACGAGCCTATATAGACCTCTCCGTTTGAAATGTACACCTGTGTAGAATGGTTCTCCGTACTGGTAACATTGACCGAGTATGGAATGGTCAAGGTCATCCCTTCATAGTCTGTCATGTTGTTCGTTTCAGCCAATGGGATTTTGCCCGACTGTATGGCATACAGAGAGGTGGTGACTTTTGAACTGGAAGCCCTCGTGGCCGTGACGCTTGCCGATGTTGCCGATTTGCTCAGATGGAACGACTGTGTTGCTGCTGCCTGTGCGAATGCCAACTGTTTTGCCTCGTTATCAACGGCAAGATAGACGCTACGTAGGAACGGGGTTCCAAGAACGCTGAAACCCACGTCCGAATCCGGCAAAAATGCTAGGAAGCATGCGTTTCCTCCGTTTTGAAATGTCAATGCTGTGTTGTTGTCGGAGAATGCTGGAAGTAGGATGGTTGAGATTGGGATGTTGATCGTTTGGTTCGCAAAGTAGACATCCAGGGTTCCCGAGTCTCCAACTGCGCAATCACATATCCAACGGTCCAAATCCCCGGCGTAGTATGCGTTCAACTCGACTGCTATTTCAACCAGGGTTGAGTATGGGATGTAGTTGTAGTACGTTCTTGAATCTAGGATTGCTGGTTTTGGGTACTCTCCCGAGGAGATCTGATCGTTGTACATGGAAGAGAACGTGACCGATTGGCCTGTCTCGCCCGAGGTGACTCCAAACCCGCTCATTGGAATGACTGGGTACTCGTCAGAGTAACCGTTGTTGGTCTCGACGATCGAGAGAGAGTCGTCCTGGACAGGAATGAAGTCAAACAGGCACAGGTCGCCTGTATATTTGGACGTGTTGATTCCACCAAGGATTAGTTCGGCGTCGTCGGAGCCCTCGTTGACGAGGGACAACGAGTAGGAGTTTGAGTCGATCAACGATTCGTCCTTGAAAGACTCTATAAAGTTGGAGGTCATGCCTTCCGAAACGATCCCGACTCCCAATCCACCGGTGGAAACGTTGGAATCGTTCGTGTTGATGAAGGAGATATCGTCAAGGACAAAGGTGTCCATCGAGCCGTTGGCAAACGTTGTTTCGAAGGAGAACGAGTCGTACGCGTAGTAACCAGCGACAAAGATAAAGTTTGAAAAGACGGCGAATATGGGTGTGGCGGAAAGACGATTCTCAACGTCTTCTCCCAACAGGAACGACCACAAGGAACCCGTGTCTGAATCGGCAACGTCGTATATTCCCTGGTCTGCACAGGAGTCGCTCAAGGCGGAGGATGTGGGTAGTTCTGAAGAGACGAGAGTTTCGTAGGCGCTCAGACTGTGGGTGTATTCTGTGGATGTTGATGCTACCGTTGCGGAGGAGGTGTCATTGTCACAGCTGGTGAAGCCATACGCAGCAGGCAGCCAGATGAATGCGTTTGCAATGTCTAGTCTCAAGACCATCGATTGGTTGGGCTGTCCCACATCCAACGAGTAGTCGTACACGTTGTTATGACGAGGGGTTAGGACGAGGGTGGGCAGCGAGTCGACCGTTGAGAGAGATGGAGAAGCCGTTGTGGAGACGGTATTTTGGAGCGTTGATGTGGTGTCGTATACGCTGGATGTTGTGGAGACCGCTGAGGAAAGCAGCGAGGCCAACGCGAGCAGTAGCTTTCTGGACGGCATTTGGCGAATGATGGTGTTGTTGGGTTTGAAGTTGAACTAGCTATGACACGAGGGTAGGGGCAGAGTGGTGGTTGAGACTGCTACTTGAATGAGGAGTAAGATCGGGCGATGCTGATTTCCAAACGGTATCTCGAGACCTTTGTTTGTTGATGCCTGATGAAGGGAAGAGTTGGCCTTTGAAAGAAAGGTAATGAGCACTGGAGATAGAAAGCTAGCAAAAAAAAAAAAACAATCAAAGGAAGATGGGGATTGGGTATGAATATGAGGCAAGAGAGTGTGGTCTGTGAGTATATCTGCCAGAACGACGAAAGCGGAAATCTGGGACGGGGTGTAGTTAAGTGATCAAAAGAAGAAGAAGAAGAAGGAGAACAACACAAGAATCAACTTTTGTTTGTTCAACTTAATGGAAGGTTCCAATATGGTAATAGTGATGATTTTAATAATTGGAATATTTTCAGTCTTGAAGCAGAGTATAATAATAATGCAACTTGTAATGTAGTAGTGGAATGG